>CM030889.1:3020970-3436920 GCA_018136845.1 Heterotis niloticus
GTGAAATTGCTATTGATAGTTTTACAAATGATTTTAGTCATACCTTTTGCAAAGTCACTTTTGTATTAGTTTAGGGTAACCGATATCTCAGTTGTCCGCCTTGCTGCTTCTGAGTGTTTTCCCTGCACCCATATCAGTTAATATGTCATTAAATTATACAGGGGGTAGCTGGCGAAACGAATGGGTTTAGACAGCGATGGCAGATGCTGCGTGAGGGATTCACAGCTTTCTGTTGTCAGGCTTTGCATTCTTAAATCACCTCCATTGCCATCCCCTTGGAAATAATTGACCTGTACAAAATGTTGCATCAAATTGACGTTTATGATTATTATTTTTAGCATCAAATGACTTTGACAAAGACTACCTTGTGGACTGTAGTGTTTTTCATCTCTATTGACCTGGTGTTGGGTTCTGTGATTCTGCAATGGAGGCTAAGTGCTCTCCCCTGTTCTCCTTTAGGTCTTCCCCTTGGATTATGTCCTGATTACAGTCATCACCATGTACTTTGTCTTCACGTCCATGGCAGGGATACGTAATGTGGGAATATGGTTCTTCTGGATACGGGTAATGCTGCACTCAGAGAATTCACATTCGTATCGATTAAATGCATATCTACTTTATTCTGGTTTTTCTGAAAGCGGTCATATTTCTGTATGAATTCTTTATATGTAGAGTATAGAATTATTTCTGAAAAAGACATAGAGCATGTGCCCTTCCCATTGTACTGTCTGTTCAATAGAGATTTTATCATTTTGCTATAAATTTAAAAAAAAAAAAAAAAAAAAAAATCCCACTAGTGAGTGACTTTGAACGTCTTTGAATAGTTTAGTGGAACTTTCTCTTTATTCTCTGCCAATTATTCACTCTCCTTCACAGCTGTACAAGATCAGACCAAGAAGGACGCGCCCCCAGGCCCTTCTCTTCCTCTGTATGATCCTCCTCCTGATTGTCCTCCACACCAGTTACATGATTTACAGCCTGGCACCACAGTACGTCATGTACGGCAGTCAGAAGTACCTTGTTCAGGTAAGGAGAGAGCACGTGTGCAGCTTCTGCAGAAATTGTGCCAGTTCACCTTTTCAGCCTGTTCTTCTTTTGGGGCACAGTACTTAGAACTCTTAGGATGAACAATGAATTGTCTGCTCTGGTGGAAATACATTTTGAGATTGTAGCGGAGCGCTAGCTGAGGGTTGCAGTCACAACCGCTTGCAATCCGTCACACTCATCATGTGCTCCTCACCACTAACTCAACTAGTGTCCTGCTGAGCCCGTTCCTGTTTTATATCATTTAAAAGCAGTTGTCATGATTCATCTATTGTTTCAGGAATCCCTCAGATGTTGTGATTTAATTTAACTTTAACCTTGTTAAACCCTATTGTAGCTGTTGGCCTTTTCGAACATTTGTCTTCTCTCCAGATGAGAGGGAAGCTGTCCATGTGGACAAATTCAGTTGTATTATTTTAACATTTACTCAGTCGTTTGTTCATAAAAGTGCAGACTTTTTTCCCTGCAGTAATTTGAGGTTTATGTGCACTGTCAAACACAATAATGTGATTGTTTGGTTTTGTAAGACCCCTTGTAGCTCAGATTGATTGCACACTGGCCCCTTTCTGGCCCAAGACCCCAAGCCAGGCGTGCTTCACCATTCTGTAAGGACCAGGGGGTTCGTGATTACTAGGTGGTGCTGACTGATCACCTCCCATTGCCTCTGAGCATCCTGGTGTGTGGTTGCAGCTGACTAATTGGGCCAGTTCAGGTCTGGCAGAGGGCAGTGTTGGGTCATCATCTCAATAAAGGCAGCAAGTAAGTCTCAAAGGAGGCTGCACTGCATACAGAGAGCTTCTCTAGGAAGATGGAAGGGTGCCATCGAGCTGAATTTTGCTCAGAGTGGCCACCTCTGTGATTTTCATGGTAAAGAAGGATTCAGAAGTGGTTTACCATTGCCTTCTACTATACTAGGCATGACTTTGGACTGAAAACATGGGGAGGACATGCAGACTCCTCAGGCAAATACAATGTACTGTATGCCACAAAATGTTACTGCTGTGCCACCATGCCAGGTTTTTTGAGACTGTCATTATTTAGCTCATTTAGTTATAAGAGAAACGGTTTGTTGTCATTTTTGTGGTGATGGACTTGTTCTGAAACATGGCAAGTTGCTTGACTTTGCACGTTTATTTATTTTGGCTAAGTAGAACGTGGCAGACAGCAATATAGCAGTGTAGTATGTAAATTTTCACGCACATTCTATGAGTATATTTGGTTTTGCATCATGCTTGAAATCACCACATACATCATCAAAGACTGGGTGTTTGAGTACATTTAAAGAATGAGGTTATACCATTTTTAACATTTAAGTAGTCATTGATGTTTGCAAATTTTTCTCTGTTTATCAGGATGAAATGTCATCAGCCAATGCCATTCAAGGGAATTCCACTGGTTTTACTAGCAGGACGTGCGATGCTGCTGCGTCCGGAGGTAAGAATATCATGCTGAGTAAACATGCTATCCTAACACAACTCTGACAGGCTTTTCACACACTGTATTGTGTGTTGATGTGTGGAGAACATATACGTTTTCATTCCAGCACATTGGTTTAGGTGGCAGTTCCTGAGAACAGCATAAAATCCACTTTGTATTCCCTGTTGTCATTCATTATTTAAAAGAGAAATTAATATTAAGGCTCGTCATTTACATGTGAGTTTTGAAAAGCCTTGTGGTTCTCTGTGTCACTATGCATTACAGTTAGTTGCACACACCAACACAAATAGCCAAAGTACTTTTCCATTCTACCCAAGGGATTTTGTTATTATTTATTCATTTGCTTAATACCTTTGCTGGAGCCAGTTTAAAAAGTTGAATGTATGAAAATGTAATTCATACAAAGGAAAAAAGATTCAGAGAGTAATGGAAACGGATCTCTTGAAAGATCTGCCCATTGTGGTCACATAAGATTATTGAACTGATTAAATTGTATTTGTTTCCTATTGATAGTTTCCTTTTAAGTTTATTTTATTTGTATTATTTGGTTGTGTTAAAAGGTGATGGAAAGGGACATTAGGGGACTATAGGAGAATACGATACTTTTTTTTTTTATTTTCAGACTTTTTTGTGCTATTTTTCAAATTTTCTTTTGTAGTTTTGCTTGCGTTTCAGTTTCAATCTTTAATAGTTTACAATGGAATTTAACAATTGATGGTGGGTGGGTCAATCTGGGTGATTTTAAGGTAGTTTACATGGGTCACAACCACTTGCAATCCGTCACACTCATCATGTGTTCCTCACCAGTGAATGAAGTGCCTTTCTATTATGCTTTTTGACTGAAAACTTGCTGGCAAAGATTTATGCACTGCATCACTAGCTTCCTTATGTCCCTGCCCAGCTAGCTCAGTCGGTAGAGCATGTGACTCGTAATCTCAGGGTTGTGGGTTTGAGCCCCACATTGGGCGTCGATGCAAATCCAGCCACAAGGGGGTGCACCTCTGTGCCGGTCCCAAGCCTGGACAAAATGGAGGGTTGCGTCAGGAAGGGCATCCGGTGTAAAAATCTGCCAAATCAAATATGCGGACGAGCCGATCCGCTGTGGCGACCCCTACCGGGAGCAGCCAAAAGTATCACTAGCTTCCTTATATCCAGTTTTCTTAGTCTACAATGAAACGTGTCACCGACATTTAAAACACATTTTAACATGTTCTGTACATTTGGTTCTCCATTACACTACAACTCACCCTTCACTGTTGCAGTTAGACTTAACTTTAATGTTGTCTCATGGTCATGGTTGATTTAAAAAAAAAAAAAAAAAACAAAAACAAAAAAAAAAAAAACCAGCATCCAGCCCAAGTTGTATTATATATCACTTTCCAAGATACAGCAACTGAGAGCCTGTATGAGGTGTTGATGAAAATAGGAGAAAAAACTAAAACTCTTTAGTGAATTTTCCTTGTATTTTAAATGTACCTGAAGTGTACCTAACCAGTGAATAAATCAAAGAGATCAAGCTGTATTTTTCAAGATTTTCTTTATTGTGATGTCATGGATGTAGTGGATGGACTTACAAACAATTCCAAGTTACGAACCAATTTATTCTCACACTTGTGTTTTTATGTTGACTTAACAGTTTATGTTTCTTCAGGATTCCATCTGGTATGCTGTTGTAGTTCTAACAAAAGAGCAGTGAATTCCCTCCTCCCACTGTTCAGTTTCTTTTTCATTACACCATATTTATTAAATAGGCCAACATCTTCATGCAGAATGTCTTGGGATTGTCAAGGTAAAAGCATAACAGCTGCGAATAACAAAGGAAATTAGCTGTCTCAAATGCAGCAAACTTCAGTATGCGTACAGCATATTAAGATAAATATAACAGAGCAATTACTGTAATAAGGCCACTGTAGGTCAGCTAGAAGCAACCTGGATGGTTAAACATCACGCTTGCTGGAAAGGCAGCAGCGACTCTGCAGCTCCCGCAGGTGCGTCAACCTGCACAGTTGAGGATGCTCAGACAGCAGGAGGTGGAGTGGTAGGATTGAAAGAGGACAGAGGTACAAGGTTCTTTACTCAGGAGACAGTCAAGAACCAATCAAATAATGATTAAAATGATAAATATACAAATAGAATCCCTGCTGTCGCTCTGGTGCTTAACCTTAATTGGTACAATAATGTGTCATAAACAGAAAAATAATTTCTAAACCTATAAAGTGCAATTTTTTGTGCGTTTATTCTGTGTGCATAGCTTTGGTTTTCAAGCCACAGGCTTAAAATTAAAATTTAGAACAGTGGTACTTCTCTAATGAGATTTTTGAATAGTCAAGTTTGTGAACTTCCAAAAAGGATACCTGGTATTTTGAACATTTTAAGCTGAGTCTTGACAAGGCTCGGAAAGGAGTACTGGCATCACATACAATACGTAGTAACGTTACACCTAGGGAGTAGGTAACGCACGACACTGAAAAGGCACGCATGGCTATGGACACCTCACATCCTTTCATACACACAAATGTTCTACATGTAATAAGTTTTATAGGTAATGAACTTTGGTGATGGCTAAAACACATACTGACACACTTTTGACATGCAAGAGAGATGCATGATGGGGGGAGGTTTTCTCACTCTACATACACTAATATGTAGTACATTTAACAAGTTTAAAGGTTATAAAGTCTGGTAACATGTAACGCTCTACACACGCTAATGCACTTCCTCACGCTATACAAGCAGTGATGGTTGATGGGGGTATCTCACTACACACACACACTAATGCATTAAATTAAACAAGATTAAAGATGATAAAGTTTGGTGACATATACCTTTCCATACACCGAAATGCACCACTAACATGCTATAGCACTTTTTGACACAAACACAAGCATGGACGTAGCATATGCTCTGTACACACATGCTGACACACTTTCTCGCTGAAAAATACACGTGCAAATGTACTAAATTCAATATGTTTTAGGGTGATGAAGTTGGTGGTATGTAACACTGCACACACAAGCATGGACTCTATCCACACTGTACACATATGCTGACACAATTTCTCACAGAAACACACAGATTCACACTAATGTACTAATCTCAACAAGTTTAAAGTTAATAAAGTTTGGTGAGATATATAACACAGCCTATACACATCAGACACTTTCTTTGTTTTCTATGCCCTAAAAGAACTTCAGACCCACACTGGAAACAGGGACAGTTGTATGGATGGGGGGATACAATTCCACTGCTTTACTTATAGTAAGGTAAAGTACTAAGGGTTGTATGCAGTATGAAATATCCTTTGGTAATTTCTTAACTTAAGAATGTCTTTAAGATGGACCATTTTACAAGAATAAATTGTATTGTACTACAGTGTTTTGCTTTGTTTTGGTGTATGGTCGATGTAAGGTTGAAGCACTGTAAGAGACACCATGTAGGCCAGCTGAAAAAAAATCTCAGAAATTCCTTCCAAGTATGACGTGATCTATATATAGATCCCTGCCCTTCCTTTATATACTAATCCTCAGTTCGCCCACACCTCACACCTGACACACAGAAACATTGTGTTGTTTTGAATGTGAACCCAGGACAATGCAGTCTGATTTTTATTATTTTAATACAATATTTAATGTGTTCTGCAGAAAATGATGAAAGGTTAACGGGTTAAATCAAGCAGGGGTAATTGTTCATCACAGGGTTGATTGTAATTGCAGGAAAGACTGATTTATTTTTTAGGGCTTTGTGTGGGGAATATATCAGTTAATATTTCGACAGGCTGTTTCTGCAGCTGCGAGTTTCTAGATTTTGTGAGTATGATGCATAATCGAAATAAGATGAAATCACACTTTAACTCTTTTTTTTTGGGGGGGGGTTACCAGTATTTTAAAAGGGGGGGGGGAGTCTTTGCAGCTTTTTTTTTTTTTTTTTTCTTTCTTTTCTGAAACAAATCTTAAAAATGTAGTACATTGTTTAGTGTGGCACTTGAATGGTTTGATGGATTCACACAACATGGATGATAAGCATTTTTCAAGCCAGTTTATGGATGACCTAAGTGCTTATTTGACTATTGAACTGTATGTTTATTTGCTCGAAGCATACGTAATATTATTCAGATTTCTTCACATTTTAAACTATTGATTAACTCCAACAAAATAAGAGGAGGTGATATTATTTATTGGCTGGTCTGATTTTCTCATAGAAGGTAAAACTTTGTAGTGAATCCAAGCCAGTGTTAACTAACTTTGACGTTTTTACAGCTCTGTAGGCTGTCATGTCCCAAAGTGCTTGTGCTTGGATCTTAATAAATGTCCAAACAATATTAGGTTATAACAAGATTTCAGATTTTGTTACAGGTGCTAACAACAGTATAATTTGGTGCAGCAGCAAAGTGGTTTGAGCTGCCATCTGTGCCCTCTGGAAGTTGTAGGTTTGAATCCCTCCACCTGCTTGTAGTGCCCTTGAGCAAAGTACATACCCTGTACTACAACTAAGTACCTTTACCAACTAGGTAAATGGGTAAATCAGTGCAAGTAGCTTAATGTTGTATGCTGCTTTGGGGAAAAGCATAAGCTAAATGAATAAACACAAATGTAGTTTCTTTAAAAGTACAACAATTATCATCAAACTTACCAGTTTATGTATAAGGATTTGATTCCAGTTTGAGGGGCACTGTGTTTGAAACATCACCTGTTAACACAACAGCAACTGAGACTCCAAAAAACAGAGGCAAATCTATTCACAGACAAATTTTTATTGATTAGCAATGTAGTTTGGCTTCCTTGTGGTTTTTTTCTGCTACGTATTCTGCCACACCAGGCCCGTTGCAGTTGGTCGATCCCTTCTGTGGAAGACTTTGTCCACTCATATGAAAACAATTGTGTCTATGTTGAAGAGAGCCCTCAAGGGAAGCCATTCTAATCCTATTGTTGGAAATTAGAATACATAAAAGGGCCTCTAGGCCACTGATATTTAATTGACTTGGTGCACCGTAAGTCAATCTTAGAACATCTTTAAGATGGCTTGTCCCTTGCTAAAATCCTTCTGTGAGAGTTCCTTATTCTTCACTTGCACTTATGTGTGTACAAGTACTTCAGTAGTCTTTTGAGTCAGTAATTTAAGATTAACAACAGGGAAGACTAGAAATGATGGCCTTAGCCCTTCAACCTATCAAAATCATTTAATCCTTTTTGCATTAGGAGTAGTGTTATGCTTAATAATTTCAGGGGAGCATAGTGGTTAGCGTTGATCCCTCACAGTTTCTTTGTTGTGAGCTTCAACAAGGGTTTGAACGTGGCTCAACCTTTGTGAAGTTTTCATGCTGTGAGTTTTTACTGTATTAGGATTTCCTCCTGGTACTGCGGAGTCCAAAAATGTGGATTTCAGGTGAAGTGGTGACTTTAAATTGCTCTTCTTATGTGTAAATATTTGAAGGATGATGTGCAATTTCTCCAAGATGGAGTGGCATTCCATCCTGTGCTTCTAGGATAGACACTAACACTGTGACCCTGCACTGGGCAAAAAGAAATGAATAATGGATTGAAGTATGAATGAAGAGATTCAATACAGTGACTAAATTTATACAGATGGTTGCTGTAATTTTATGCATAAATAACCTAAATCTCTACACACATTATACATTATCTTCCTGTATTCATTAGTTAGCTTTTTGTGTTGTGCCTACCCCTCTGATCTTTTGAGATAGAAATAAATCTGCCGTACAGAATTAACTCAGTGGGTCTTCAGAAAGGGATCCATCTCTAGTTAAAAGCGGTATAATTTTTAGTGTCATTCTTGCCAGGTATCCCAGTCTTCCCATCTGCTAATGTGGGTCTGGTCGTCCCTTTCCGTGTTTGCTTAGTGCTCGCTTTGTTACCTTCTTCTCTGCCACCTGCAGCCTTTCATACAGCTTCTCTCCATTTAAGCAATCAGCAGTAAAATTTTTTGCCTTTTGTTCTTACCCTCAAAAAATTAGAAAAATCATTTTTTCTCATCAAAAATTTTTATGATGTTGTCAGGCTTTTTACACTTTTTGTGATTATGGAATCAAAGGCTTTGGTAGGTGCTGGAGTCAAACAACTCAACATGCTTATTTTTTCCCTTGAAAGCCTCAACATGTTAGATTTTGTTGAAAACAAATCTTCATTCAAAGGGATGCTCCATTACCTGGAGAAATGGCTTTTTTCACTGTTCCTCTTGCAGGACGAATAATCCAGGTTGAGACAGTTCTCAGCCTCGGCACTGTTGGGCAGTGTGATTCAAACCATAGTCCTACGTGTTCAGATGTTAATGGTCTACTTGGCCTCTGGTTAGCACATATATTATCACCTACCATCATCTTAACACTGAGCAGGAAAGAGTGGCCATTTTGGTGAAAGTGACAAAGTGCCTCTTGGTTTCTAGCAGCTCGACTTATCTTGCCACCCGCCTACTTTAGCACCACCTCTCCTCCCACTCGCCAGACGGTAGGTATCTGTAGCACACAGGCAGGGCACTGGCCCGTTCCGGCACAAGTGGCCTGCTTGGTGACAGAGGGAGCCCATCCCGTCTTTCCTAAGATCCCCTTCCTCCCCCCTTGGCTCTGAACAGAGGGGCAGTTTGCAACCAGGTTGTTAGCACACCTGCCTTTTCCCAGTAGTACATGGTCTCATTTTTGCTCCTGAAGTAATGGCATGATCCATGAAAATGTGATTTTGGGCCTCTAATACTCAGGATCAAAAGGGCCGATGATATCGATATTAAATTTGATGACTGATAATCAGGTATTGATGTCTGAATTCTGGTCTCCATAGCCATATTTTAATTATCTCAGCTCAAGCAGTAGTCCCATTGCTCATCCTTTTAGTAACTGTTTATCACAAGAGCAATTTTGCGTATTAAATAGTTAACAAAACGGATTAGAGCCATTTGACAGGTTGAGGTTTTTTCCAGCTTTATTTGCAATGAATATTTGATTGTCTGGTTTCTGCTGATAACAGTCTCCTTTGCTTAAACAAAGCACAATAAGAATAAGTTGTAGGGTTGAAGTAACCTGCTTGCTGGGTAATTAAGCACATTATATTCAATATAAAAATGTTTCAAATATGAATGCCATAAATGAAAGTAATATTCCTGTATTATGGTTTTATTGTAGCCTGGTGTTTTTGATGAAGGTTAAAATTGTTTAGTTTTTCTTAAATTAAGGCAATAATTGCTGTATAAGCATGTTTTTTTTTTTTTTTTTTTTTTTTTTTTAATTTTATTGATTGAATATGAAGTTTAATTTGAGAAAGATGTGGCAAGTGAACAGGTGCATTTCTGTTGGGTCACCTGAGTAAAACTGTAAGGGTATAAAGGGCACTTTTGATAATCAAATTTTGAATCTGGTATCGTGTATATAAAATTTTAGGATTGTTTTGTTAATTATATTCATAACCAGACCATTAGGAAGATATCACTGACCCTACAATAAGGTTAATGTTTACATAATAGTCATATGGCTTATTTGAAACTTTTATAAGTAAACCTGATTTTTTTTAAGATACGTTCCATGTTTCAGTTTACTGGTACAGGCACTCAAGTCAGCTGTAGGAACATAGTTTACTGCTTATAATGCTGTACATGAGAATTGATGGGTGTGAAGACCTGTAAAAATTAAGCATTTGATTTGGTGGTGGTGGAACCTTCATTTAAGGAGGGTTGCATTCTTAGTTATGGTTTTTAATTCTTGAATGTGGTATGATCAGAGAAATTTTAACTGGAAGTGTAGTGTGTTCATTGTTCCATTTCACTACAGTTAATAAGAGTTGACTAAAAGCTTGCATATAACCGTGACCCCAAAAGAAGCATCTGTCAGTACTTTCCAGGTTACAGTTACAGTATTTTATGTGTCATTGCATAGCAGGTCGTATACTGGCTATAAATAGGGACTTGCAAAATTTAGTCCCCACTCATCACTGCTGCTGTGGTGTTTTGTAAGAAAGCTCCTTACCCTGAATTACTCCAGTAGAATAATAAGTTTAAACATTGTTGAAATTATGAAATGCTTTTGAGGGTCATACAAATGGCCTTTACAGTGACCTGCTCACTGGAATTCCACAGCTTGTGATGTGGTGTTAATGAAGGTGCGATAAATGGTCCTTACAGCTTGCATGGGGCCTTGTCAGTTATTCTGTGACTGTTGGCTTTTTTGCCAGAGCATATTAATTTGAGCATATTTAAATCAAAAACTTAACCAAACTAAATTGTTTTCTATCTGATAATGCCCCACTTTAGACGGTAGTTGATATTATCGTCATGTTTTGCACATACTTAGTAGACCAGACCTTGTGTTTAGCAATAGAGTATAGCTTCTGAGCATTCAGTATAAGCCATACTGTACCTCTTATGTTTCATTCCTTACTGTAATCGGACCAGGGACTGGTAATGAAGCTTTAAATGTGCTGGAATTTCTGTTGAAATTCCTGCATGCCTTCTCAAAAGGTAAGGGTCATCAAATCAAAAGCTCCCTTCAATACTGTGTTATTGTCAGTTTATTTCTCTTGTAATTCTTAGCCACGGTGGTACACATAAAAGGAAAAAAAGTGTTTGGCCAGCAGTACGGTAGTGCAACTGGTGGAACATCATCTATCTCATTTTATCCTGGTCAGAGGTGCAGCAGTCTGGTGACTATCTTGGAGTCACTGGATACAATCCTACAAAACTATACCCTAAACTGGATACCAGTCCATCGCAGGATGCCCACACATGTGCACATTATGGATAATTTAGAGTGGCCAGTTAACCTGAAATTCATGTCTTTGGACTATGGGAGGACACCTGAGCACCCAGCGAAAACTCATGCAGACAAGGGGTCAAAATGTAAACACAGACTGAGCTGGATTCAAACCCACACCAGAAGAGCCCAGGCGCTGTGAGGCAGCAGCATTAGTCGCTCCACCACCGTGCCACCCGCTGGGAACAGAGGTGTGTATTGTTCTTTAGGCTCCACAAGTATGATCCTAAACCCTTTTGAAGAAGAAGCACATCTGACAGAGCTTCATTGAAATGCACAGCATGCCACTTGCAAAGCACCAGCATGATCCGAAGGCCACAATTCATTAATTGCCATTTCCCAAGGTCAAGATGCAGAGGCACATTAGAATTTGCAACCTGATCGATACAGAGCCATAAAACATTGTATATTTATACTCAGTGCTAGCAGAGGCAGAGTTCCTTTTTTATTATTTAATTAATTATGTAAGTAAAGGCTGTGTGTGTATGTTAGAATTTGTGAGTTTTATATTTCAGCAGAACCTTTAAGAAGATTTTAAAGAACTAAAGGCTGAAAAAATGCATCACCTCGCATCTAAAAACATTATGTCTGCATGATAGCCCAATTGATTTGACCCGAAGTTGGACCCTTATTTTTTTTGGGACACACTGTGGCTCTCGGCAGGAGTCAAGTAAGAGGAATGGCTGAAGTTTGATTTGTTTATTTATTTACCATTTGCCAATGGCTGCATAGCCGGTGTGCACTAGTGGCCAAATGTGCCTCGTAGGTGTACCTGAGGACTTGGGAGAAGGCCAGCTTCATCTCCCGCCCCAGAGATGGCAGAACCTCACACAGCAGACAGGCACCATCCTCCACACTCTCTCCTTGGAAACGGCCCCGGCTTGCATAACAGACGTTGCACAACCAGCCATGAGGAGGAGGAAGTGTCAAGCAGGGAGAACACATGTGACTGGAAGGGGGAGAGGAAGGTGGGGTGGGGTGCTTGGGGGGCCTAGTTGTCACCCATAACAATCCCCTCAACCCCTACGCTGCCCGCTGCGGCAGATGCTCATATACTCTGTCAGAACCCTCATCTGCGCATTTTAATATCTGTATACGTATATATGCTACGCGTGTGAGTGTATATAATAGTATAAATAATCCAGGGCCCTGAGACCTAAGTTTGGGCATTCATGGGAGGACCCACAGGTAACCAAAGATCAGATGATAGTGGACATGTTTTGAAAGTGATTTAAGATACTTCAGCAAGCAGAAATATGGCTGTGGATTTATTTATATGCAGTAATATTGCGCTTAATCCTGCCCCGTTAGGGGCTGTTTCAGTGCTCATGCTGTAACTTTATAGCCTGCATGCATATATGGCACTCGGTGTTGCTTGCTTGTCCTGTTTCTGTAGCATTAATACTGTCATAATCCTAATTCTCCTCACATCTCTCCAGAGCTCAGGGAACGTGTTCTGGCCTCTGTTAGGGGATGGGGCTGTGTGTGTGTGTGTGTGTGTGTGTGTGTGTGTGTGTGTGTGTGTGTGTGTGTGTGTGTGTGTGCGCGCGCGCGCGCGCGCGCGCGCGTACCTGCACTGCCCCCTCCCTTTTTTCCACAGTTGCCACTTCACACAACTTGCAGCTGCACACTGTGGCACTTTTCCCCCATCCGTTTTACATATTCGTTGCAAATTTTCATTTCAAAGTTTTTCAACAATTGAACAACACTATAATCTTTGCATTTTTTTCTTCCATTTTAACCTATTATGATGAACTTGTTTGTTCTGCAGCTGTCACGTAGGCGGCAATGAGCTGGACTTACATCAAGGGTTGTGTGTATATCTTTCACTGTATTGGGACAATACTCACGGGGACTGAGACATTTTGCCATTAGGATCTCTCTATGGACACATATTTACTGCAGCTATTGTAATGAAACAGACAGATAAGATGCCAGTCAGCTGAGGAGGAGGAGGACTTCTCACATTCTTTTTACTCTATTTTTACTGCCTTTTCAGCATTTCAAGTGTCTCCCTACATGCTTTCATGGACGTACTGTATATAGTACAGTAATGAAGCTAAATTAGAAAAGGCTATGATTCTGTAGCTCCAATTAGATTTTCAGTAAAAGTTCAATATTGTTATATGGTATTTGTATTTTCATAATTTGCTATATTATTTCATCTAATAAGATATGTTATAATAGCACTGTTTAGTGCTGTTTTGTTCAGGACTCCACTTTTAACAAATTTACCCTGGGGTAGTGCTGTATTTACATTTTTTCCATTTAGCTGATAATTTTCTCCAAAGCAGTTTATACTGTGAAGCTAGTACTTACACTGATTTATCTACTTGTACAGCTGGGCAGGTTTTACTGAAGTATTTATTAGGGTAGGTATCTTGCTCAAAGGAGGTGAATTCAAACTGGGGGGGGGCAGCTTTCCCAGCAAATTTAGCACTGGATGTTTTATGCTGTAAAGTTTTTGTGCAGTTACCTTGTTAATTTCATCCATTCTAAAAAACATTTCTCTGGTAGTCTGGAGTCAATCTCAAGGGGCCAAGATGCCAGACACTCTGAACAGTCAGTTGGATAATCATACACTAAGAATAGTGTTCATTAACCAGTTTACTTGAAACATATGGTTGGACTGTGAAAGGATGTCCATATAAACATGAGCAAGACTTGGAAACTCTGAATAGATGGCCAGATTTGAACCCAGAACCTTGGCATTGCCGGGCATCAGCTTTTTTTCCATTGCAACGATATACCTTCCTTAAGTTAACGTCACAATTGATTGTAATTCTTTGAACTTTTGTACTTTATTAAATACACACAGCAGCAGGTAGTGTAGTGGTCAGTATAAATGTCTTCCAAAAGCTCAAATCCGTCTTAGCAGCAGTACTCTAGATTGACGGATGCAATAAAACTTACCCCATTGTATTAATGAGTAAATAAGAAGTTTAGTAGACAAATATATCTTTGCAAATTATTTTAGAGAAAGCCATCAGCTAATAAACGTATAACGTGGTATGATTTTAAATGGTAAATTCCAACTGTTGGTGAAATGCACTTTTGTTTTGTCTCAGTTTTATGGTCCATTAGAGAGAAGTGTCTGCTAAATTAATAAATGTAAATGCAAATATAACAAAATGGTCATCCTACAAGGAAGAAGAAAAGCATAATGCATAAAATCTAAATTTATAAAAGCATGTAACGGACAATCAAATGAAAATGGGTTACTATACTTTGGGAAACCTATTTTGTGTAGACAAGGATCCTAATTTACAAAATCTGCTAATTTGCATACTGCTTATAATAAAACTTAAATAACATCTTCATTCCTCTGATTCATGTACCAGTTGTTGTCCATCTATATTCCTTTTCTGTGCTTAGCTGATAATATTTTGCTTCTGTTCAGGCTGGGCTGAATAGATGTCATGTTTCTGGAGGATGGAGTGCGTTGCCATGGCTACCACCCAGCAAGGCTCCTGTGGGAAGCTGGTGTTTTAGTTCAATCTGCAGATGTAAATGAGAATTACATTTAAAATGTGTTTTTTTTGTTTTTTTTTCCTGTCCAAACTAAAGCATAGTGTTTGGTCTGTGTGCTTGTGTTTATGTGCTTTTTTTTTTTTTTTTTGGGCACACCTTTTCCCTTGACTGTCGGAATGAGGTGGGAAATGTGAACTTTTTTAGCTTTGAACAAACTCGCTAGTGCAGATACAGAAATGATTCATTTAAGCTAAGGAACAAAAATATTCTGACAAGAAAAGTTGTTTTGTGCATTACAAGTTTATGGGGTGTTTAATGTCTTATATTGGTGAGACATGCTGTTGACTAGTGCTGATGGGCAACCGTCAAGTCGTCTCTCGACAAATGAGTAAAGCTTCAAGGCAAATCAAAGTTCAGTAGATTTGTACTGGCTCACTGGAGATATCGCTGACTGAGCCTGCAGGCTCACAGACTTTGGAAGCAATCGTGGAGAGCGGCCTGGGCTTTGAGCACAACAACACGGAGGGTCTGTTTAGGTCCCAGTTTGCCTGCTGCTGTTGTGTTGTATGCGAGAATCTGAAATTCAGTTTGGTGTGCACTGTGCATTTTCTTTCGGAGATTGGATGCACTTGCTGTCGGACAGTGGGTCTTCAGAACCGAGTTCCCTGCTTTTTTTTTTTTTTTTTTTTTTTTTTATTTTGCGGGAGTGTAGGTTGCAGCTTTAGCTGTCTTAATGGGTAGAGAAGAAAAAAATCAAAACTGACTGGAAACTGGTCTCAAAACAGTAGTGGAATTTCAAATTAAATCATTTTCCAGCAAATAACACTCCTCCTTGATATGTTATTTCAAACATTTTTCCCCCAATTGTCATTTATTCATTTTTTAAATTCTGTAGGCATGAAAATACATCTGGGTAGCATGCGATGCTGGTGCCTCTTAGCTCCTGAGCTGTTGGTTTGGATCTTGGCTCAGTTTTTGCTGGAGGTTGTATGTTCTCCACATTTCCTCCATGTGCCCTCTCCAGTTTGAAGACCTGCATTTCTTATTATGTATTAAGTGAACTGGAGACTGAATTGGATATATTGTTTGTATGTGTGAATTGGTGAGTGACCGCTTGAGATGGACTGGCATCCCATCGATGGTGGACCCTGCCTCACATCCTGGGCTTCCAGGATAGGCTTTCAGACTCTACTGCAGTCTTTCGTTGGTCCTGTGAATATTAAATATGATTGGATGTTTTGCTTATTTTTCGTATGTTTTGGGTTATGTGCTCATCAACATATTCCTTGTTTTGTCCCATCTTTTTTGTGTTGTCCTGGGAACTGTTGTTTTTATTAATGACTGTTAATATCATTGAGCCTGATAATCACTGAGAAAACATAGAAATTCGGTGTGTGCCCAACACCCAACACATCCATGCTTCCAAGTGAGTAATTTAGACGTCACTTCCGACACCGGGCGTCTCAGCACAGCGTCTGCATGCCTGGTGGTGGTAGACGTGAGACAGAGGAGCATTGACTATTATGACTGATTGGCTGGCAGTCAACAGCAGCGTAAGGGCACTGACATCTTGGTGAGCAGGTGGTGGAAGTGTGGTTTCATTATCTCCACCGAGGTCATTATAGACCCATTACTCATGCACTTAATATAATAGAGATGAATCTTCAAGCATTTGTTGATAGAACCCCAGTCAGCCGAAACTCTTTTAGCTACGGAGCACCGTGTAGGGAAAAACAAGTGGGAAAAGCAATTTTTCTGTGTGTCTGCAGCATGGCTCTGATGAGGTGCGATAAGGAGTGGTGCTATCTGGTGGCACAAAGTTGAGATTAAATCCACAGGTGAAGGTTTGAACTGACAAGAGTGCTGACTTACCTTGAGGGAGTATTTCTGACCAACTCAAGTTTAACACAAAAAGGTTGCCTTTGTTTTTCTTTTTACATGTAATATTGTTATTATATTAAGTCGTAGCTTTTTCTACAAAGCTGTTAGATTTGTGTTCCAAACGTCTTGCAAATATTTACCTGTTTGTCTAAACCAGAGTGCAGGGTACCTTGCTCGGGGGGAGTGCAAATGCAGCAGGGTTTCACACCCAGACACTTCAAACACTACTACCTTACCTGCTGCCCCTGCTTGTTGCCTTTTATTGGCTTTGTCTTTGGGGGAAAGCAAAAATCATAGTGGGAAAGATGCATCCTTTTGAATTTTGCCTTCTGCAAATAATGCTGAAGTATAAATCACCAGCAATGTGGACAAAACTGCACAGCTGAATTGGATGCAACTTCTTTCCACTTAAGGTTGGGTTTCTAAAGAGTGATTTACCAGTATGAAAACTTGGACAATGCTTTAAATGAGATGACGTCAACTAAATCTGGATAGTAAAAGCAAGATGCAGTGTTGTGAAACAGCAGGATTATACGTTTTCAGTTATGGTAATGTGTACAACAGAGGAAATAGCTGTCCCAAAGTACACACCAAACAGACTGTAAAACCTCCCATTCCTGATACGGTAAAGCAGCTTATTACTGGTGTTACAGCGTCACCTCAGCGATAAGAGTGCAAGGAGCTCCTGAATGTCAAGACTGGCAACAGACAGCTCACAGGTTCGAAAGGCACGACCAAGTAGACCTGCGTTCTAATTCATAATACTTTGATTACTTTATAATAAAAAAAAAAATATTTAGGATTAGTAAATGTGTGAGGGTTATGACATTTCTATGACATACACATCCATAAGCATGGGGAATGCCATAGATTACAGATAGTTTAAGGAATGGATATTCCTGTCCATTTAATGCGTTTAATATAACTGAACATTTTTCACATTTATTCAGTATCTTTCCTTTGTACTTTGTGTTCAATGTCTTGTGCTGTTTTCTCAACAACCCCCCCTCCCCTTCCCGAGATATACATGCTCCACAAGAACCCACACAAAAGCCCACACAATCACCTCTAAGAGGTGTAATGTCATTCCCAATATTTATGGGTCTTAAAATTATAACAGTGCCCTTTAAAGGGAAATGTGAAGTCAATGCATAGCTTGCTTCGTCTCTGTTCCTTAGCAACAGCCTGTTTCAATAAAGGCATTGGTATGAAAAGGCTTAAAGGACAGATGTAATGCACTATGATTTTAATCTGTACCCTAAATGACATTGGTTGTCAGTGCCATTCTCAGAAAGCATCTTGTTTATTTTTTCAGTGCCATTCGGTTTTAATAGTATCACCATCATTGCAGTTATCCTTTTATTTCCATGACAGCTAAAATGTGCATGTTCAGATTTCTGTTTGCGCTGTACTTTAAAAAATACTGCATTAGGTAAATAACCTTTGCTTTTTGCTCTCCAAACTCACCTGTGTTTTTATGGCTTACCTGAATGATTCCTTTTTTGGAAATAATCAAGAAGGACCAGGAAAAGGCACAGACGTAAATGTTAATTCATGAAAATGTTTGTTGGATTAATTCTTTTTCTTGCATAAATCATTTAGTCTGTTTTGCGGGGAAAAGGTTTAAAAAAAAAAAAAAAAAAAAACTGACTTTGCCTCTCATCGAGGGTGGAAGAGAAGGTTCGACATTGGTATTAAATCTAGAGAATATTTTTTTCTGCTTTATCTTGTCAGAAGCCCACTGACTACTGTCAGTTTAACTTGATTTTACTGTAACCAAGTTGTTCTAAAATTAAAGAGGTTGTTTAAATTTTGGATATTCTTAATCCTCATGCAATCCCATCATTTTGCAGGCTTGTATGTAAGATTAAAAAATCATAATTTTCCTTCAATGCACAACAGTGCGCAAAAACCACATCAGTGTCATTTGAACTTGGTTCCGTTTGGTTTTATGCTTACAAGAAGTAAATAAATTACAGAAAGACCAAGTATTTTATAAATAATTGTAGTTGTTTTTATTGTGTAAAGGACCAGATTATCATTTTATGTGTTCTTGTTAGCCATTGCCATAGAGCAATTCTTATGCATGTTTCATGTCTCAATACATTTACAGGAAAACAAATGAAAGTCCTTGTATGTCAAGGTTTTATTGTTAAATTGAAGTCCATCATGGTTTATGTTTGACTCCAAACTGTTATCATAATTGTAGCTGTCAAAGCAGAAGGCTGCCTCCTGTGAACTCTTTAAGAGCCCAAATATATGCATTTACAGCCATTTAAGAATTTGGTGATGCCCTCGGTTAATTTCAGTCCACTCAAGTAGCAAGTTGAAACACCTTGCAGCCAAATGAGCCAAAATTGCTGTTCCCAGTATGCTAGAAATTGATCTAAACTTTGTCTGAAAGACCTGAGGAGATCATGTACAGTATTTTTAACTCTTTTTGGAGGAGTGCACATTAAAGCATTGGCTTTGGCCACATTCACTTGTCGAATCAATTTCATTGTTTGTTTGCATGAAACTTACATGTATAATGTATAATTATGAAGGGTCCACAGAAAAGAAAGTCAATATTCACAATATAAAGTAAGTTATGCATTATAAATCATCTGTTCAGTTGTTCCGGATGTTACAGTGAAATCATTTTGTATTCTCATTATTTTAAATATTTAGTGAGAAAGTTAATTGTTGGGAAGTTGATGAAACAACGTGCCAACGTACTTAGTGATGAAACCGAGCCTCGGCCCTTTTGCATGTGAAGTCAGAGGAAAAAGCACATTTGCTCTGACTCTGAGCACCTCACATTTACCCTGCTGAGTAGCAACACGAGTCCGGAGGACGTGACAGCCAGGCTTCGCTTTGACATTCTCCGATGCTTGCCTCGGATCTTAAGTACAGTGCTGCTGGGTCTCTTAAGACGAATTTGTTTTGAACTCTTGTGCTTTTCTGTCAATAAAAGCAAGGCCCGAGTTCAGTATGCAGGAGTGCCACTCTCCAGAGAACCCAAGTTCTGGTTTTTCCATGAAAGCAGAAGGTGGAAAAATAATACGAGAGCTATCGGTCAAGCCCAGAGAGCTTTTCGAAGGGGTGGAATAGAAAGAGACACCCTCAAAGGAAGGTCTAGGTGCATTTGGGCAGTGCTGAAGAGGGTGTTGAAGAGCATACTGGGGAAAAAGCACAGATACTCCATTTTTGTTTTATCCTGCTATACTGTTATTTGAAATTGGGGAAGGAGGTGGGCAAAAATCTCCATAAATAATGAAATGCGACAGAGGAAGAACCTCATGTTTCAAACAGATTAATGGTGAGTGGAGGTAGACTGGCTCTTTTCTCCGTGAGAGATTGCTGTGGCTTGAAGGTGACGGGGGTCAGCCATGTTTGCCATAATTTGTTTGGGCAGACCACTGTTGAGAACCATCTGTGACTCCCGTTTCGAGACCTGTAATTCAGGTGGGCAGCTGGAAAGACACAGATGGTGGAGGTGGTGGAGCAAAAAGAGAGGGAGTATTAACAGTTTGGCATCATCGCTTCTTGTTCCCAAAGAGGCTGGAAAGTAATGGCCTGCCCATTACACATATTGACGTCCCCTGTGTATTTACTTATTTCTGTATTATATTTTTTAATTTATTGAGTCAAAAATTAAAAATTGTGGAAGGTCACTGACCTCATGGATTTCTGTGTAATTTTAGGTCTTTGTTTTACCACCATGTGACATTTTACTCTATTGTAAAAAAGCCTTGAATAAATGTGAAGTTATGTAAACAGGATAGGATAGGACTTTATTGATCCCTTCAGAGAAATTCACCATACAGCAGCTGTACACACAGGGCATACAACACAAGTCACTTGTAAGACACATTGCAATAAAAAATAAATATCAGTTTAGAAAAAAAGATGTACTTCATGTCAGTGTACAAATTTGTGTATGCAGTGTTCTTGTTTAGTATCGTGTTTATTCACTGTTAATATGCGATTTAAGACTATACAAATCCTATTCCTGTTGTCTCAAAAGTCATTCAGAAATGTTAACAGGAAGGACTGGATTTTGAAAGGTTTTATTATTTTGACTGACAGTTTGAAGAACTGGCTGCAGGGCATATATAGCCCGGGGCAGTGCCATGCTCCTATTATATGGGCCACTTGTTCCTTGTCATGTACCATAAGAGGAAGCGCACAAGGAGGCTCACACAAAGGGCTCAGGCCCCATTCTCCAGATGACTTCCTTGCTTAGTCAGAAAATGTACTTCTTACCCCTTTTCCTTGTCATTAGGCAGTACACTTTCAGGAGCACGGAAGTAATGTATGCTTTTTTTTCCTTTTTTTTTGAACAGATTATTTTCTGAATTTGTAATTTATTTATTGTGCTAATGCATATGCAGACACTGTTTAATACTGCTGTAATACACAAAGTGTATTACGATACTACATACTATGATAAATGAAATGCATTTATTGTCACATGATCAGTTCTGGATTGGAAAAGTTAAAAAAAAAAAAAACAGCAATTTACTAATAATATTAATTAATATTGATCCTGAGAAGATAACATAATGGCCTCTGGATCATTAACTGCCCTAAAAATGGCTTTATGTAAAGTAACAAGTTTGCAGTGCTGCTGAGCGCAGATGTTAGATGAATTGTACGAGTGATTCCAAATGAAAAGTGCATGTGTGCGCACGTGTATGCACAACATCCATAAACTTTGGTTGAAGCCATTTAACTTGACAGCCAAGCACAGGAGTGTGTACGAGATGTGTATTTCCTGCCCTTTCTCTGGCGTCTGCTAGATATGGAGCTTTTTATTGAATGTTAGCATGTAATTTTGCTCTTTTTAGGTAATCAATCCCCAAATCAAATGAATTTACCCTTCGCTCGCAATAGAGATTACAGTGGCGCAAAGAGAACTGGAATATAAATGGGATTTAAGAGACCACTGCACTTAATTTGCCTTTAGATGTTTAAGTATGCTAAGCTGAAAGTGTGAGCGACAGATCAGGATCCACTTTTGTTTTGTAAGACAAGTTTTCACCTATTTAAGAAAATTTAACCCTTCCCTGCAGTTAGTTTTTTTTTTTTTTTTTTTTTTTTCTTCCTTAAGTTTCAAGGTTCAAATTACTTCCTTTTATGCCTTTAAGTCATTGTCTGCTGTGTTAGGGTTCAGCCCCCCCCAATACACATATTTTACTGTTTACATTTTACATAAATAATACTTTTTTCGCATATTAATGCCCCCTGCGTAGACATGGGATACCGTTGACTCTGCACAGTTTCACTCCTCTGGTTATTTTAATTCATGAAATTGCAAAGTTAGTGACAGTTGTTCACTACTTATTAAGGTAACAGCATGTTTTGCGGTCTTGCTTCTCCCTTGTGCACGTAGGACTTATTTCTCATGTGCAGGACAGAACATTAATTTACAGTTTGTAGCACTGCGCTCACTTTACTGCCGCTTACCCCAATCCTTCCTTTAATAAATTGTAAGAACCGTGCGTATGAGATCAACAACTCAGTCCAGTCAATCTGTCTCACTGGCCATAAACTGAAAATATTTTTACCCATTGGTTTTACAAGAAGTACTTCCATGGGTTTTGGGCAAAAATGTTGCCATATTTTACACGCGGGGGAAGTCCACACTATTCACTCTCAGGTACGGAGGGTTTCTCCGGAAGAGGAGCTGTCGTTCCTCTGAGCAGCATGGCAAGATTCCCGGCTCCGGAGCTCCGGAGCTCCTGCGCACGCTAACAGCCCTCCATAGGTGCTTAAATGGAGACGACGGCATCATTAGCCTAAGCCCATGGTGCACTGCTGGTCTAATTAGAGTGACTGCATGCGAGCGATTGTTTTCCCTTTCCGTTCTAGTGAACACACTTTCGCACGTGTGCCATCGCGCGCCACCCCGAAAACGTGACACAAATAAGCTTTAACTGTTGGCTGCAGCTAAACGGCATGAACGTAAACCATGCATCAAAATAGCAATTGACCTCGACTTCCGCGAGCCCTGCGGGCATCGATTTTCCTTTGGGTTCACTGAGAATCGTTGTGCTCCTGAGGACAGCTTTGCAGTTTGTAGTTTTCAACAGCAAAATTTAAAAAAAAAATAATAATAAAAAACAATAAAAATAATATTTTTATCATTATTATTGTTATTATTATTATTATTATTATTATTATTATTATTATTAATAATAATAATAATAATAATAAACATCTATTTTATCCATATATATAAAAGGCATTAGGCAAAAAAGTCAACTTTAAATACAATGCTTATTTGAAAACCACAATTGAGAAGGCCCTATTTGAAGAAAATGTAATTTATATACAATTTTTTTCTATGCATTTTTAGTTTAAACTAACTTGTGCCATCATGCCAGAGCTGTTGAGTAATCGTTTGGACTCGGCGGTGCTCACCCACACAATGTACAGTGTCTTTGTGTCTATTTTGAGCATAAAAATGAACAGTCTTATGTGAATCTGTGAAATAAATTGTGGGCAATTCTTTAATAAATAATTATGGACCATGATTCATTTGCTAGCAGCACGGAGCATAACTGTGTATCCAAATGCGATGAAATGTTAGCTTCGTGCAAGAGTATTAGAACATGGCTCATATTTACAGGTGATGTCCTTCCGAAACAGCATTCAGCCCGCTGCACTTGTCTTCAGCCGTTGCCTTGACATGAATAGCATCAGCTTTGGAGACAAAACCACATTCTGGCTGTAATTTACCAAAATTGAATAATGTGCTACTGAACAAAAGTTTAGAGATGAATTTCCTTGTGACAACATTTTCTGTGTTAAAGTAAAAGAGAAAGAATGAAAATTGAAAAAAGTTTATTAAATTGAATGAAGAGAAAAATATACTTATTTCCTCCATTATCTGCATTCTACCTTAAGTTAACAGCAAAGATTTTTTTGGAGTAAGTAATGTTCTCATGATATCACTTGTTGCTCAATATGTTTATATCTATGCTTTGACAAAAGATCAGTTGCCTTGGTTAGTAAAATAGAACTATACTCTATATATAGTTTCTTTATTAACATTTAAATGAAAGGGCACATCACTAGTATACCTTTAAAAAAAAAAAAAAAAAAGACTGCCCTCTTGTCCTTGTCACCATGTGCTGACCCCTCCTGGTCACCTCTGTTGACTTTACCATAAGAGAGCCATTAATGCTTGGAATCCGTAATAAGCTTTGTGCTTTATTTTAACAATATATTTCCCCAAAACATGCATATGTGATACAGGGTGTGAAACCATTCCCTCCCCAGTTTAGGCCAGATTGTGAACGGAGATGGGTTGAATATTTCATGGCCTGCTGCTCTTTGGACACACCAGCAGCACTGTCAGTGAAATGAATAAGAATCTGGGGGAAGCACAGTTCAGAATTGAAAGTACCCCTGGTTCCAAAGAACAATCACAGCACCCAACAGGGAATAAATGCTCCAGTTGTCCAGTGGAAAAAAAAAAGAGCAGTAGAACAAGAAAATCCCAAAAGGAGGGGGATCACAGCAGCAATGTTTACACTTGAATAGAATATAATAAAATGAAAAAGGTTTGCTTCAACCAAAGTATATTTCATAACTGCCTGATCAGTGTAGTGAAAGCATTTGTGCTAAATGAAACTTTCATAAATGATTGACAAGTACTTTATGTTTGTATATGTGTATGTGTGTATATATGCACACGCATGCATGCACATATATAATATTAACACACGTGTGTGTGTGTGTGTGTGTGTGTGTGTGTGTGTATGTTCTCCCTTTTCATATCTGGCAATAACTTGAGAAATTGGTGAACTAATCAGGTAATGAGGGTATCGCTGATCTATTTGTGCTTTTTGTGTGCTCTGTCTATACAAATAATTATCCTTGAAAATAAGGGGTCTGTCTGAAATCTTTATTATGTTCTTTCATTTCAGTATATATATGGCACTCACCAGTACATATTTAGCTACTGCATCCACACTCAAGCCCATATGCTAGTTCCATACTTTAGACTTGTGTAATGTGGGATATTAAAGTCTGTGGAATGGTCTGCCTCTACACATAATCTGTAGGTCGCAACGCTTCATATTCTTTAACTGTTATTTTTTACTAGAAATATTTGCAACTTTTTTTCAGTCACTTGGCTGTTATTTGCGTCATTGCATTACCACTGTCTGCCACTAGTGGCCACTGTAAGGGTTTTGTTAGATGCAGTTTATTTAAACTTTTTTTTCTTTTCTTTTTTTTTTTTTTAAACTAAATTTCACTTTGATTTCTTAACTTTTTTAAAGATGTTTAAGTAAGGTAGTATTTTCCAATACATCTGTTATTCCATGCTGTTTATTGTAATGTGATTTTAAGTTTTGGTGCAACTACATTAAGTGCAACTGTTTAATATTTTCCAGATCAGTGCACAATGACAAGGTCCTACCTGTTCCTTCACAAGTTTTGGTTTTTCAGCACTATCTACTACTTTGGAAATTGGGCTTTTATTGTGGTAAGTTAATGTACAAATATATCAGTAAACATTCTAAACAAAGGCTGTCAGTACAGGTCATTTTCCTTCCTCTGCACATTATTTACTTTCACTGTTACTTTGTTCAGCTTTAGAGTGCCGAATGCTATTGTTCAGCATAATGAATACTTACTGAATTGATTGAATGGCCCTCGCCCAAACAGGAAGCATAAACATACTGTAAAAGAAACAGGAATATTGTTTGACAGACTGCGATGTTGAACCTTTGTATTGCTTTGATCTCTTTTTCTCGTGCATTCATCTTAGGTGTTCTTCATCGGCTTGGTTGTGTCCTGCTGCAGAGGAAAGAAGTCAGTGATTGAAGGCGAAGTTGAAGCTGATGATTCGGACATGAGTGACGATGAGTATTTGCACTGATGGTACAAAACACTGACATCCAAAAGTGTTTTTATATATGTATTCCAAAGGTTTGGATAGATTAAAGGAACTGAGTTTGGTGGGAGTGTGAGGACCTGCGGTGGATTTCAGTTCGTTCCGTGTTTGAATGCCCTTGTATTTGTATCATTATATCTACAGGCAGATGTACAGAAAAGTGAGCAATGGAGAGGAAAATGCTTTTTTTTTCTGTTAAAAATATTTCTGGTGTCTAGGTGTATGTAGCTAGAACCCTGGTTCTCTCATAACTGATTAATGTGACAACTTGAGGTACTGAGACTTGCAATGTGGCGGTCAGGATTACTGCTCTTTTTTTCTGCCGGGTTGCCTGATGTGTTTCTTTATAGCTGATCTCTCGCCCGGTTACATTTGATGAGTACAAAACCTTTAGTGGATGAAATGAGGTTCCGAAGGGCTTCTTCAACATCTCCACAGAAGCCCTACCAAATTTCAGCCATGGGATTAATTTCTCTTTTGTATTACGTTTTTGTTTGATCTTAATTCTTAAGTAAATAAAGTATTTCATTCAGATTTGTTATTTGGGTTATTTTCATGTATATATGCTGACTGTCAATGAATGGGTTTGGTAAATTTCTAATCAAATTGTCTCACTGTTATGCATTGTGCTGTGCTACTATGTTACTGACAGGAGAAGTGTGGGAACTAAAACTGAATAGTGTGGAGTAGTGGTCACATTTTGAATTAATATGCAATTTATAATTGTAAGCTTGACATCAAATGGATTTAAATGTTTTGTTTTTTGCCGATGGTGATGTTGTCTTTGGGGTTTCACTCCCTTTTGACACCGCTCATAAATTATACAGTATAAATGATGTTCTGAGAATTTGCAAGCTTCTTATTTTCATAAATGTGAAAGTTATCTAATAAATAGCATTATTTTAACAAATGTTCTTGAATTGTGCTCTAATAAAGACTACAGTGTTTCAGTCTAACACGGAATCTGTATCAAACATTCTCGTATTTTTAATAGGAACAAAATAGTCGTGTTGCTCTTTCCCACACAGGTAATATTAGTAGCATGCAAGCAAGGTTATAAAAATGGTATTCCACACATTTTCACACTTTAATTTTAATATTATACTCTCACTCTATTAATTCTGACCAAAGCCTAAAAAGTTGACATATCCCTCAGCATAAATATGCACAATTTTCAGCAGTTTGTCAAGAAAAAATATTTAGAATTTGCCTTAGTTTTGACAGAAGGAGCACGCAAGGAAAAAGCTGTTATGTCAGTCAGAAGGCTTCCAGGTGCCTATGGATGTACAGGAACAATTCATGGACCAACGCTGCTTAGACACGAGACGGGGTCCGATCATCCCCGGCCGGGTCACTCGGACGAAAAAAACCCCCAGGTAACCCTGCTGATGATGTGTCTTGAGTGCATCGGTAGATGTATTTCTAAATCGAAAGGTCGTATTTATTTTACAGAACAGTCACTGCGGTGTAGTCGCTACGGGTTTGCAGGAATTTAAAATAAGGCGAGCAGTTGGTGATGGTTTAAGTAGTTTGACACGCCATGCAAAATCCATGAGCAAATTAAAAAGTTAGATACGGTACTTTTAAAAGTGCCATTTTTAAAGATGATGTACTGTTCTACCACAGTGCTCCATATTTTATGCTAATGCCTGGGATTTTGGTAGTAATTCTTTGCAGTGAAGGCAGGCATTGGTGGAGCTTCAATGAAATGAATAACAACATAATTGCTATAACCTTGTAGTGCTTTAAAGCAATTAAATGTTTGGTATTTCTCGAATCGTTGCCGTGACCATGCCTTGCTGTTTCATTGTCAACCTCGGCGAACTTTCGGAAGTGGGGGGACCGATTGAAAAGGTTCCATTTTTTACACGTAGGTGTTGGCTCCCACAGTCACTCTGTGCCGAGAGCCACTAGCATTGCCACACAAATGTAAGATATTTGTCTCAGTCTTTGCTGTAGCAAGGGCAAATTCCTCCTTCACGTAGGAAGCAATAATAGACTTAAACATTGAGTAGATCAAAACTGAGGATGTTGAGTGAACGACAAACCTGTTTTTTTTTTTTTTTTTTTTTTTTTTGGGACATCATCCCAGTCTCCTGATTCATGTGCATATCCTGCTCATTATATTTTTTTGTGGGCCACACATTTGGCACTTTTTTTATCTCTTCATGGTTAAAAATGGTTTTAACTTAAGAATTGATATCGAAGGGGTGTGCATGTGCGCGACGTTTTCCCGGGCTGTGTTCATTGGCAGTTGGTACCTGTACTACACGTATGTCGTTCCAGGATAGACTGTAGACCGCCGGGACCCTACACTGGATAAGCAGTCATCGAAACAAAGCGAATGAATGAAAGAATACTGTTTAAGGTTAGCGACAGTTCGTAAGTGTTTAAGTCGGTAAGATAAAACCTAAACCCCAGTGTGGCTGTAAACTCCGTGCCGTAACAAATGAATGTGTGTTGATATGGCAGTTAAGGTCCTAGAGTATAAAGGCCACCTACTGGATCAGGGGTCCAATGTTACAGTCATTAGTGGTTGCCCATTTGCACATTTCAACACATGGTACACAACCATGTGCTTGACAAATAAACTCTTTTGACTCTTTTGACTCTTTGCCCAACAACATGGATTCACTGCCCAGCAATTTTGCACAGCACTGAAAAGGTCATTTGGACTACATGGTAGCCTAACTAACCTCTTCTTTGTTTTTATTTTTACTTGCAACATGCAAATGTGTGACCTTTGCATGCTGTGACCACATCTGTAACCTCTAAATAAGCATACAAAAAGTAGCCGAGTGGATTTCTTGCACAAGAATTAAAGTTAGAAAGTGAGCGTTTAACTGTTGTTCTGGTGACACTGTTCTGCGCGACCCTCGTGCTGCAGCAGGCTGTTTCAAACTGCGGTGCTGCCACCAAGTCACTTTTCTGTGACATTAGTGTGAGGTACTGGGCCTTTCCAGGTTCGAGCAGTGACCCGGCAGGGGCTTGCAGTGGGTGGAATTCGGTAGTTTTTTCAGAAGCAAGCTTCACGTCGGCAAAACCTAATCCTCTCTCAGTCGAGCAACGAAAAACACAGATCCAACATCTTCACCTTCTTCGTGGAGGTTGGTGGATGCACTTCTGGCCAGGGTGGATCAGCTGGTCCTGTGGAGACCCTGGACACGCTACTCTGGACATGGTTGTAGTAGCAGTTTGTTCTAAAGAGAAGCTATGATCACAAGAAGCCATGGGCTCCAGACAGCTCCTGCTGCGCTGGCCGACAGAAAAAGCTTTCTGCACTTTTCTGACCCCCCTAGACCCTCTGTGCAAGACTCTATATCACATCTTATATCAGTTCTAATGCCCCTTCTGAAATGATAGTACCAGCAATAGGGCTGCTGGAGCCGTATGAGGGTAGAAAAGACTCATCTGAACCAACATAAGAAAGCTTTCAGGGGGTAGACGGCAAGTAGGGACTTCAGCCCTGCCCAACGCTCACAATGAGAGCCCCATTTCATGTATAGCTTCAGACATCCACACAAAAGCCAAACGTCCATCACATTTTGACCACCTTAAGGTTATGAATTGGTACATCTTCATGCTCAATATCATGCTTTAAAGATTTGAATCAGCCTCCTGTTAATTAAAAAGGAAAGATGGAAAAATAAAAGTGCCCGGTGACACTTCTGTTGTCATGGTTACAGCCCTGCTCGCATTCTCCACCACTTTGTCCACTTTTCGTCCGCCCTCTTGCCACGCAGAGCTGAAACACAGGGCGGTTTTGCACAACAAAAATTGCTGCACGTTTTTCTTCACCGTGCTGCAGTGCAAAAGCCGACAACATTAAATAGCTGCCGTGTGTTTCAGCGCTATGAAGAAGACCAAATTATTTCATTTCGGCTGACTGTTCTCTTTAAAGTAGCTTGCAATGTTTTTTTTTTTTTTTTTTTTTTTTACACCAATTACAATTTTAGAGCTGGGTAATTTTTACCAGAGTGAGGGTGCCACAGCAGAAGTGGGATTCAAAGCCAGGTCCTTTGACTGCAAGGTAACAGCTTTAAACAGAACGGCTGTCACTGCCCCCACACCTCGCTGGAGGGACTTTCATACGATTCTTTGTTATTATTCATTATATTTAGAACCCTAATTCACTATACAGCATATTTATGTGGCAAAAACATGCATATGATGCAATTCAAAAATGAACACAATATTTTACGTATTTATAGATTCATTATGCCTAAGAGTTCAAAGTACTGTAGCAGCTAAAGCACTTGAATGAAACCAGAAGGTTGTGCATTAAAATCACAGCAGCTGAGTGGGAGCTGTACTCTTTGCCAAAGTGTTTATCCTGAACTATACAAATAGTTAGAAACCCACATGCATTGAACAGCTGAAATGCTTCTAAACCACCTTCCTTGTGAAGCTACCGGGTTTCACCACATCTGCTTGCTTCTTTTGTAATGACTGTCGCAAACAATTTGTTGTTCTGGAATTAAGTCGGGAACACCGTTAGGATGCTGTTAGACACCACGGGGTTTGGATTTTTCAATTTGATATATATTTTTTTTTATTTGCTGAAACCTGCAGTGTAGCAGGGAATAGCCGATGTCATTAGCAAAGCCAATCCATTCAACGTGTGCATCAGGCCTAGCAGTAAGCATGAGACCCAATATAGAGAAGGGGCTGTATGTGTTCATGTTTTTGCAATGTGGCATATCGAGGTGTTTATCATCTACATTTGACTGGAAGAGAGAGGGACGTAGGAAACTAAACAAAAGAGCGCAAAACCGATCCATTTCACCGAGGGCCCGAGTCCAGTTCGGTTCCATTCCCGCACAGAATCAACGGATTCTATTTGTCTGGAACGAACTTTTCTATGTATAGTCAACCATCGGTTGAACCACCGACTAGGGCAAAACACCCCTGAAGTGTCTATTGCCAGCAGATAGGCAGGCCGAGATCGCGCGGCCCGCTCAGCGCGTGCGCTTGTGTTCGGCTCCAGCCCTAACAGTGAATTATGAGCATTCGCTTCGCGTCTGTGTTGCTAATGAAAGCGCTCACTTAAAGACTTTCACGGCAGAGTCCAAAGTGTAATGAGCTGCAATGTAAGTCGTGCAAAAACACAGCAGTTCCATTACCCATGCAGACCCACCGTGGTCTCCCTAAGGTCTGCTCAGTTTGGATATTAGGTTTACATTGATCACCGGGTGACACGTACTTGTAATTTATTGCTTCGAGGGTTTTTGTTTTTGCCCTTGATGGGTTCCAGTGGCTGCAGGTAAATAATAAACTTTGTTGTAATAAGATTTATACTCCGTAAGTAATAGATTTCGGAGTGGAATATGCAGTTTGTTATTTTTTGAGCAGGTGAAATTCTTAAAGAAAAGTCTTTGTCATTTGGCGCTGATGAAACAAATAAACGGTCGGGTTTATTTGTTTTTCTCCTAAATTACTGAATTTGAAATGCTGGTAATTTATTCAGAAGTGACTGAAAATGTAGCGGCGACATCACAAGTTTGGACAGAATGATCATTCAATCTGCGGTCAACACCGGTCCTGGCAGTCGTTGCATTATTAAACCAAGCAACTAGCAGTGAGATGAATATCAAATGGCGGCAAGAATGATGTTGGGTTCCATGACTGAGGGTTACACCTCACAACGCGGGGAAGGGTGAACCTGCTGCCCCCATGGCTTTTTTCCAAATCTGTTGGTAATTCATAACAACTCTGAGTGCCAAAGGTGTTCATCGAAGTGCCAAAGTGGGGTTGCGACCGAGACTGTTTATCGTATTTTCCAATTTACTTTATAATTCGCACGCATGATCTGTATCGGCGTCTCACAAACCGGCAAATTAACTATTTAAATAGCCTCCCTTCTGCCTCTAGGAAGACTGAACCACATTACGCCAAAAAGGATGTAACAATAAAACCGATTAGAACCAAATATATGTGGGCCAAAGTATTTGCCCCCTTCCCGACTTCATCCATTGCGGCATAAATTCTCACACTGATCTTTCGACAGAGGGAAGCAGTACAAACAAAAAAATGTATATATGAATTCAGTGCGAATTGCAACGTTATTGTATTACAGTGAAATACAGTGATTGATCCAGACAGTAGATACAAACATCCCCCATGGTCAGCTTTCCTTTCAGCTCCAGCATGAATTTATATACTGTATACAAGGCCGCCTAAAGCATTGCTTCTGTCTTTCAGCAGACAGGAGCAATGCCGATGGCTCGGTAACAGATGCGTAACACGCAGGCCTTACATGGCACACCTGAGAAAAGTGTAAGCTGAGGGTTTGCGTATGATATGCAAATACAACCAGCTGTGTGGACCCAAGTCGGCATGACGGTTTGTAATGAATGAGCACATTTCCCGAACTTACGGCAGACCGGCTGTGTCACCCTGTGGAGATGGACGCTGCGGTGCAGTTCTTCAGGTGTTTGACTTAGTACAGTGGAAAGTCTTAAAGACTTAAGCCAGGCCACGTGGAGGATGTGGAGTCAACTGAAAGTCATGCAACAGCACAACAATGCATCCACTGTAGTGTAATTTGACCTTTATTCAGTGTAAATTGCCAGGAGCCAAACAAACAAGTAAAGTAAAGAAAGGCAAGACACGACTGGCTGCTACGGAGATAGTGGGCAAGGGCAAGAACTATTTTGTATAAACAGCGCTGTGTGTACTTTATGTAAAATTGCTTTAACATGTATTGTTTAAATGAGAAAATCATTTGTAAATGTGGCACTGATGTGCTTGAAATGTTGACTTTATGTGTTTAACTAAACCCTAATGAAGTACCGCAACATACTGCAATATTTTGGAAAATATTTCTATTTTCATCCTTGGGTATAAAATTGTATGCTTTAAAAAAAAAAAAAAAAAAAAAAAAAAACTCGATTTATAGAATTGCCCATTGCTTTGTTATGGTTTATGAACATGGCCACAGTGTGCTTTTTTAAGCTGTAGTCTAAGTTCCTCTTTAATCCTAATTCTTTTATAAAATCTTGGTGATGGTTTTATATAAAATGCCCATCAGAATCCTGCTTTTTACTGTCAGATATACCAGAACCTGTAAAAATCACGGGAATACAAACAAGCTGTATTGCTGTGACTGGTGAAGAAGCGGCAAAGGTAAGTTGCTTGAAAGGTGGCAAAAACATTTTCTCTTGTGCGAAATCTTCATTCTTTTTAGCCAAATGTCAACCAGTAAACTCAATATCATTCCCAATCTGAATCAACAGCTTACGAGGGTTAACCTGCTTCAAACAGGATGACAATTAATAGATAAGGCTTAAATTTCCCTGAGGACCTAAGCCTGAAATTTTAATTTGCGGCATAACTGTTCAGCGCTCACAAAGGTTTAAAGCTCAAGTCATCCCGGGTAAAAACCAGTAGTCAAAATGCTGAGCGCAGCAGAAAGTATTTAAAATTCTCTTATGTAATAGTGAGATTTGAGTTCATGCAGTCAACTGAGATTTTGGCTTTGTTGGGGGTTGGGGGCCCTATTTCCTTGCCTGTGTGAGTTACGCAGCTCTCCGCACCCCCTATGCTTCTGTGGATGCTGAAGGTTTCGATAAACTGGTTTATCCGTGATGGTGACCTTCGAGCCCCTGGTCAGTGCTCATATGGGATGCCTGGGTATGTCGTGCACAGCAGGACATTCTTCCACCTTCTTGGTTCTGAGGTGTATCTGCAGTGACATTAGAGGATGAGAATAATGGTCAGTGCTCAATTTTCTTATTGCCTCTCGAGGGCAAGAAAAGACGGACATCCCCACCGAACAAGATACACTGACGGTGGATAAGTGCACAGCCCAATAAATCATGGCTTGTGGGAATGGAAAAGAGCAAATGGCTCCTACGAATTATTTCTTCAGTTTCTTAAAGATCTTTATGTTGACACCACTCAGGTTCTCGGCGAAGCTTTGTATAAAAAAGGTGTGTAATGAAACACTCGCTGCAACAAAGGTATTTTTTGTAGCTTTGCTGAAGGAATGCTCTTTTCCCATCTGGGTGTACTTAGATTCTTTGAGAAAAAGTATCATCTAGGTAACTGGGATTAAAATAAAATATGTTAGTACATTGTGTGGCCAAAAGTGTGTGGACACTTAATCATCACACCCATATTTGCTGGTTGAACATCCCATTCCAAACCAATGGGCATAGATATGGAGATGCCACCTCTCCTTTGCTGCTATAACACCCTCCATTCTTCTGGGAAGGCTTTCCACCACATTTTAGAACCCAACTGTGACATTTGTGCCCGTTTGGCCACAAGAGCATCAGTGAGGTTGGACGAGAAGTCCCAACTGGGGGGTCCGTGTTCCAGTTCATCCCATAGGTGTTGAGTTGGTTTGAGTTCAGGGCTCTGTGCAGCCACTCAAGTTCTTCCACACCAACCTGGGCAAACCGTATGTTTATGGGTGGGAGGGACACAGCCATGCTGGAGCAGGAAAGGAGCTGCTTCTTCCCCAATTTGTGGCCACAAAACTCGAAGCACACCATTGTCTAGAATGTGTTTGTGTGCTGCCTGGATGTGACTTAAACACCTCAGCTCAGTCATTGAAAGGGACGTCCACATACTTTTGGCTATGACGTATATGTCTGTATATGTGCTGTAGGTGTGCTATTTGCTGAACCATAATGCTGACTCACTGGAGCTTTGACTTACTGTAAGACAGCTGAACCTCGGTGAACCGCTATAATAAAGAATACAATGACATACTTGACCGAAGATAATTTGAAAGGCTGACCTAAGACCGGATTGAGGACGACAGCCCACAATCTCTTTTTTAATTAGAATTATGAGCAGCATTAAGTCATAGCAACACAGTGGCAGGAACAGTGTGCTGAGAGATCATACGCCCATCTACACGGAGCAGGAGGGTAGGGTCAGATGGTTAGTGTCTCGGTCTCTTTTTTACTACTGCTTTAGCTTGAAAGATAAATGTAGACCACAGACTGTACCCATGCAGTGGTTTTTTGTGTGTGTGTGTGTGTGTGTGTGTGTGTGTGTGTAATGGGGGGAACGGTTGCAGAGGGCAGCACAGTGGAATCATGAGGTTCAGGGAGTGTCTGAGTGTGTTTCTGTGGGGATGAGTTCACCTGCTCCAGAGGGCGAAAAATCAGGATCTTTCCAAGCAACTGCTGCTAACAGCTCCTACTGTCCATCCATCAGCTGTCAGTCTTGGAAGGAAGGAGAGACAGATTAAATGCACCCACTGTGTGCCAACATCATGTTCCAGCAATTGCTCACTCACAATTCAGAAACTCCTAAAAGAAAAATCACAGAGGAAGTCAAAAGAAAAATTAGTCCAGCTTTAAAAAATAGTACGTGGACGTGTGTGTGTGTGTGTGAGAGAGAGAGGTGGTTCCAGCTAGCTTCATAAGCAGTGGTTATAGATTTAAAGCCACCATATTGTTTTCTTCATCTTTGGCTGGACCACTTTAAACCCTAACCTGCAGACGGCTGCCAGGTCTATAAAGCCATATTTGTGGCCTTGTCGGTTCAATTAATTTGTTACGCACGATGAATTGTTGGTTGGCTGTCATGCTGGGTACAGATAAGTAGAACTTGACTGATCCCTGCATGGAAGCATCTACATCAATATGCTGCTTTTCAACTTGTTTATCCATTTGGGCCTGTAACTGCATGACGTTAAATGAGACAGTAATGGTAAACCAAAGTAAATCAAAGTAAACTCCAGAAATGCACAGCAACTTGAGCTGAAATAGGTTTGGAATCTTCTTCTTCTTCTTTCGGCCGCTCCCGTTAGGGGTCGCCACAGCGGATCAAAAGCTTCCACTTCCTCCTGTCCTCTGCATCTCTCTCCGTCACCCCCACCACCTGCATGTCCTTCTTCACCACATCCATAAATCTCCTCTTAGGCCTTCCTCTCTTCCTCTTGCCTGGCAACTTCATCCCTAGCATCCTTCTCCCGATATATCCAGGATCTCTCCTCTGCACATGTCCAAACCAACGCAATCTCGCCTCTCTGACTTTGTCTCCAAACCGTTCAACCTGTGCTGATCCTCTAATATACTCATTTCTAATCCTGTCCATCCTCGTCACACCCAATGCAAACCTTAACATCTTTAACTCTGCCACCTCCAGCTCTGCCTCCTGTCTTTTGGTCAGTGCCACCGTCTCCAACCCATAAAGCATAGCTGGTCTCACTACCGTCTTGTAGACCTTCCCTTTCACTCTTGCTGGTACCCTTCTGTCGCAGATCACTCCTGACACTCTTCTCCATCCACTCCACCCTGCCTGCATTCTCTTCTTCACCTCTCTTCCACACTCCCCATTACTCTGGACTGTTGATCCTAAGTATTTAAATTCATTCACCTTCGCCAACTCTATTCCCTGCATCCTCACCATTCCTCTGTCCTCCCTCTCATTTATGCACATGTATTCTGTCTTAGTCCTACTGACCTTCATTCCTCTTCTCTCTAGAGCATATCGCCACCTCTCCAGGGTCTCTTCAACCTGCTCCCTACTCTCACTACAGATCACAATGTCATCTGCAAACATCATAGTCCACGGTGCCTCCTGTCTGATCTCATCTGTCAACCTGTCCATTACCATTGCAAACAAGAAAGGACTCAAAGCTGATCCTTGGTGTAATCCTACCCCCACCCTGAAAGCATCCGTCACTCCTACTGCAGACCTCACCACTGTCACACTGTCCTTGTACATATCCTGTACCACTCTTACATACTTTTCTGGCACACCCGACTTCCTCATACAATACCACAGCTCCTCTCTAGGTACCCTGTCATATGCTTTCTCTAAGTCCACGAAGACACAATGCAACTCCTTCTTACCTTCTCGGTACTTCTCCATCAACATCCTCAGAGCAAACAACGCATCTGTAGTACTCCTTCTCGGCATGAAGCCATACTGCTGCTCACTAATTGTCACCTCCCTTCTTAACCTAGCTTCCACTACTCTTTCCCATAACTTCATGCTATGGCTGATCAGTTTTATCCCTCTGTAGTTACTACAGCTCTGCACATCACCTTTATTCTTAAAAATAGGTACCAGTACACTTCTTCTCCACTCCTCAGGCATCGTCTCACTTTCCAAGATTCCATTAAACAATCTGGTTAAAAACTCCACTGCCATCTCTCCTAAACACTTCCATGCTTCCACAGGTATGTCATCTGGGCCAACAGCCTTTCCATTCTTCATCCTCTTCATAGCTGTCCTAACTTCCTCCTTGCTAATCCATTGCACTCCCCTATTGAGCACATTTCACTACATGGTATACAACCATGTATGTAACAAATAAACTCTTTTGACTTTTTTTTTGACTATTCATAATCCCTACATAATCCAACCTTCTCTCTTTCTCATTCTCTTCATTCATCAACCCCTCAAAGTACTCTTTCCATCTGCTCAACACACTCTCCTCGCTTGTGAGTACGTTTCCATTGCTATCTTTTATCACCCTAACCTGCTGCACATCTTTCCCAGCTCGGTCCCTCTGCCTAGCCAATCGGTACAGGTTCTTTTCTCCCTCCTTAGTGTCCAACCTCTCATACAATTCACCATAAGCCTTCTCTTTAGCCTTTGCCACCTCTCTCTTCGCCCTACGCCTCATCTCCTTGTACTCCTGTCTACATTCTTCGTCTCTCTGTCTATCCCACTTCTTCTTCGCCAGCCTCTTCCTCTGTATACTCTCCTGTACTTCTTCATTCCACCACCAGGTTTCCTTGTCCTCCTTCCTCTGTCCTGATGCCACACCAAGCACCTTTCTAGCTGTCTCCCTTACCACTTCTGCTGTAGATGTCCAGCTCACTGGTAACTTTTCACTGCCACCCAGTGCCTGTCTTAATTCCTCCCTGAACTCCACCTTATAGTTTTCCTTTTCCAACTTCCACCATTTGATCCTTGGTTCTGCCCTCACTCTCCTTCTCTTTTTGATCTCCAATGTCATCCTACAAACCACCATCCTATGCTGCCTAACTACGCTTTCCCCTGCCACCACTTTACAGTCTACAGTCTCCTTCAGTCTGGCCCTCCTGCATAAGATATAGTCCACCTGTGTGCATCTTTCTCCACTCTTGTACGTCACCCTGTGTTCCTCCCTCTTCTTAAAATACGTGTTTACCACAGCCATGTCCATCCTTTTTGCAAAATCCACTATCATCTGACCTTCTGCATTCCTCTCCTTGACACCATATCTACCCATCACCTCCTCATCTCCTCTGTTTCCTTCCCCAACATGTCCATTGAAATCCGCTCCAATCACCACTCTCTCTCCCTCAGGTACACTCCTCGCCACTTCATCCATATCACTCCAGAATTCTTCTTTCACATCCATCTCACACCCAACTTGCGGGGCATATGCACTAACAACATTCAGCATCACACCATCAATTTCCAGTTTCATAACCATCACTCTGTCAGACACTCGCTTCACCTCCAAGACACTCTTTACATACTGTTCCTTCAGGATAATCCCTACCCCATTTCTCCTCCCATCCACACCATGGTAAAACAGTTTAAACCCCGCTCCGATGCACCTAGCCTTACTCCCCTTCCATTTGGTCTCTTGCACACACAATATATCAACCTTCCTTCTCTCCATCATATCTGCAAGCTCTCTCCCTTTACCAGTCATACTACCAACATTCAAAGTTCCTATCCTCACATCCACTCTCTTAACCTTCCTCCTCTCCTCCTTCCTCCTGACATGCCTTCCTCCTCTCTTCCTCCTTCTTTGGCCGGCAGTAGCCCAATTTCCGCCAGCACCCTGTCGGCTAGCAGTGCTGGTGGCGGTCGTTGTTAACCCGGGCCTCGACCGATCCGGTTTGGAAATTTCTATTTTTGTCCGCATATTTAGTTTGGCAAAAATTTTTACGCCGGATGCCCTTCCTGACGCAACCCTCTCCATTTCCGGGCTTGGGACCGGCACAAAGACATGCACTAGTTTGTGCATCCCCTTGCGGCTGGATTGAAATAGGTTTGGAATCCTTAAGAAAATGTACACATGTGGTGTCAACTTTTGGCAGCCACACAAACATACTGCATCACACAAGTAGACTCCAGAAACTTTCGCTTGGTGTTGAAATTGGTTTATCTGTCCGACTGCCTGTTGACCTCTTCTTTTCCCTTTAACTTTAATGCACATATTTTGCCTTTCTAAAAACACAGAAAAAGATGCAGAAATATTTTCCCGGTTGATTGTACATTCCTGTCCTTTCTGTATCCTTCAACAAGCATAGGTTAACGTATGTTTGAATTTTCGATTTTGTCCTTTTTTATTCACGACATGCCAAGCATATATGCAACTTTTTGAGTTGAGGGAAAGACAAATAGTTTTAGCCAGCGCCTTTGACGGCTTCTGACCATTTATGAGGCCCTGGATCGGCCGCTCGGCACTGGCAGTGACAATTCCCATGGTGCGGTCGCTTTAAATGCGTGAAAAATGATGTTGTAATGGGACAAAAACACAGTATTTGTCATTACACAAAGGTGAACTGGAGGGGAATTACCGGTTGTTACCGCAAGCTCAGTCTGGGCCTCTGCGCCGTTCCCATCGCAGTCTTACAGCACAGTCATTCCTTTTGTCTGGTAGTGGCAGATGAGCTGATGTTTTAACTATAGTGAAAAACAGCAGAAAGCCGTTTCAAAGGTAAATTGTGTAACTCCGGTAAAAGCTTGGGATTCACTGAAGCAGCAAGAAACATTTTGCGCATCCTTCAAAATGGCAGTATATAAACCTTTTGTTTCGTGCTTTCTTTAAACCAATAACAAATTGACTGAGATTTGTGAAACTGAAATGCAGGCCTTCAACCAACCTGTCGGTGAGCACAGTGTTGGCGAACACAAAAGCCTTCTGAACCGTTTAGTAATGCAAGCCCAGTACCGGTAACACCGCTCTGTCTAAAGTCTAAAGTGGCAGAAAAAGCTGTATTTTATAAATACTCCATTTCCCACAAAAAAGTAGTAAAGCACTGGATTGCTTCCCTTATGTGAAATATTTTGACTTTGGTGTGAAGCTGCTAACAAAATCGGTACAATATCGACACCCACCAGTGGCAGGGTCATAAGTCACTTGCTCTGTTCTGTGCAAATTTGGTTTTTCCCTGGCAAATTTTAAGAAGCTGCCCTTTTTCCGTCTCCGTCTGCTCTGCCTTCCATGGTTACAGCGCTTGCTCGGTTGATGGTGCAGCTCGTGCACCACCAGAGGGCATGGTTCTTGTCTGTAGGTGTGTATACAGCAGCGAGGGCCAAAATGATGTGATTTACTCTGTTCCTGCAGCAACTGAGGGTAAACAAAGCAAAGCAGCAGATCAGGAAGGAAACAGAGTTAAAATGGCGTCCGTTTAATCTAGCGGAACCGACACCTCCTTTTGTTCTTTTAGCATTTTTTGTTCTTCAAAATGACTTGCAGGTTTTATATCTCGAGATCTGAAGATGAACTCAGTGCAAGGCTGCTCACCCTAACCTTAATTGTTTTTACCACTCCCGTGGGGTGAATTGCTTTGCGTAGCACAGGAAAGACTCCTCTGAATACGATGGAGCTCATGGAACTCAACTGTAGTCTTCGCACGAATTAATAACTGCGTCGGGTAAAAGTGTGAACTTAGCAGACTCTTGGGTCGACCCATCTGCTTTACACCACACCTACCTGCTGAAATAACTGTAAGTCGGAGACGACGGGGAAGGTGTGCTTCACGAAGAAAAGAAGTGTGAATAAAATGATTTGCTTCACGCTGTACCCTTAGCAAGAAAAAAAGATCCCAAAGCACAGGACCGTCCATTCCAAAGCCAAATAAAGAACTGTGCGAATTTAACATACCGATGTCACGTTTATTTCGGCCCTGAAACTCGCTTATTCTGAGCTGCACTTTAAACAGTGACTGGTTTTGCCCACAGACATCGGGTAAGATTATTTACAGTCCAAACAACCTGATCCCAAAAGACAACAACTGCCTTGTTTCGCCCTTAAACCGACAGTGCCGAGGCAACAGTTGCTGTGCATCAAGATGCACAAATTGGTGCAAATATCGTGTTATTAATGTTGTGATTATGGGCTTTGTGTGCAAGCTGACAAACTGTCATACACTTTGCTTTTACTACCAGATTCTGAACCAAAATTGTTTTGGATGGAAATAGCAACCCCCCCCTCCAGCGTCCCTGCAGAGCTTTTGCGTGCTCCTCTTGCTGCTGGCTCCCGAAATATGTTATTTATGACCGGAGAATGAAAAGGCAAAGTCGCTAAACGCTTCTGCCACCTGAAATTGAATACCGGCGCACAGGTGACCACCCTGAATGAGTAAAGCTAGGAGCATCGCTTTGCCACCTGCATTCTAATAGTAGCCCTGCAAACGCGCGCGCGCGCACATGCGTGCGTGCATCCCACTTGTTTGCCCACCCCAATGGGAAATGGATGCCCGTTGTGATGCATCCTGGCAGAAAAGGAGCCCAGAAACCGTTTGCGTTTCCGCCACTTTTCGTCCGGACACGGCTCAGGCGAGAAAAGCTCCTTCTGCGTGGAGATGCTGCGCAGTGCTGTCACCGTGCTCAAGCTTCTGATGGACTCTTGAGTCCCCACCCCGGTACCGTTTCTGGTTTGGATTATGAGTAACACTTCTCTCCAGAGCAGCCAACAGCGTCTGGAAAGAAGCACAGCAGATGCAGTGGGAGGGAACATTTCTGTGCCGTTAAGTCTCCGTGGTCAAAGGGCCACACGGCCACCCCAGCTGCAGCAGCTCGTCCGCTGGGTCACAGCACCGTCCTCTTCGGTGCGGCCGCTGTCCTCCTGCGCTCTGTCGCTCCGTGTCTCTGGGGGGTGGCACTGTGGAGTGCCCCCTGCAGACTCTTTCACCCTCTCTCTCCTCTAATATACACAAGTCAAACCTCTCTCCCTCTGGCTACCCGGTCAAATTAGAACAGCAGGTCTGCTGTGTGGCGCACATCTATTTGACTCGTGTTTTCCTCAAAATGATACGGTGGCGGCAGTTGCGCTCATGTCGGGCATCATCATTAACATCAACAGCATCATCGGCATCATCGATCTTAATTTTGCCGCTGCTGTTGTTCGGCAGCAGCGCGTCTCCCTCCCGCACAACAGCGCGCAGGCCATATGTAAACCGATTCGCCGAATATCGGGGTAAAATCTCCAGGTGAAACTCTAGCGATGGCTTTAAAATGTCCTAATGAGAATCTGTGGAACTCCTCGGTCCTCCATTGGCTCGGAAGTAAAGCTCGGGACGGTGTTTCGGCATTCATATTAAGGAGTTTTTATTTTTCATTTATTAAGTCCTAATTCAGAATTTTCGCAGAATGGGAGGAGAACCCGAAGGAGCCTCTGACCACGGTCCGGAATCCAGGGGGACTTCATTGCGTATTATGACCATGCTTGCTATGACCGTACCGTGCCAGCAATGACCACGCTCGGTTACACCTTTGCGCCTCAGAATCTCAGCAGGCTCTCGTAGATTTGGCTGCAACCCACTTGCAGGCCTGCGGACTGAATGTCCTGCGCAGATGACGATGATCATAACTACCACGGTATTCTGCATTGCTGTGCCTCGGGGTTTCTTGTTCTCTGTCGGGACATTTTGTGAGGGACCCCAGGAGAACTGATTTTTCTTTGCCTTCTTCCCACTGCTTTCGTCTTGTTCCCCTTGCAGTTGGCATATGTTAGACAGCGAATGTTTACCGAAAAATTAAGATGAATACATTTTCCTTATTTACTTTCTCACAGTCGCGGTGAGAGGCATTTAATGCCAGAAGTAAGACGTTAGAAAAGTTTCTAAGTCTAAATGTGTGTGAAACGTGTCTCTGCTTGTAGGTCTCATACAAGCTCTTTATTACACCGCTGTATTGCCGGAAGGAAGAGAAGATTTAAGAATATTGTGTTGAAATATTGTCACTAATAAACCTAGTGCCTCTGAAATGTCATTTTTTAGATTCAAGAAACTTCCCAGTTTGTTTGTTTGTTTTAGGGAATGAATGAATATTATTTTAAATGACACATGCGGCAATAATCGAAGCAGTCCGCCACCAAGGAGATGGGTGTCGAAAGTAGAGATGCCCCTGTGGAAAGGTGTGCACAGTTCAGCAAGCTGCCAAAGATGCAAAAGATGATGATAATGCAGTGCTTCGTGGCGGAGGAAATTCATTATGGCTAAGAATCAGGACGATTTATTCATGCAACTCATGGCAACGGGTCTGCTTCCGTCAGTTTAGTGGATGTAAATGGTTTACTTTGAAGTTAAGTGGTACCTCGGGGCTTGAGTACAGTGAGACTGTCCTTTGCATCTGATATTTTCTCTTTTTTTAATTCTTTTGAAGCCAAGAAAAAGATCAGCTATGCGGTAAACTTTATTGCTGTTGACAATCCATTCTTACTAGGACGGAAACCAGAGCCCACAACCAGCACCTTCAGACTTTTTTGCAAAGGCAAAAACTTTGTACATTTCAGACTGTACTTGCACGCGGCTCTCGACCAGATGCCCTTTTTTCTGACCTCAAAGAGAATGGCGACAACCACAAATTTGCATATTCATACATCAAAGCTCCTGTGAAGTGCCTTGCACCGGTACGGTTTTGCATCTATCGATATATATATATATATATATATATATATATATATATATATATATATAGCTTGTGTGTTTGCGTAAATGGACTGCGTGGGTACTGTAGGTAGCGTAATCTTGCCATAATTGTGTTTACTGTTTTGCATCGCATCAATTTATCCTAAAATTGTTCCCAAATTAACTTGGCTCACAAAGGATGGTCAATGGGTGTGAAAACGCATACAGCGGTGGGGGCAAGAAAGCGGTGGTAACAGTGACTTAGTCAGTATGGCCTTCGTGCCCAAACGGTTCCCTGGAGCCAGGGCTAAGTGGCAGATTCGACTGGCGCCGTTTAATACCGTGGCACATAAATACGCAAATGATGAGCAACTTTTGAGAGTCATTCTGTCCAGAGTGACAGATGGCACTGCGCTGGAAGATGGAAGCGTTTTCATCTCTTCCTTTATCACGGTAGACGCGTTCGGTCGAGGAAAGATTGTCGGCTCCCCGTGGGTTTTTTCTGCAGCTTTATGAATTCCAGCTTGACGTTTAATGGCATCCAAGATGCCCTCTCAGGTTATCTACCGCAGATGCCATTTATTAGCGCTATTCCAAGGACTCAACGGAAAAACCGTTGAGGTGATTTACGCGCAAGACGCGGATGCGCTCCCTTGTAAATATGTTCTGCCCTCTCTTCCGATTTTACCGTGTTTGTGTACAATCTTAGTTTATATGTTTACCAGACGTGAAATTACCTGTTTAATGGATAGAACAACTGAAGAACATCAACTTCCCATCAGAACGCTTTTGCCGCAATTAATATTTTGGAAGCAATTTCCTCCTCCGTTTCCCTGCTTTGCATGTTCAGCTGCTGCTCTGCATGATGGAGGAAGATGAAATGCGGATTTTAATGATACTGTACACACCAGCAAAGTGGAATAAACACAACTGGTTGCCGCAAAGTCAGAGCCCCATACGCTCGTCTTCGGCTATGTACTCGGAGGGCTACCGGTCAAATGCTTTCCGCTTTCCTTGGTGCCAGGGGAAATGGTTCATTTTTTTTTCTTCTCCCAGAAGCGTGTAGCAGTGCCATGCTGGCGGTCCTCTGGCTCCACTCCAGTTTGCCATACAGCCATGCTAAGTTCATGCTGACAATTAGTCAGTGGTGAGCCTTCCATTTTCAGGCTCTCAGCTGGTCCACCATCTGCCCCTGGAGGTTCTCCTCATGCCACGTGCCATTTGGCTCTTGGTATTTCAGCCGCAGAGGGCCTAAAGGCCAGGCGTCCTTGTCATTTTACCCCCAATGTACCCGCAACGAGCATCTACCTGGAAGGGGAACTTCAAGATGGAAAATATGACTGCTTTTCCTTCCTTCTGGGTCGCAGACGGAAACATGATGAATTTCTGAGACGGGATACATGTGAGAATGACATTTTTTGAATGACTGCCTGTGACCAAGCCACATTTTTAGTTTTAAAACTTGCAAAACAATGGGAATTTGTCTCAAAGAATAGCACAGCTGTGTTTCCAATAGCCCAGCCCCCGATTTGGAACCCTAACCTCACTTCCTTAGTTAGCATGAATATTAATGTCTGCTGACAGCAGTTATATCAAAATGAATGTGTTGCATTAACACAGGTGGGGCATGAAGAATGTGAGAATTGGCACATGCAGGTTAAAGCAAAGTGCTGCGCTCAGTTTTCTTGTGGAGCATCACTATCTGGACAAATGTCTGCTGCGCAATTTGGGGATTTTGCGGTTTGCCTTCTTTCACAGTTCTTCCTGGATATATAGGCTTGCCATTTCAGTGGAAATACGGAGTGATGAAATCATTTTCTTGGCCAAAAAGAAGCTACGCGATCGTCTTTTGAATATGTGTGATACTCACGTAAACGCCCTTGACTGACTTTCTTGTCTCTGAACCAGAAACACGGTTAAAGGGTTTTAATGAGAAGCTAAGTCAACAAAAACTATAAAAACGTGAGAAAATATTTAAAAACGACCATCAGCTTGGAGTTGTGTAAATTAAAAAGATCTCCACCAGACAACCTTTGCCTAAACGCCGATTGCATTGCAAGTGTGAATTTCAGGCCTGGCAAAGACAGCAGTGCAGTTGCTAAACATACTATTATGGACATACACTGAATGGTCAAAAGTATGCGGGTGCCTGACCCTCAAATCTATTTGTGGTTATTGAAGCGCCAAACCCAAGGGCACTAACAAAGAGTCGTTCCCCTTTTGCCGCTATCACAGCCCCCACTCTTCTGGGAAGGCTTTCCACCGCGTTTTGGGATTTTGTGCCCATTCGGCCACAAGAGCATCAGTGAGGTCGGGTGAGAAGGCCTGACTGGGGGTTAGTGTTCCATTTCATCTCATAAAGGTTCGGTGGGGTTGAGGTCAGGACTCTGCAGCCACACAAGTTCTTTCACACAAACCTGGACAAACCCCGTGTTTACGAAGCTCGCTTTGTGCCTGGGGACACACACAGTCATGCTGGAGCAGGAAAGGAGCTTCTTCCCCAAACCGTAGCCACACAGTTGTCTAGAATGTGTTTATTTGCTGTATGGGTGTAGCTCAAACAGCTCAGTCATTAGAAGACGGGCCCACATACTTTTGGCCATACCGTGTACATCCACATCTTTTGAGTATCAATATCTCTCATTCCCATGGATGCTACACTATTTAAACATGCAATTTTCCTGAAGAGTTCAGGAGCTTTGACCTCTAAGTCTGAGGGGTGTTGTCCGCTTATCATTCAGCACAACATATCTGCTGACTCGCTTTGCTTCGGCATTTCGACCAGATCATACTTCAGCAGGTTGCCTAATGTCTTCATGATGCCGTTTCTCATGGTAGCAGAATGCAGTAACATGCCAGCTGCAGTCTATACAAATATTTAATTATGTTGGCTGAGCATTAGAGGATTATTTTTCCTGCAAAAAAAAAAAAAAAAAAAATGAAGGCACTGCAAACTGCCAAACCTCTTGCAGAATTACTACTCGAGCCGAGAGGGTCATTGCAGTTCTTTGCCTTGATGGTTAGGCTTCCATTCTGCAGCCTGCCAGTCAGAACTGTCAGTCTGGTTATGCAATGCACCGCATCTGGCAGTTTGTTCCTGGAAATAAAGGGAATAGCTGGTTTACTTACGCAACCTCAGTTCTCCGAAGAGAGAACTGGCTGCCAGACTTCCTTGTCGCTAGGTAACCCATATGTGGGATTTGGAGCAAGAAGAAGAATTCTGCCAGTTTACCAGCTTAAATATTATCTGTGAAGCAGACACGGAGGTTATATTTTGGCAAAGGTTGCTGGCTTAGAAGTTAGAGATGCAGTCTTAACTTCTGTCCTTACAGGGCCAATTTGTTTTTAACTGAGAGGCAAAATGCGCTGTCCTCCACAACAAGTGTGTGCGCTTAAGCATGCCGCATGCCTTCATTTCCCAACAATCGTCTCCGGGTTTAGCCTCACGCCAGACTCCGGACCGCTATAGTCCAGCACCGAGCGGGCGACACACTCTCGCCTGTGAGATGACCATCATTATCCACTTTCAGGATAGCATCCCTCTCCTGGGTAATGAAGGACATCTTTTCCGGAAGCCTTCCTGAAGCACGCATGAGAGAAAAAAAAACAGGTTAAAAAGTTTCAACAAGGTGTTGGGCTGCTTGTCTGCAGCAGTGAGGAAACGTTGATGCTGTCATTTGGTTAGTTTGGCATCGATTAAATTTAGCTACTGCATCAGCCAGGTTTCAACTACAACCAATTTATGGCATTGAGTCATAAGCTAAAAATAAGTTATTTTTAAGTCACTTCACAAATACTTGCTCCGCAAGACACACTGTTAGGGGAAAAAGTTTAAACGGTCCAGGCATCTTGTGGTTTAAAGTACACTGCCATTTTCTATAACCTTTTTGGAGTCGAGTGCTTCCGTTTCCTTCAGTTCGGGCAGTCAATTTGGTGAAGAATGGTGGAGCGCCGGTTGTACAGTATGTGGTCATCACTGCCGCGGTGGTCAGACTTTGAACTCTTTGAACTTTGAGAGTGGCTTAAACACGCACCGACTCGGGGAACCAGATGAAGAGACCTCCAAACTTCCAAAAGTCCTGGCGGCTCAGTCAAAGCCCATGAAATGTCTTCTTTCGGTGGCATCGTCGGTCTTTTTCACTTTGTTGTTCATTTCGTCAGACTGCTCCAGACACTTAAACCATCTTTACAACCAGGTTGCTATCGGTACCATAAAACCTCAGTCATGCGGGGCAAATCTACTGCATTTAACCTTTAATGAGATTAGCACTTGCAAAGAGAAGGTGTTATGTCTTTAACCCTTGTTAGCATCAACCTATATTGCTAAGTAAAAAAAAAAAGTAAATAGATAAATAAATAAATGTAGGTACCAAGGCCTTTCCAAACTTCTACACAAGAACATATTGGTGCACGTTGTTTCCATTGATGGCGAAATCCCGCACCCCAAGTCCTCTTCTACGGTGAGGCTCTTGCCCCCGGGGATAATCAGCTAAATGGCCAGGCGTCCGAGTCAGCAAAAAACTGCCCGCTTGCAGTTGCCCCAATCGGTCAATTGGGTCTCCTCCGCGGCAGACTTGCACAATCCATCAGGACGCATTTTGCAAATGCTGTGGGCGAAACCGCCGAAGACTGCAGACATGGATCTAAACGCTTACGCGGATTCCTTTTAAAACCTCTTCAATCACCAACGGCTTTGCATTGGGTGTCCTCTTCAAATGAATGTGCACAGAGCAACTGAGGAAGAGGTTCTGGCAAATTTAGACTTATTCTTTGCGCCCTCGCACTCCCTCCGTCTTGCTCTCCGCACAGCGGCAACAGTCGGTGAACTCCCAGTCTGTCCACGATGGGAGGCACATGGACCCCCACACGCTTCGGCGTAATGCCACCCCCCCCCCCCCCCGGGGAGACAGGTTAACTGCCGATGCAGACCGCCGTAATGTGGACGGCCCAGCCGGCGCAGGAAACGCCGGCTCTTCTCTTAATGAAACGCTGCGTAAGGAGCTGAAGCTAAAAGCATCCGTCACACAAACACATGAGCGAATGTGGAAAACAGCACAGCTTTTGCAGGAAATTCCACTCACAATTTCACAAATGACTTGAGCAGCGGTTGCCGTTGTCAACAGAAGTCAAGCACATATGAATGTCCCTGCATACAGGTGCACGACAATTCGTTCTTTCGTTCATTCATTCATTCGGTCGCAAGCCAAGTGAATGCCAAGTACCAGGCGACGCGTCGGCTGCCGCAGCGGCAGCTTATATTTCTTCTGCTCTGGAGAGGAAGTGCAGGCACGCTAAATATAGGCTTTGTTGTCAAAAAGAGGACGTATTATCCTCTAGTCTTGTGCGTTTCCAGAACAGGATCTAACAAACAGAAGGAGACCGAGATGAACCTCACCCGGAGGCAGAGACCAAGCAGCAGGACCATCAGCACACTTGCAAACTTTCAGCCAACAGAACGACATTGAGATGACACATCTTCTGAAGCAGTACGAACATATTTCCTCTTTTATTTACATTCTTTTTTCAAATGTTAACATTTTGCTATATTTCTGATCAGGTTGGCAATATTCTCATTAAAATAAATTGGCACAGGTAAAACATATGTAGACAAAAGTTTATTTACACCATACAACATTTTTGTTTTAAATATTTTATACAGGGCTGCAGATGATAGGGCTTGCTGAGCGCTGTCAAGCGGGGTCTGCAGTAATAAAGTTGTGAAATATATTATTCATATAAAAGTGAGTATTACCTTTATTGCATTTAAAGCAATGAAGAATGTAGCTTGACAAACATTCATTTTAAATGACAGAAAAAATCCTTTTGCCTCTTCTTTTTTAATATTATAAAGTAAAAAGTGTAGTAATGGCCAAACAAACTGTTATAAACTTTTTAAAAACCTGCATAAATATATACATTGTGCTTCCGGGCCCAGTTCCTTGAAATAAAAACAGAACCCGATGAAGCTGGGACAACATGGCGTCTTTGCGTTGAGGTTTCATCTAGAAAGATTACCTTGACGGATTCATTCCACAGGTACTTTAAACACATGATGGTAAATATTGTACACCTGGCTGCCCCCCACTAAGTACACTAGTGAGATTACAAAAAAAAAAAAAACACTTATGCTTTTGCTTTTAGTTTTTTCTTTTTTGTTCTTTTTCAGTTTAATGTATTGGCACATAATGTCCCTGCCATACTTTTATAGTCCAGATATGTATGCCAAGGCGGTAGGAAAAGTCTTTCACATTTTCAGTGCAAAATACATCCGCTCCGACTTAACGGTTTCTCCCTGGTCTCCCCCACCCCCCCCCCGGGTCGTGGTTCCTCAGACTTCTGTCTGGAAGTCGCCCTCCTGCACATCCAAGGGGAGGTTCACACACTTCTCCCACTCAGCTGGTGTCATTTCTAGGGAGTCCTTAGTGTTGGGTTCTAGTACATTCATGGTGGCGTAGTTCTGGTACTCACACGCAGGACTGTAACTCTCCCACGGGTTCTTGCTCGGCATGGTCTTATCCTGTTCGGGGGGGCACAGAGGGACAACCATGGGACATCAGTCAAGTCACATCACCGCTGCCACTTTTTTCCTCTTATGGGATTCTGATATTTTCTGTAATAATTCATATAGATGCTAGTAATGTAGCATAGCAAGTAGCACCACTGACTTACAGCACTTGGGCTGGATGCTCTGATTTACCCCCACGGTCCAAAGACGTGTGCTTTGGGTAAACTGGTTGCTCTAATTTCCCCATCATGTCCGTGTGTGTGTGTGTGTGTGTGTGTGTGTGTGTGTGTGTATCTGTGGCTACCCTTTCATGGACTGGTGTCCGATTTCATAACCTTGTGCCTAATGATTCTGGGATTCACTCTGGACTACCACGACCCTTACCAGGATTAAGCTGTCAATGATAATGGTTTGGATGGATAAGTCATATATTTAAAAATGTAAGCAAGTGTATTTATGAAGTGGCTGTACCATTTTGTCACTGCAGCAGTGTTCAGTACAATTTTGTTGTCTAAATCTGTAGTTCCAAGAACAATACATTTCCTTTTCACATCTATACCTTTTGTATTGTAATGCTAACAAATGCAAATGATGCGGCTATGGAAAAAGGTGCTGTTGTACTCAAAGTGTCTGTGATGGCAGATAGCAGTGTCTGCAGACAACCTTGCGGCAGTTCTTGGGGGGGGGGAGGCTACGGAAAAAGCGGTTATCGTTTTCCATACAGATGCCCTTGCTGTGGTTACTAAGCAACAAGCTGCAAATGACATTGTACTCCAGGCTGATGAGTGAAAGGGAGTACATAGAGCAGACGGGAGGCAGTGACGACAGCATGATCTGCGGAAACGTACTCTTGAGTCAACGTACATTTCAAAGGAATATTTAAAAAAAAAAAAAACAACAATGTACTGGTGGAAGATCTAAGCCAAGGTTAAAATTCTTAAAGGAACATTCAAATAGCATTTTATACACTATAATCTGGCCTTTACATAGCACCTGCTAAATTTAATAAAGGCTGAAAGATAAATGTTATTCCTTTGGGGTTGATGAACTGTCTGTCTGTCTGTCTGTCTGTCTGTCTGTCTGTCTATCTATTTATCTATCTATCTTCACAATTACTCTGTTGTGCACAGAAAAGCTGGTCTTAAAACATCCCTCTTGAACAGAAAATGTTTTGACCACACCCACTAAATAAAAACTGATCGCAAGCAAAACAAAACTGTCTCATCAATAAAATTATACTTCCATGTAATGGCTCTGTTTTTGAAAAGATGCAGGCTTATGAAGCACAGTGCTCCATGGGCAGAGAACAGCAGAAGCGCCCACCCATTTGTCCACACAAAGGCACAGGCACACACACACACACTCGAGCAGGCAGCTTTCTTTGTGTCAGTCTTTGAGGTGGAACACCTTTAATCTCTGCTGTGAGGCAGGGGACCAGGTTCCGTCTATGGATACAGAGCTTCCTGTTCTCCACCAGAGCTTCACTCCCCCCTTCTCCGCATCCCCGCTTCCTGCTACTCACCATGCTGCCCATATTTGGTATATCTCGAAACCGGTCCAAGGTTTGAAATTTCTGATTCAGTTCTTGGAACAGCTCCATGTGCCTTTTCCTGGTGTGCATGACTTTCTGCAGGGCAAGAAAAAAAAGGCTTTTGCAAAATCAATAAATAAAATGAACATCCAAAATATCTATTCTGCAGCATTTGTCACTGTGAAATATAAGGTTTCCATCGCTGTTTTTTCTTACTCTTCTCTACATGTAAAGCTTTTCAAGACTCGGCATAAAAACTTCACGGTTCTTTAATATTAATTGGAGTTAAGACAGTAATAAATCTGTGCTTAGCAACATCACTTGAAAGCAGTAACTATCAAGATTTAAACAGCCCATCTGTCTAAAGCAGACTGCATTAAAGACCAGCAAGGTTTGTGTACGTGAGCAGAAAATTTACTGTGTGGGCATTTTTTGGCTCATTTTACAGTAAATTAAGCACTTTCCCAGTGCAATATACATTTTCTTTAGGTTCTGGATGTGCGCCTACGAGGCCTGACTCTACCTGACAACTGAAATCGGAACGCTTTTCCCATGAGAACTGCTCAGCGCTCCAAAAAATAAGCCTTATAGGAGCACCATGTAGTGCCCACGGGATCTTTTATGCCGACTTACTTCAAAATCCAGGTCTGAATATCTCGACTTTCTTCTCTGTAATGACAAAAGAAAGAGTGTCGCACCATAAATAATTTGAAAGCAATATATTTCAGTTAAAATATGGCCGCTATTTCAGCCGATCCCATCTTCCAGTATGTACCTCCAAGGAGCTCATTGATATCGTGGATCCCGTTTCGCTCCTGGACAGACCGCCGCTCTCCTCCATTTCAGCTAAGAAGTTCTTGACGGCTGTGCGGGGCTCAAATGGCAGGCTCTGTCCGTGTTCCTGGGCTCCGAACTGCTGCTCTAGGTTCATGTTGATGTGCTCCATGCCCGACGAGCTCACGCTGTATTCAGGACCAACCTTGTAATGCACAAGCCGCTCGTGGGCCATTGGGTCCATGCCGATGTTCATCTTGGCCTCCTCCTTCAGTAGCGTAGGCACGTTACCAGCTGCACGCGGCATGACAATGTAGTCGGTGTCCATCATGGAGCCCTGCGGCTGCCCATGTCCGCCCATCTCCGGGTCACCCGCCCGCCCCCCGTCGTCCGTACACAGATAGACGGTGCGCCGCATGTCGCTGGGGCCCTCGCTGAGGCACTGTTCACCGAGCTCGCCGACGCCCATGGGCATGTGGAGGCCGGAGGGTTGCTGGATGATCACCTTGGACATGATGTTGCCAGGCAACGTTGAGTAATTGAGGCCCTCTGGTCCCTTCTCCTCCTCCTCGTCGTTGAGCGAGATGCGCGAGAGGGTGCCTGTTATTGTGGCGGCTCTGCACGAGCCCATGTCTTTGTGGAGTGCTAGTAAAACAAGCAGAGTGAGCGGATTAGCGCACCGAGCGAGCCAACTGTTCAGCTTCCGTTGATAGAGGTGAAAACCGAGCCAAAGAAACCAGGGCCACGTACAGTAATGCACTTGCACTCTCATTTATTGTTCACGTCCCACTGTATGTGCAGAATTGATTGTTTTGACCCCGTGATCAGGATTTTTTGACTAGACTACGGAAGCCATATTTGCCCACTTGAACTGAAAGGGAAATCAAGTCAAACTTTTTGGGACTACAATGTGTTAAGGGATACCAAAGGCTACTGCTAAACAAGCAAAGCGAAAATATCAAGCAGTATTTAAATCGAGGTGTTTTTCAACGTAGATGATGCACGCCAGACAGCCTGAATGTCAGAAATACCCCTGTGCCACGGTAAAGGTCTGTACCACATCGCAAAGGTCACTCAAGGGCACTTAAGCTCTTAAATTCAAAGGGAATTACAAGCGTCACTCTGCAGTGTCTACACGAGCAGCCGGGGAGGTCACTATGGCTCGCATCCACTGTTGTGTCATCTGTTTCCGCCAGCGCATCAGTTCATAGCAGGCGGGGGGGTGAGGATGCAGGAGTTAAACAATAAGTCGCAATGGGTAGTAGGAAGTCGATTAGACCGGGTACAATAACTGAAAAGAAAAACATTTGTAAAGTTGCCAGCCACGTCTAAAGCTAGTTTTGTGTCATTAAAAAAGATCCAACATTCGAGAATTAAAATTCAATTAAACTGAAGGTCTGTGGGGAGAACTGTGTGTATCGAGAAATCACGGGCGCACGCAGGGCTGCGTGTCGCCTTATCGTCGCTTGGTTTTTTAAATCTCTTTTTGGACCAATTAAGATACTTCAAACCTTTAATTTCCTACATATGAATTTAGTACGGAGTCAGTTTTTCCTGTTTCAAAGATCGCACATTATTTTCACGTGTGCTCTGTTCCGCGCTTTTGTCGCACACCGAAAGGAAATCTCGATTTCCATCCGTCCCATTAAATCGTTGCGTAACGGAAATAACGCAGAGCAGGTGGGTTAACCAAAGCCCCAACCCCAAAGCGGACTGTCGCCCGGAGAGTCCCAACTCAATCTCGGAGACTGAATTATTCATCCACAAGATGCTGAGGTGACCTGGCCCTTTTCTTTCCACTCCCTGTTCCAGATGGTTCCCCTTGATGGACAGTCTAGATGAAGATGAGGCTTGACAACTTAACAGTGAAGAAGCATCGCTTTGAAACAGAACAGGATCCTTCCCTTCCTCCCCTTTTCCCAGAGCAAAATACGCCAGTTCTGCCTTAACTACGATCTCTTTATTATAGGTCCACTCTGTCGGCCCCATGTACCGCCATACCGTCCGACTGCTACGTACAGCAGAGTGCTGTGTCCACCAAGGGTTTCAAAAGCCCATCTCAGATGCTTTACACAATGACAGGTCTTACTCATATTTGTAACCCCCAGAATAACTTACAACCTTAATTTGGTTAATCTGAAAATTTTTTAAAAACTGAGCCCACATGTGGGCGGCAGGGTGGCTCAGCGAGAGGCGTTGCTGCCTCACGATGCCTGAGATGTTTCAGTCCAAATCTGGCTCGGTCTGTGGGGAATTCGCATGTTCTCCCCGTGTCTGTGTGGGTTTCCTCCCACAGTCCAAAGAAATGAAATGCACTCACAGTGTGTGAATGTGTGCGTGTAGCCACCGTGTGATGGACCGGTGGAGGGTTGTTTCACAGCCTACCACCCTGTGCTTCTGGGATAGGTTCCGGACCGCCGCGTCCCTCCTCAGGATTGAGTGGTTGACGGTAATTTGATGGATGGAAGGAACCCACGTATGAGCAAATCCTAAAAAGTGTACGGTTAAGCTATATCAAACAAAATTAATGTGCGCGCTTATATTGTTCACCAAATCTACACCAGACCATGCGATAGCTTCAGCTGTAGAACAAGAACCACATCGCAACCAGCGCAAACTGTACGTCGACTACGTCTGACGGAAGGCAGGGCTGAAGCCGGTCAACATCTGCACGGAAGACCACCGAGGAAAACCAAAGTGGTCAAAATGAGACCCCTTTTAGGGTCAACCAGTAGAAATTCTGCTCAAGTGCAAAACTGTGGAAGACCATGTGTTTGGAGGGGTGGTCTATTAAACGGGTCATTATTTTGGGGTGTTAACCTCATTGCCCTCATATAATCGTCCGCCAGTCTAACCGGCTCATTAAACCTCTGCCTGTCCGGCGGAACTGATGTGTAGTTAATGTGGGCAAAATGGCCGCGCCGATATCCAGGTGTGCTCTCCACGTCCGTAATGAATGCGTTGCGATACCCTGCCTTGCCGAACACCTCTGGGACCCCGGTGCCACATTAGTGCAAGTTGTTAAAATGATCTATCAGCACTAAGCTCCAAATGAATTCTATTCAAATGCCCATAATCATACTCGTGATAAATGGTCGCAATGAAAGTGCCGAGCAAATGTGTGATCTAACTGTATTCCCCGAGAGTCCTGCACTCACGCGATTTAGCACATCTACAACTGCGTGCATAGTAGTCTTGGACTTATAACCCCCGCGTTCTTGCCAATGTGAGTGTTTCAAACAGAGGAATTAAAATTCAGTTCTTTTCTGTCTCTAAGTTTTGCTTCTAAGCGATCGTGTTATCTAGCGCTGCTTACCTTTACAGCTAAGGTCTGCGCACACATGCAGGTGCTACTTCGTACTTTTAAATACGTATTTGACTGTGTGCGAATAGCGGACTGCAGCCGCTGTGTGGCAAAAAACCGCTGTAGATACCATCATTGATCCATACTGATCCATCATTTGCTATTTAAGACTTTTGATTAGAAATTGATAACTGACAGTCAAACATCCAGTGACATATTTTGAAGTTTATATTTCGAAAATATCCTTCTCACTATTGTATGCATCAAAGTAGCAGCATATCGAGTGGGAAATAAAGGTAAAGTATCATCGTATGAATTAGGGGATTTTGTCAGTTAAACCTGAAATCCATTAAATGTCTTAAATGGAAGATTTACTGTACTTAATTCATATGACAAGTTCAGGGGATAAGACCCATAAAGACCTGGAAATATCTGCATTCTCCTTTAAGCGCTTGGGACACGGATAAGTATGAGGGCAGATTTTGGAAGGTGCACGCACATGTAGAAATATCTCATTTAAAGCCTCGGAGCTGCCTGCTCGCACCAGCGGCGCACGTGAAACACAGACGTGTAAGTAATTGCTTGTAAAGACTGAATGGGCTGACACATCCCAGAGCAGAACTTCCTAAAGCCGTCTTTTCCGCAGGAGCCACTCATCACTCTGGTTTTGTGTTTCCGTGGTGCCGAGAAATGTCACGGAAAGTTTACATTTGGTGTGAAACAGGAAAAATGGAAATTCTCTTCCACACAAATTTAAAAGACCCTTTGATGATTCACCTTCTTATAATCTAAATTTTAATAGCATTTAACATCCTAGTATCACGAAATGGTGAATGTTTGCTCTGCCAAGGGTATGAACCTGCCTAAGCGGGAGACGTGTGGGACTTTAATGGATTTCTGTGATTTGGATGAGTAAGAAGGAGAGCGAGACCCGATTTACATAATGTACCCAAAAACCTGCTTCTTAGGCTACGGCGCTCCTTTGGTGGGTATTTTGAGAGGCTTATGCCATTCGAAAATAAAACCAACTGTAATATTTGTGTGTAAGACTTTAAGTATGGACCCCCCTTTGTGACAAGGCTGTTAAACTGAGCAATTACAAGCGTTCTGTGCCTTTCTTAAATACTAGCACCGAAGAATGGCATGCACTTAGCACCGAAGGTAATCTTCGATAAGAAAGCATTAACCTTGCTTTCTTATAGCACTGGCGATGTCCGATGTTTTCGGCGGACTACCCTCACCGGCGCGGCCGGCAATGGTGTGCCAGACAAACTGTTTTATGGGCACCGGGAGCTTCCATGCATGTTTATGCTTCATGTCTATTCCGCATCCGTCATCCATCCCTTGTCGAATGTGGTCATGGACCAGCAGGGGACTGACGGGCGGAACAAACCTGGCTCCCGGCTACAGACGACGTGCCAAAGACTCCTTAAGAATTTCCATGCAAATGAGCCGCAGTAACGTACACCGAAACTTCTCACCATAAGTAAGAAAAGACGAAAATATCCTCAGTGGCCACCCCTTCAAACGTCGAATGACTCTGCATGCCAGTATAATAAAGTACACTTTGCCTGGGTTACTCAAATGTGCTGCTGATGTCTTTTCCTCCACAAAATTGTCTGCTTTGATGCCTGAATGGGATGCATGAATGCATACGACTGCATATGCATACGGATGTATATGTTTGCCCAAGTAGTTGCGAGACACTTTGCACTGCGCAAACATGAAAAACAATGAAGATATTTTTGGTATGAGAAATTCTCCATATGTTTAAAAATGTATTGTCTTCAGCACGATAGCCGTCACATAAAACAATTTATTTCCTGCACAACGTTCACTGCATTTGTCTCCAGACATAATGAATCCTCCGGGCATTTTGTTCTTACCAGATCTACAGGCGATGTCCACATCCTTCTCAAAGTCTGTCTGTGGGGAAAACGACATTGTGGTCAAAACAAATGTAGTTGCTCTTACAAAGAATGAAGAACGGTACAGCAATACCACGGTTAGCGCCACCTTCACGGTTCTGTTCCGTGAGAGCCGTTTTATTTTAGCACTGAAAAAAGTGCCGTGATTTATTCACCATAAAACAATGTTTTGAAACAGTGTTTGCAGCTCATCAATACTGTCATCAATAAAATACTGTTTTCTGTATTTATTTACTATCACTAGAGGCATAAATAATCTATTGTGCATTCTGTAAAGTTTTCAGGCTCCTCTTATAGACCTCTTATAGCGCTGTTTCATTTCTCAACAAGACATAGAGCACAAATGTACAAAAAAGACATTAATGTTTCCTTGGGGTGAAAACACACACGCGTGTATCAAAGTGGTAACCAAAGCTTTCATTTATGCATTAGGGTCATTGAACGAAAATGAACGTTTTAATTTAATTCTATAGAGCAGTTAAAAAGAGTTGTGGTAAACATGCCTGTGCTGTGCTTACTGTACTGTACATTGGCAAGAGATTTCACTCTCATTCTGATAATCCAGAGCAAGGTTTGGAGCTTCCACTCTATATTGTCTACATGTAGTTTGTATTTCTGTGTTCTGACAGCCATCACATCAGTGTGTTAAAGGATTTCAATGGTTTTATCATCAGTGAGGGGCAGCAGAGATACTAGAAGCAAACAGATATTAAGGTCTGAACATCTAAAAATCCACCGTAGCACAATGACTCCCATCAGAGGGACATGGAAATACAAATAGTAGAAAAAACTGATTAAAAGCCACTGGTTAACAGCAAGAAACAGAGAGGTGGAGTGGCTCTCAAAGGTCAGCTGAAGAACGGTCCTGTATTAAAGAACGTCAGAAGGGGCGAGGAGATGAAAAGATGACAAATGCGTTAAATAAGTTCCATCATGTGGTAGTTTAGACTTGGCATTGGGTCACCGAAAGCTGAAGAAAATGGGCTATATTTGTTCGGCTGGGGGAACGCGCAGCACATAATCGTGGTTCGGAGCTATTTGGAAAATGACAATCCCGTGCTAGCAATTCCCCTAACGTATTGTGTAACCGTACATCGGCTAAAGAGGATGACCTGGGAGGAAAGGATGATGCTAAGCAAAGTGGAAAACACCCGACATAAACATCTAAGGCATTAAAGGCAGACACTCATGAGTAGCTTATGCATATAATCCATTTCCTTACCCGGGAAAAACCAGAGTCCTTTTCTATTATTCTTTAAAGGCAATGTGAGCATTGTGGCCTTGCCTATGATTTGTGATATTATTTGGCAAATCTTTTCCAATATTTTTGTACAGCTGTTTGGATTGTATACTTGCAGGGATTCAAATAGGAAAAAAAGGAAAACAATCTTCTTGAATATGCAAAAATTTGTATCAGCTTTGCACACTTTCCAGTGATTCGACCATACTTCTCGCTGTGCTGCAAGTAGCTGCTGTATTACAGGTGTTTTACACCTGGCAGCAGCACCTGCAGCAGCTGGACAATTGCAGGGCCTGTTTCGGTGCTGCTGTATTTTACCGCAACTACTACTGCACTACAACTTGGGGATTAATAAAAACTACCTCCGGGCTTCTTTTTGTTTCCTTTGATGTCAAATTAAACCTTAAGTGCCAGCAACAGGACCCTGTCGGCAGCTCCCTCTGCTATGTGCACAGCGAAGGAACTACAATTACAGTTTCTGAGTAAAGCAAAAGTAAAGCAAAATGCGATAAAATTTGTAGTTTGCACAACGTCTGCACTCCCCCCACCTGGTCCACAAGGCAAGACATGAAAATGAAGCTCCCTGGACACCATTTATGCACAGTATATCACTAAGCTACAAAATTGTGGACAAAATACTGTACCAGAACTATCACCTATTTATCTAGCATTGTTGAGCAGGTAGGGTAGCGGCTGTCTTGTACCCAGAAGACCCTCCGCTCAAAACTGCACTCACTTGCTGTGATGCCCTTCAGCATGCTCCTTACTTTCAAATACACTGACATCTGTTCATTTGTCTGATGCTTTCCTCCAAAGTGTCTTACAATTCTAAACTCCTAAATTACGATGATTTATCCTAAAACACAAGTGGGTAATTTTTACTGGAGGAATTCAGGTTTAAGAACTGCAGGAGGTGAGATTCAGCCCTGGCTCAAACCACTGTACTACCTGGTGCACAGCTAAACCCTCATACGGTAAAAATTACCCAGCTCTACGCAAGTGCAAATTACTTAGAAGTTGGTTTGGATAAATGTGTCAGCTACATGAATAAATAATAAAGAGAGAGATTTTTAATAATAAAATTGATTTAAAAAAGAAGGCCATACAGAAATGGAATAGTTCCAAAAAATTGACAAAAAAAATAGTTATTATACAGATAAAACCTGGCAAAAATCACTGCTAATGAGATAAAAGTCAACTACTACTACTACTACTACTAACAATAATAATAATAATAATAATAATAATAATAATAATAATACCATGATCTGTGCATGGCCGTTGGGGAATGTCCCGGTGGCGTCTCCAGTGATTGGATCTTGACAGTTTCTGAGTCGACATCTGAAAGCATCCTGTACCTGTGTCCAGCAGAAAGGAACATCAAAGCTCCTGCTGTTTCCACACATCAGTTTAAGATGCCTCTCAGTTTTGCTAACTACTAACAGTCTTCAAAAAAGGTTTCCGTGGCAGAAAACTGGCATCATTCACCAAACGGGAAGAAGGCTTTGCTGTCGTTAGATACAGGCAGAGCCATTTGAGAGTTTCATTCTCCCTCTATCATGGTCTCCTGCAGCCACCTTTAGTCTCACAGAAACCCACGTTAGATGACTTCCATCTCGGGGCTCCTAGCACTTGAAAAGACTTAAGGAACCGTAAGGGTCAGGAAGTTAGGTAGTCATCCGAGACTGCTGCACTTTCAGATGTTAAACCGTACTTGAACATGGCACAAGAAAAGGCACTCTGAGCTCAGTGTGCAAATGTCACCGTACGGAGGAAAAATTCAACAAGAGATGAGGCGGATTAAAATATGAAAGTGAAGTGAAAAGCGGTGCTAACGTCATGGTCTCCTGCGCACCTCTCTCCTCAGGATACAGTGGACCATCACGATGACGAATCCCTGCAGCGAGTCGAAAACGGCAAAGAGGATCTGAAAGAGGATGGAGCGCTTATCTGTCATGGCTAGGACAGCAGACATCCAGGTCAGAGCCAGCAGCGGCAGAACAACGCAAGAGCTCCACAGGGAAGCCCTGAGTGTGACAGAAAGAGAGAAAGAGAGAGCGAGAACACATGAAAAACCCCAATTTCCTTCTGCCAATACAGATAAAGACTTTTTTCACCATTTTCTATGAAAACCACAGCCAAAATGACGTGCTTTCCTGGGCTAAATTTGCTGGCTGTTGTGCAATCCCATCACGTTTTTGCAGTTCAAGCTACCAGGATCTTTACGTACAAGCAAAGTGTGACCTTTTGCGTGTATGAGACTTATTTCTCATGGAAGGAGACTCCCTCCAAGGCCGCCATCTCCGCGGCCTACGCTGACCTGTGCGGGAGGTGCATACAACAGAGACTCGTGCGCAACGCGGTCTTATCGATTCGGCCGAGGCACCGCCAGGCACTTACATCGCATTGCTCGCCGTGGTTGCCGATAAAGCGGTTGTTGATACAACGCCACATTTGGCACATTTTAGCGTTAATCCTGTATGGGGCTCGCTCATCTGCCTGCAGAACAGCGCACAACAAGACAAGAAGTGTTGGCAAAACTGTCATCCCAAGTTAAGGTCCTGTATCAGATTATGCATATTAGCAGACAGATTCAATAAGAGCCTGTTAAGCATTCCCATCATGCACTTATTCTGCCAGAACAAGACATTGCATCTTTCTCTGGGAGCCCTGACCTCATTCACCTCATTTTTTCCCCTTCTCTCCTGCAGCAAGGAGAAAGGGCCTCATTTCTATGCTTGAAAAAATAACAGATGAACAGTGTGTGTGTGTGTGTGTGTGTGAGAGAGAGAGAGAGAGAGAGAGAGAGAGAGAGAGGTTGAAGGGACACATGATTGAGAAATCCTGTTGGGGGGATTCTGGTTTGGCTGTTGATGCGGTGCACTCACCCCGCTCTGTGTTTCAGCTTCTTATCCAAGATCCCATCTCTAGAAACCAATTTATTGAACACTAGGATGCCAATCACCATGTTGACCTGAAAAAGGAGGAACTCAATGAATGGAGAGGCTTGCAGAGCCACAATAACCCATGCATGACCTCATAAGTTTTTTAAAGACACAACTCATTAAAAATGTTCAATAAGCGCCGCCACCCAGATCGACTGGCATTTTCTTCGTTCTGTTTTCCATTTGAGGAGCGCCTTAATGTCCGAGCACACCTGCGACCCATCCTCACGCTATTTGTCTGCGAGCAATCGACGTGGACAGCATCTGCCCTGGTCTGCCGTCACCTGCGTCTTCAGGCAAAGAGCGGCTTGACACCAACGGCAAGGGGACAAAAGCCTTGGTTGTTTATTTGTCATTAGAGTCTCACGGTCGGCGGCCTTGTTCCCAAGGACCTTTGGAGGTCGGCTTACTTAGGACACCTCCTCCCACGATCCATTGCAGACAGAGCGTTTCGATTTTACAACAACAAACCCCTGCAGGAAAACAACTCATTTTCTAATGAGATTGCCATTAATCCAGTACATAAGAATTAATAATGGTATCAATAATGATCAGTAGTTATGCTGGAAACTCTTTGATGCAGCACAATAGAGCAGTATGAGATATGAGCTTGAAGCATGTTTTTTGTTCTCTTTTCGCATTTGATTTTCCTGAGGACAGACACATTTTACCTGCCCCACCAACATTTACACCTGTCCTATTCTGGAATATACTGGATTAACAAAAAAAAATAAAATAAATAAATGTAAAGTGTTACGGTATACTCGTAAATTACTCAAGGTGGGGTAATGATGGTATCGTAAAAGGAAGTATAAAACAAAAAAGTTCCCAAAGTAGGAAGATATTGGGACTATTTTAGTTTATTTCATGAATGTTTATTCTGACCGTATTTCAAATTTAGGTTCTTTTTGTTGAGAAAAAGATTTCAAAACAGAAATGCAGATGACTTTACAGTAATACGATGGCTGCTGACTTTTTGCATCAGATTACAATGTATCAGAAAGAATCTCCCACAATGAAAATTTTATCAAATTTTCTGTCCTGTCCAGTCTGACAAATGTAATAAAACAATACTACCAATACTACTAACAACCAACATACAAAGAGTAAAACTTTCAAAAGTAATATGCAAAGTATCTCTGTATCAGTAAAGCACAGTATCTGTCTGTCTGTTTATTCTTATTTATTCATTAAATACGAAAAAGAGCACTGAAATAAGGCCTGGAAATGCACACGTAGTTGCATCACATGCAGAGCGAATGTCACAAAGACATGGTAGTTTGATTGCCAAATTCTTAAAGTTTAAGTGTTATACAGTTTTGATAACATATCACTTGTAATTTCCGTGGCACAAACAAGTAACCCATGTACTGTATGCAAGCAGTTTAAGGTTCTGCTATGCAAAATATGCACAATGGGTTCTTAGCTGAAAAAAGGAGCCAATATTGTGTGTGTGTGTGTGTGTGTGTGTATAACACAACATATACATTGGACTGCTATTTGTTTTCTGCACTCAGCCAACATGGTGAAAGAAAGGGGTGATGGAGGGAATGAGAGAGATGATGGCGGTCGATATGTATTGATGATAGGGGGCTAGTGAACACTTGGAGTAAAGAACCAAGGGAGGGTGCTTCAAAGCTGGAAAAACATCATCATCATCATCACCAAAATGATCAGCATCATCGTCGAGCGGTGACAGAAGCTGGTATCTGTAATGCGGATGCAAATAACAATTTGTAAAGATTAATAAATTAGACATCTCGCGCACAAACACAAAAACACATGGTGCTGCATTTATTAGTGTAATAAAGTTTGGCGATGTATGTTGTTGCTACTTTTTTCCTTTCTACCTTTCCACTAGAATATGAATGGCGCACGCAAAACTCTCGCATAGTGGCGTCCACCTGTTCGACAGCACCAACAATACCTGTGTAGTTAAAGCAACCACTTGAAGAATAATACAGTTTGAAAATATATATATATATATATATATATATATATATATATTGGGTTGTTACTTTTTTGGCTTTCCACCATTCCAGTTTGTAACCTTGGCAATGACAGGCAGCTCAGCTACTCTTCTGTGTATAAATATTGTTCACGATTTCCTTCATGAATGACAATCCTCACCAAATAAGCCAACTTTCTGTTCGCATCCCTGACTGCTGTGTTATTTTATGAATATGGAAGTGTGCAAATTATCGTGCCTGACAACCAGTTTCCCAGCGGCTGACAGCTAGATAAGAGCATGCCAGTACCCCTGGGGACATAAGAACAATGGTGTCTACTTTCATCTTCTTGTGTTTATGGGTAAATTCTACACATTATTGACGTAATGTCGATTTTTTTAAATGCGAAAAGGATTCATCCTTTATCTTGAATTCAACGTTTACAGCCTGCAGGAAATATTCTGAGAGTATCAGCACCCAAAGTGTGGGACACCTGAGGAGAGAAGCAGCAGCAGCCATTTTCTCCACTTTGACACTGAATTGATGATTAGACAGCACTTGTTGTCAAGGTTGCTGTGCACAAACCATTTGCACTGTTAAAAAGGAATTTATAAACTTCCTTTCTAAGATGTTTAGATGTTTCTGCTTCATAAATTGTTTCATAAACTACATAAAACTGTATGACGCCTTTCTAACTAAATTACATATATAGCAATCCCTCAGTATCCAGACCCTCTATATGTTCACATTTTTGCGGCAATAGCGCTTAAAAATGTGCGTATTGGTATGGGAATGGAAACTTTTACTATAACAAACTTTTATTCTGAAGCTTATAATAAGAAAAATCCAAAAATCGAAATAAATTAAAAAAATTGACAATACCATAGAGTATACTGTAATAAAAATACCGTATATCATGTAATGAAATGTATACTGATAGAAGTTTATCCAAAGCCAGACGCGCGCCCACACCACTGTTTCATTAGCCATTTCAGCTACTTTCTCTTTGTCTGACACATTTGTGCCGCATCACACATTTACTGCGCATTTCATTTTTAAAATAAACCTATTTATTTCAGTGCCAATTCATGTGTCAAACAAACACGTGGACATGGCAGGTTATTTTGACACACGCCTTCCCTTTATTCAACATCTCATAACACTAAACTCTGTCTCCAAATCCCCCATGCGCTGCTCATCTCCCATTTGTAATGCAGTGACACCGGTGGCGGCGCTAACAATGTCCTGTACTGTACACACTGTATCACATGTTATATACAAGCAACTCAATGGCAGCATGAAGCATTTTCTAATAAGCGAGTTTTATCAGGCTGAAACTATGGGTTGATGGTTACATGCATGTTTACCGATAAACTGGGAGCACATTTGTTTTTTGTTTTTTTCCTCCAATTTAAAAACCTCCGACTTCTCTTGAAGGACGAGTTAGATTTTTAGATTTTGGATACTGAGGTGTTACCGCGTTTAGTCTGCAGACCAAAAAGGTGCTCTCAGCCGTGGCTGAAAACGAGTGCGAAACATTCTGTGCTGTAAAATAAAAATAGTAAATTCCGCAAATCCTTCATAACAAAGTTTCCCTAGAAACATTTACCTTTGAAATTACCCTCCGCCGTTTGACTGCTACTCCACAGCAGCAGCTGCTAAATCAGACCCTTCCAGTCTGAAGCTCCTTTTATACCACAGTACAAAGTTCCTTATTTACCACCGCTTCCAATGTTTCTGCTCAGTGGAAGCGAAATGTGTCCTACTGTACATATCCAGAATTAAGAAGATGCCTGCCGTCAATCTTTCCAAGCTCAATACCTGCCAGCTTGATTGAAAACCTTTCCAGTGGGAAAGAAGTATTTTCATTTACCTTCACATTTTCCCTTTCTTCAAGGCTATCAGGAATTGTATATCAAGCAAAATGTCCAGCAGCCATCAAATTATTTGCTTATAGTCAAGGGTTCCTGCCACTGGGGAAAGCTGATTCACATGAGGTCTGGATGTTTCACTTTCTCGCCAGCAGTGAACATTTCTAAAATATTCATAAACAAACAGGTCGGAATGCATCAAAAACAGCCCATTTCTAATTTCGCTGTGACAGAATCATGACAGCTGTGGCTTATTTAAAGGTGAATGTACATATTTTTGAAAAAATGAAACACATACCATTAACATGCTGCTAGGCTTGCCTAGTTATGGGTTTGCATATATATTTGGAACAGCAGGTGGTATAATAGTTAGGACACAGGTTAAAATCCTACCCATATTAGAGCACCTTCAGTTAAGGTACTTACCCTGTATTACTCTGGTAAAAATGACCTTACTGTGTTAAGGGGTCAATAATTTTAACCGTCACCCTGTACATGTGAGCAGCTAACACTAAAAAAAAAACAGAATTACATGTATAATAAACTACTTAGAATTAGTTAAGCACCAAGGTAATTGTTTACCCAAGCTCTTTGCCATACTATACCATGCTTTAGGCAAACCCCCGTGGTGACAATGCACCTTTTACCATGTTGCAGAAAGTTAAGCCGCTTTGCGGTCAACAAGTGACATGACAGATGCTCACCAGAACCACGGCAGCGGCGGGTCCGACAAAGGCGTAAAGGAGGCCCCCTTCCAAAGACAGCCAGCAGCTGGAAGCAAAGAGAGAGAGGAGATCAACGGCTAGCTTGTTAAAATGAGCGCAGAGCGTGGAGTTGATGGAGCACGCTGAACGTGGAGGGTGGCGCGCCGTCACCCCCCGAGTGTCTGGGGAGTTCGCCATATGCCGTGGTTGTACTTGGAGGCGTTTTACAAGGTGATCCTCCACCAAAAATCTAGAAGATCACGACGACCAACACAGAAAATACGTTTAAAATGTGACACAGTCACAAATCACAGGAAATGGAGGAGCACACCCTCATGAAAAGAAACTGTATAATGAAGTTCTATTTTTCAATTTAGTTAGAAATCACAGTGTATTCGCTTCATTGCCAGCTGTTTTGTCTTATTTAAAGAGCTGGCTGTTAACCTCAGTAACTGGCCATAAAAAGATGAATGGAGTAAATCAAGGGACATTCAGTCATTTTAAAGGATTTGTTATATTTTATTTTGGCTTCCACAGGGCCAGTCCTCTCGGGGGCAACTTTGCCAGCTTGTTGCTTCGAATCCATCTTTTTTTTTTTTTGGCAAGCGTTTTTTCAACGCCCAATCCTCCAGTAACTCAAGCAAGACAACTCTGAAAGGGATCAGTGTGTGCGATGCTGTGGTGCAGCGTAAGAGTGTTGTGTTGAGTATGAGCTGAAGTTCTTCGCCATCGTCAAGCCCAGTGGTACCCGTACACGGGATTGCTAGGAGATGAGCTTACTACTGAGGTGTTCCATAGCCTTTCGCCTTGGTGAATCCCATGGAAATGGCCACAACGAGAGCTGGCAACCCTGCAAAACAATTTAATCGGTAGTTAAACACACGAGAGGGTGGCAGTTCTCCCAATAACCCCACCTTGTCGAGAGAGGCGACACGCCTGTGCTTCCAGTGCGGCACGATTCTGCGAATCCTGGCAGCGGTATCACAGCAATAACCAAATCTTTATGTTTGCGGTCATTAAGTAACAAATCTGCAGACATCGATACCATTGACCGCTTGGAAACGGTCAACGCCACCTGGTAACACATTCATGCACAAAGCAACAAAATCATACAAAGTGCAGGCTGCTTAAACCGGTATCATTTCTGCCAGGTAGATGTCCTGATGCAGGTTTTCCACCGATATATTACATTTCCTATGCAAATGACAGTGATCCTTATTATAGATATTATTAATGTTTATCCACAATTTAGAGCGAACACATAAAACTGTCAGTACTAACAGCAATGCACCCATACTAATAAGGGAACTCGGTATTTATCACGGCGGGTTTTGATTTTAAAAAAAAGAACTGGACATTTCAGGTGAAGCATTTTAGCAAACAATCTACAGGTGACCACAGTGTACATGGATGAGTTCTGTGGGTATTAATACTTCACATCCCAACCTCGTGGGGTTTATTGACTGAAAGCACACGGCCAAATCTCGGGGGCACCCTGTCGGTCTCTGGAAACTCTCAGCCGCCCTGTCCTCACACCACTCTCCGCTGCCCCCGCGTTCACACCAGGGGGGTCATGCTTTTCCATTTCAGCAGGACAGCCCATCCGTCAGCTTTCGCTGGTTGTAACACCCGCATCTAACATGGGGAAACCCAGCAAATGAACTCACTTCACTTCGGGGATGTCTGTCATTAACTGATATTAGCAGTGACAGCATGTCAGATATGATGCAGTTTGCTGTCAGTTGACACACATCATTATGTTAAAACGTATAAATGACATCTATTAGCGTGTGACAGATTTTTAGATTTATATAAAATCCTCATTTATAAATGTAATATTATTAAAAATGGCTAATTTCACGTTAACTGTTTATCATTTATTCTGTTTTACTTCTAGTGAAAGGGCCCCCGATGCCATTTGACACCTTTCGAATTTGTCTGATTTTGTCCTATAAAAGTAAGCCTCCCAGCGATCTTGCTTGGAAGAGGTTTCTACGCATCCAGCCATTGCTTGGAGACAGTTGTTAAGGAACTCATGTCACACTGCGATATGCAAGAACAAGTTGTTCATTGGACAGAGGATTTTATGTAACTCCAAGTCTAAAACCCACTATTACACACTAATAGACATAATTTCTACGCCTACTTTTAACATAATGCTACGTGTCAGTTGTCCAACCGCAATAATAGATATTCTGATTTTCTTTGCCTCTTCTAATGTGGGGCAGCACTGCTGAAAGGATTTAAGAGGGGGGACAAATGCGTTAACCAGCTGCGAATGGAACTGACGGAACACAGTAGACAGTGTTTACAAAGCACGGTTTTGTATATTTTGACAAAACAATCGATTGCATGTTTCTTTTCCTGCCGTTTTTCCCCTCTGAACACTGCAGTGGTAGCGAAGGCCTTGTTTGTTGCTAGGTAACAAGGCGACCGGATTAGGGCTCTCCATCATCAACCGAAATGTTCAAAAATGTCTGAAGTGTCCATAAGTAAGTGCTCAGGAGGACGCAGTGGAGGTCTAAAGGGCCTCAGCGGTACAATGGTGCACAATTCATCAGCCTTTTTAAAAACTAATGAATTCTGCTGCCACTGCCAAAGGAACGGGGAAGCGGGAAGGCAGACTAAATAAAAGTTTGCTGAGAAAACGGAGAAAAACAAAAATGAAAATTTCTATGTAAATTTGTGGAAATCGCTCTTCTTTCCGAAATAGCTGCACCGATCATGTATGGCCGCACACGAGGAGCGACGAATGATTACCGGTATTTATATCGCAGCTGTTGCAAAAAGACAAAACGAAATGTCGACAGCGACAAGAATGAGCCAAGCTGAGCCGAACAGCGGCGGCTGTGCGAGTTCCATCCAAATCCTAGATGGTTGCTTGCAGATTAACAACAAGAACAGCAATAAAAAACACACACTGACCCCATCCTAGACACAGGAAGCGCTTCCGGATGAGCCGCGTCCGCACTTTGCCCGTGACGGCCATGTATGACTGCCAGGCCTCCGTCAGCACCCAGCAAAAGGATGCCAGGAAGAAGAAGTGCAGGAACGCCGTCGTCATGGTGCACACACCCTGTTCAACGACAGAGTGTCACAGATGAAGGTGTGTGAGGTCACAAGAAATAAATGGCAGATGCTTCTGTAAAAATAAATTTGGTGGACAACATTGTCACATGACACCGGACAGCCGGGGTCCAAGATTTACACCGCCGGTTGCTTGGAAGTGAAAGGTGTTAATAAGCCCCCTTTCTTCTTTCTCTTAGAAAACATGACAAACTGCAGCTACAGAAACAGTTTTGTTGAAGGGGTCACATTTTTACTTCTACATCATATACAAATGTAAAAATACACATAAACTTTAGAAAGAATCAAATTAAGTCACACAAACACACTTGTTGTAGACGTAGTAGTAACAGTAACAACAACAGCAATAATACCATTACATCCATTTACACTATTATTTAGATGCAGCATTAGAAATAATAATAATTTCCTGTAAATAGGAAACCAGTCACCGCTTCTGACAAATTTCTAACAAAACCTTTTAAAAATTGCCTTCAAAATGTATAGTACATGCAGGAGGCAAAAAAAGCTCTGAAAGTGGCATCACTTGTATTGCTTGCATTCATTTGCAAGCTGGGGTCATGTGACACTGGGTCTGTCTCTCTGTCTGTCTTCGTGAACAGGAGATGATGCGGGCGGTGTAGGGCCATCTAGGTATGCCACGCAGAGGAGGCGGGGCGGGGGGGCTTGGCTGGGGGCAGCGCTCCACAAAAGGACAGCGGTCCTCATTCGCTCGCCTGTCAGTTTCAAGCCCGCTGTGATCCTCAACCGAATCAAAAGCCTCCTCAATTAAAGGCAGCAGCTGTAGAGGCCTTGTCTTAAACCGCAGTTAAGGGCGAATCGGGAAAACCGTAAGCTGGGAGCCCTGTTTTGGTTTTGAGACGATATTGCAACACAGGTTCCTGCTGCCTCCAGATCCTTCCAGATTCACAGCTACAGCAGCTACGTTGTGGGAGCGGATCCAACCAAGCAGTGAAAAGCTGCACGCAGGTCCTACAGGCTTCTGCACCGGCAGGGCATTAATCTGAGACTTCCTTTTGGCAGCAGCATCAACAAAATGGGAAACAACGAGTATTTAACTCCACACATATTGCACTGCATTAATACACCAATTTCTAACAGCTTTACACACATATTTTCTACATATAATATTTTGCCTATTTGGGTATCTTCTCTTTTGTCTTAAAAACTTTATGAAAATATGCACATACATCAAAAAAAGATCCTTTATGCTCCAATTAAAAAGCAAAAAACGTCTGTAGCTCTCTTTACATACATGATTTTAAGCAATATTTTTCACATTTTCACCAAATTATATGCTTATTTTAAAGGAGTTACTCTAGTTAAGCACCCTACCCAAAGATGCGATTACAACTTGAACCAGCAACCAGTAGGATGTCTTCAAGTCTTTGCCCTCAACCGCTGTCCCATCGCCACATATCTGCACATTTTCACAAAACGATGGTAGTTCCAAGCTCACAAAAAACAGAACTTAGTAAATCTGAAAAAAACAACAAGTTCTGCACAACAGACAGCTTTAGCAGTTGTTTGAAGCAAAGACGATTTTAGCTCACACAAACGCTGTTTTTTTTTTTTTTTTTGCTGGACAAAAGGCAATCCGATTGGACACAAAACAATAAAATCGCGTGCTCAAACTCACTTCGGTCAGATTTTTCCGCACTGCTTGCACAGAAATGTAAACTGTGGTAAACTTCAAGTCAAATTATTGCTAACATACTACTGTGTTGCATAATGGTCGCATTATATAAATGCTGCTCTCGCGTTCGCTCTCTTTTAATGGGTCACACTCAAGTACACAGTGAGCAGAACTCAACTGGGCATTGATGCAGAACCAGGTGAGAAACACCATCATTCATGCTGCTTGCAGTAACACATTTTGCTTGTTCTTACAAAAAATACTTTTCCATATCATGCAAAGCCAATTTCTGGAAAAAGGACGCATGAAGCTCAAATGTGTTTGAGTCTGACGGGCAAAACACTGAGTTTAGAAAGCTTATTTACTTTGAATTCTTAGGAATGATTTAAAACTGCTTTCCATTTGAGGGATGATGCTCAGCACCACTGAATTTCCATAAAAAGAATGAAAAATAAAACAAATGGAAATAATTACTTCTTTTTCGACGGCTCCGCTGGATTGATTTTGCTTATTTTTGGTAGTGCTAATGCTGTCTGCCATAGTGTGTATAGGTCAGTTAAAAGTTGAAAGAATAGGCACGTACACATGTATATTCACATATATAATTCATAATATATTCAGTCTACAGTGCAATACGTACAGCAAGTATGCATGCATGTCTACAGTGCAATACGTACAGCAAGTATCCATGCATGCTGCATAATGAATAATTATAATTTCTATATTATTTCCAAAGCAAAAATTTTCTAGCTCTAGCAGTACAAACTTTTTTTTAAGCCAGAAGAAACTCTAGAATGAAGCCCACACTAAGACTGTAATTGAAACAAACAGCTGCCAGGAATCACAAAACAACTTAAAAGGTAAAGAGAGTTCTGCAATAAAGTACTTGTGAAAATCCTGTAACTGAAGACATTTTATTCCTTTGCATCCCTTCGTAAGTGCGCTATAATTTAATTTTACATTCTAACATAAAGGATGTTGAGTATAGTTTGCCTCCAAGCTTATGTTGGCAAAGGAAGTGCAATGGTGGAAATGAACTGTTGTAATATGAACACCCCATTCTGCATAATTACATTTCGGACAACTTACGTGATCAGTGGTGCTGATGCGATTTCTTTGGGTTTATTTCGTGCCGAGTCATTATTTTAACAAGCGGTTTAGCATGTTAGCTAGGATTTTTGGGAAGAAAATCATTGATCCACAAGACTTACCCTACCAGATAGTCGTCATTCAGAAAAATTGCCCTTTTCAAAAAAAAAAAAGAAGACCAAATTGTGTTTACATTTTCCATGCTTCTCTAAAAGCCTAAAAGCATATTGGAATGACACAGTGTGTTCAGGCTTTTTTGGAAGCAATGGCTCAACCCAAGACAGCACGACTGTGCGCAAAACAGGAAACAGGACCTCTTGATATCGCAGATGGCATACCTTTATTTAAGGACATGGTTGCATAATTGCTGCAAACGCATCAACAGGAGATTTTTAAAAAATTAAAGCCTTGTGGACTACATTCATTCCAAGATGATCCCTCTGCCACTGAAAATCTCAAGTATTCATTCCCAAATCAAGGTTACGTAGGTGCAACGTAAAAGGGATGGTGGACAAGGCTCCGATAAAATCCACAGCACAAGCTGCCCTTTTGAAAGGCAAATTGCTGCGAGATGTTGAGCCCACTGTGTCAGTATCCATGGCAACGGAGGAGCTGAGGTAGGGACCACATGAAGCAATCGTGGAGCTGACAAGAAAAAACGAGGGGGGTGGGCTGGTCTGATTCATGTCTGATAACAGGGCTGCTAATGAAGTGCTTATTCTGAGCAGAAGGGTCCAGACTGGACGGCAGGGCAGCGGAGACATTTCAAAATGGCCGATGGTTTGTCCCTTCCCCAAGCCAAAAAAAAAAAAAAAAAAAAAAAAAAGGGCTTTAACAGCTCCTTACATGGCGAAACCCTCCCGTGCACTATGTATGGAACCTCTGGCCTTCATCTGTCTTTATCTGTCACCCTTCATGCCACAATCTGACATGCAGCTCGAGATGGATCAACAAACCTTATTCGGTTGCTGTAAAAAGTGAGGCCTATGCAGATCTGGGGCTGTATGCATCCAAAGTGCTGATACTTAGTGCCAAGATGAGTAAATGTTGAAAGCTACAGTAGGGCACGTGGGCAGCGATGCGTCAGGAGAACATGGGATGCTAGCTTGCCTCTGCCTGTCATAAAGGTTCCATGTGAATGGACTTCTCATTATGTCTTTGGTATTCTGTTTCAGCTCCTGGGCTGCTTGCTTGATGTGGGGTTCAAGCTCAGCTCAGGGGGGGTGTCTGGGGTTTGCAGGTTCTCCTCTGTGTTTGCACCCCTCTAAGGGAAAAACATGCAAGTAGTCAGTAATGACTCAATGGCGCTTTATAAGTTCCAGGATGTGGAAAAGGTTTTCCACTGCCTTCCTCCCTGCAGCGGGTTGCAGACACAGGGTGAACAAGCAAACTCTGGACATGCGGAATCAGACGTACTTCTGACCAAGCAGCTTAGTAGCTGTGAGGCGCCGGCACTACCAGCTCTATGTTCACCATGCCGCTAACAATATAAAATGAACAAAATTGGACTGAAGTTGTACTTGCCGATGCTTACTTAAATACTGAAATCAGTAACCAGAAGGCTTAATCTCTTCAATATTTCAAACGCTTAGGTCTGTTACGAAGTTAAATGGTTCATGTGCTCTTGTTGAGGTTGATATCAGCCCAGGATTTGCAAATTCAAATGAGTATTGATGAAAGGGAACTAAGAGCAGGCTTTTATTAGACCTCTAACATGCACGTTCCCCTGTGTGCTCTCCCATTCCTCTATTAAAGTTAAAAAAGAAATAAGGTTTCCTTCAACTTAAGCAAAAGTAGATTAATGTGGGAGTGAATTCTAATTGGTCTTTTCAGTCCGGCAGGGGGATTGCTGAGTGCTCTCCAAGCTAAACAACATAACTGGGATTGCTTGTCACCGAAGAGGGAAGGATCGCTTATCCCAGCGGCTGCCTTGGGCCCGGCTTTGGCTGCCCGAGGTGGGCTGCTGCACGGGACCCGTGCCTTGCCGCGGGATGCGTACGCGCCCCAAGATGACACACCGCATTAGCATCTGTTGAAGGCACCTGATTTATTCAAGCTCCCACCTCCGTTCATTAAAACAGCAACAGCTGTAGCAACAGTGCAATTGTCTGCCTTTCAGTTCGGGCAGCATCCCTCTGGACACATCCCGGCATCCTGGCATCTCCCTTAATAGTCCCCTTGCTCAACTACGGTTAAGCACTTAACTGCTGCCGTCACTGCCAAGGCCTTAATTATGCCGGATTAAAAAAGAGTCTCTTAAGATCTCCATCACATCCCACTGATGTGGAGTTAAGGCCTTAAGGAAGGAGAGGAGTTATAGCCCATCTACGATTTCTTTAATCCCAGCGTCCTGCATATGCGGCAAGGTGGAGGGCGGAGCGCATGCATCCGAATTTGCTTATATCCCATGCTTGTTTGGTCTCGATATTTTCCCTCAGAATGAATTCCACTTGAAGACGAAATGCCACAGTGATGGAGACATGATAAACGTAGACATTACTGACGCATCTTTACGTGGCGTCCATCCAAAGTTCCAGAACTAGTAGAATCCTGTCTATTCTCCGCTTAAATGTACTAATGCTACAGACCCGTAGCTATTCCTGCTTTCGGACACTTTCAGGAGCTCACCAGTTGGCAAGCTGGAACAACAAAAGAGAAAGATGAGGGTCGGAAAAAGATGGAAGAATGTGACTGTCTCAGATCTTGGACGCGACGCTCTCAGAGTGCACTTCGGCAACATTGCTGCTAGACAACGCGCAGACCTGAATTTAGGAACACCGAACTGCCAGTTACACAGGCAGAACCTTGCAGGCGAGGAAAGTCGCAGCGTGAGGCCAGGCCCAAATTACTCCAAACACACAGAGTTTGGTTTGCTGGAGACCATGGTCCACACATGGCAGAGCTCTTTCAAAACGTATCTGCTGCTGGCTTGTCCTCCACCAGCGTTGCTGCTCAGATATTATTACAGCAGGTTGCTAATAATAAACATGCTGCCCTGAACGCCTTGGCTACAGCACCATGGAGACCAGAATGATGCAGCATGATACTGTGACATTGAGTCCAGTGTGTGCAGCATCTTTGAAACAGGCCTGCTGAGATAGAGGCCTCAGAAAATGTTTATGGACCAGTAAAAGGCGCTGATCTTATTGACCGTTCCTTCATAAGAAGCCAGTTCATTACCTTTTCTGAGACCGAGCGCGAGACTCCGCAACTGGGTCGTGATGACCATACGGACATTGTTTGGTGAAGAATGGCTCAGGCTTCATCGTACATCATGTCACAAGGGCTCAGTCGCATGCCTATAAGTACTGCACAGCTGGTAGTCCAGTCTAAATGGAGTAAGGCTTCAGGGAATAGGAGTAAAGTGAAATGTACTCTCACTCAAGGTCTAACCGTGCAACAACTTGAGCGGAACCTCACCTGAATAGGACCGAAACTGTTCTTTCAGCTGTTTGCTCAAGTTTAGAGTATTCTTTCGAAATCGTTTTCGACAACACAGCTCTGTCTTCCAAATTTTTGTTGCTGCTCAATTTACGCATACATCCATGTAGACGTATTCAAATAAATATTTTTAAAGCGACACCCAAGGTTTGACCGCTCATATTTGTTCTCCTAGACTCAATGTGCTTACAGAAGGCCCTATTCAACAGTCACCTCGCATAGCTCAGGTACTAGTTGAGCTCCACATGTGCGAATGTCTCTGAGAAATTATTATTCCGTGGTTTCATTTAAGCGATTGAGAGCGCTTGCCAACACGAACAGAACCACTGGTCTCCAAGTGTGGCCACAACGAAAGAATGGGGTGACAGGGAGCTTCATAAACAGTGACAGGCCATCAAATCAGCTCAACATTAGGACACGCCCCAGGGCTTCAGAATTTTGCTCATCCGAACACTGCTCTGCACTTCAAATTCAAGCCATAGGTGTACAGCACAATCTTTATCACAAAGATGCTTGTACATCACTAAACCTTTTGGAGGACTTTTTGAGCAGTAATTTCAGAGCCAGTGAATAAAGAACCTCTCACTCCACATTACAGTCAAGTCAAAATATATCTGAATTTCAAAAATCAGGCGAGGCAAACCTCAATTTCAAGACATCAGCATGTGAACATAAATGCAGAAAGTAATTATAGTTAAAAACACCTTAAATACACTGAATATTTACAGCTAAATGTCCCGTTCAAGAGTTTACCGTGGTAACGTGGCACTTGCTAATTAAATACCCAGACTTTGTGGTAAACCGTCTTCCACGGCACGGAGAGGCTCGAACGACCGTCTGCACCTATAGGCACCAAGTTTTAACGTATGCATTGTAGGGGGGAGAAATGTGAGCTTCTTCCTGCTAGAAGAACAGAATGCCATGTTTGGTGCCGGATGTTCACCAGTGTACTCAATAGGTAGAAATGGCTGCTGTGTTTGCTGTAGTGCCTATGGTCATGTCAGTAATTCTTCCAAGTGACAGGGTGATGCATCGCTCCGCAATGTTGCCGACCCGCTGAAAACGATGACTGCGGGGGATAACAGTCTTCCGTGTCATAAGTTTCACCCTTGGTTTTCAAAAAGTAAATTACAAGTCTGGTCCTGAATCGCAACAACCTTTTTAATACCTGGTTTGAGGCGATCGCATATTTCATTTAATTCATTTCAATACTTCCGAATAAGCGCGTGTGTACATAAAAGCGTGCAGCATCGCTGTCATTCTCACGCAGTCATTATCGTATACGTTTCATACCAAGCGCTGTGTGGTATTTTATGCCGGAGGTAAAACGCGTACAGGCATTCGCCGCAAGATGTTGTGTGTATCTCACAGCTGCTTATTGTACTCACAGTTTCTGTCGAGATTCTCACCCAAATCCCAGCACTGCCCCTTCCTCACTTCATAGGTGTACAGCATGGTCCAGTACTTGGCAAGTGGTATTTTTCTTATGAGCCATTTCGGTTTTGGTTAACAGGTCCAGTCGACCGTTACCTTATTTTTACTGTAAGAATTGATAACGTGACAACAATGGTCTCCCAAACACTGCCACAAATACGAAACTACGTGCGGCTGCAAAGCTAACATTGGAAACACCGCTCGAGTAGGAAAAACCGGCATGGTTTCTGCTTCTCTTCCAGTCAGCAAGTATAGCAACTCATTAATCTGTGGAAGATTGGTTTGTATCTAAATTATAATACAACCGCGTATGATCAGATTTACTAGAAGACCTCGACTGAAAAGGAATGAATGTGAACTTGGACAAAGATGGAACAGTCAGTCTAAAATGTGACTTAGATAAAGGCATCCTGCATCGGTAAGCCTGTGACGCTAGAGCAGCGAATTCTTAACTCTTAAAAATTACGGAGTTTTCTTTTTGTCTGGGAAAATAGTTTTGCGCTAAGAAAGATGTTCAAGAGCCATCACTGTCAGATGTCATAAGGCACACTTATCAGTTTGCAACGGATTCCCCCAGGGATCTGTCCCACTGAGGCACCACAGCCAAATCCCCAGCACAAAACGTCTTCTCTTCTTACAGAATCGCCATCACCCTCCCTTTTCGGCTTATTCGCACCTTCTCTCGAGAAAGCGAACACTGTACATATTATTACCTTTTCCTCCCAGCTGGTGCCACTGGCATACATACAGGATTCAATTTTCCTGCAAAGAATACTGCCCCTTCCAGAGTGAACGAGACAAATAAATAAAGCCTGAAAAGACCCCAGTCTAAGCAGAAAAGCGCCTAGGGAAGATTTTTTTTTTGGCTCTATGTAAAACCACACATTAAGGTTTTTAAATCATTTGAGAAAACTCTAACATAAGAACATAATCCATCCCATTTATTACGATTACTAGAGAATAAATCCAAGACCAAGTGGAAGGGCCTTTTTTAATCGAAAAAGTGGAGTTTTCCAAAACAAGGAAACGCAGGGTTTCACGGCATGACTAATGCAAAATCTGTTAAGAGGGATACGTGAGCTACTCCACGTCTCCTTGCTGACCGAAAAGGAGAAAGACGGTGATGAATGAGTCTGGCTTCATACAGAGACAATCAAATCAGGCCAACGCCAGGCAGGGCTTCCGCACACAGGAGGAGACGTTCGGCGGGTTTGTTTGGACAGATAATTGAAATATTTATACCTATTGCTCCCAGATCTGGGTAGCTGAATTTAGCAAGGAAACAACATGCCATTTCCCTTCACAAAGGACAACCACAGAAGTACAGGAAAGCTAAGCATAGTTCCATTCCATGTAATTTTGTCTAGGTTAATGAAAACCACAGCTATTATCTGCAGCTAAATTGGTCTGTGTGTTGATCTTCTTTGTGATGCTCTCCTCAAAACACCTTTGTTAAGATTTTTTTTGTCTCCTGTCCGCAATAGGTCTGCGATAAGGATTACGGAAAGCCTCAAACGGTTAAAATCGCAGTGGGCAAAACAATGAAACAGCGAGCACCAAACTGGAGCTGACGTGTATTATATGGGTTTTAAGAGTGTTAATGGTCTACTAACTGAGCATGACTTGCAGTGGCTTGGTCATTTGTTGCCGGATGGCTGGTCACACTCTTGCAGCAGTGATGCTCACAGTGTGATGTAGGCACTCTGTGGATATCACTCAGAGTGATTTTTTCTCACTGTACCAAGGAAAAAGTACAAATCTTATCTCTCCCTTGACAATCATGGGAATGTAATGCACAACGACAGCCTCTCAAGGCTACTTGAACAAAAATAGCCAGGAAAAGGGACACTCCAGTTTGCAGCCACATACCCTGAGTCCTGAAGGTTAGGTCATTCCTTTGTATAAGAGAAACTACGCTGAGCTACCAAGTTCTGGAAGCATACTGGAAACCAAGGTACACTTTCCGAACCCATAGGGTCCTCCTCATGCTCTTCACTTGTTAGACGCTAAGTGGGGTCAATGTCCAGTGAATTAGGAAAATATGAACAAAATCAGCACCGCTCTCAGCAAAGTCTCAGTGTCAGGGCTTGAGGGCCACACCACGTCCACATGTGCGCAAGCAAAACATTCAAAACACTTTCACAGAAGATTTTGTCAACTCAAGTAACAACACAATTCCCCCAAATCACTATTACAGGTATGAGTGTCCTGTCCCCGAGGACCCATCACGGTGACAATGGGTGCATTCCCAGCTGTGATCCATGCACACGTGTTGGCTAACTAACAATGCTAATGCTAATGAGAACTGGATGATGCATGGTTGCAGTTTAAAAAAAAAAAAAAGACATGTAGTATCTGTGTGCCTGGATGATGTGCTTTTGCAATTTTACAAATAACTGTACTGAAATAAATATAAATGAAAGCCTATCCAGCCATCCAATTCAAGCAGTTCCTGGTTTAGTTTCTGGTTAGATCGAAGAGCCTCAAGAACCCATCTAATATATGGTTGCCAAGTCTGATAGTAGAATTTAACCTGCTTACCCAAAAACATCTTGTGGGAGAGGAACAGCTGCATGATATAAAAGTAATTTGTAGAAATCATAAGCCGATATTTGTCAAGATGACCCAGTCTCCCTAGACCTACTTATTTCTAATCTAAGGATCCTTTAGAAAACAGCCTGATGAAAATGCCCAATACTGGCATGGAAAAATCTTTTTTCCCAATATACTTACTATACACGTGGCACCAGGTTTTTCTTTTGTCATTGTACAAAAGAATAAATAGTGCATTTATATTTTTCAAGAATGGATGGAATGTCACTACAGTACATTGGCACATACGCGCACTGCATGAAACGCACCGAGTCAAAACTAGAAAGTAAAGCGGTGACATTACCGTGTTATGCGTCTGTGTCTGTCCCACGAGAATCAGGATGTTGGAACAGATGATGGATAAGCAAAAGTTGATTAGGATGATTGATCTCTCCGATCGGATGTATCTTAGACAAAAGGGAAAAGCAAAAAGTCAAATTATTACATTGAAAAAGTGCTAATAATCATGAACGTTATTATGATGTACAGGCCTCTGCATTATGAACATGTATATTTACATTTTGTACAAATTTTTTAAATATAAATTGTGGACAACTTGTAGACAAATCAAACTTGTAAACCAAATTCCCTCTACGTGTGAGCACACACTCGGCCAATAAATCCGATTCTGATTTGTTAACTTCTGTGAACGCGTGAACTTACAATCCGCCCCAGTAAACACGTATGTGAAAATGTGTTATTTGAATGAAAGAAAAACATCTTGTGAACTGTAAGGTCTCACCATTAAGTCAGACTGCACTTACCTCCATAGGACAGCGTAGACTACTGCCAGTGTGATCAAAGCTAGACAAGACAGGCCGCAGCCAACTATCAGCGTCACAGATGGGACCCCTGAGTACTCCATTGTCTGTGAATGAGAGCGAACGCAAAGTGACTTATCTCATAGAAAACAGAACGGATAAATAAAAATAGCAACGAAATTGTTTCATCTGGCATGGCTCCATGGAGAACAAATCCTGCTCATTCAAGACTTTCGCACATTAGCCAGCCATTACTAATGAGAAGACACCAGTGGGCTTGGTCATCAAGTGGTTGGTTTGCTTTTCTTTCAAAACCTTTCTTTTTCCACAGACGACACGGCTTCTGGATTCCGGCAACAGTCAGATTAGCGGGAAGCGAAAACCGTACAATCATACAGCAACTTTTTACCCATCAGAAAGTGTTTTCGCCGGCTTGTATGGAAGTGCTACTGTGGGTATGAATGCGTTCTTGCTATTTTAACGGAAGTTTAACACTGTGTGAAAAACGAACCCCGCAGCCTAGGCTCGGTGCTCAAACTCAGGAAAGACGAATGCCTACAAAATGATCCCTTTTCTCATTACGTTAATCTAGCCATAATCATATTACCCAATATTAATAGAGTACTCATGAATATTAAACAAGTGGCACACAAGTACTTCTTCAATGTCAGAGTTTAAACCATTAGTAACATATGTCAGAACTGTAATTAAAACAGGAGCTCTTTCGACTAATATATGGTGCTTTTTCAGAAAGTTGAACCTGTGACTGGGTTAAATGCTCAAAATATGTGCACAAATATAAAAATGTGCATTATATTATTATTAAGAAGAAGAAGAAGAAGAAGAAGAAGAAGAAAGAAGGAGAAGACATTGTGTGCTGTTTTTATTAATGTCAGTGAACAAAGCCAACCACTTGTTGAGAACCGAGAAGTGCAAATATTGTTCGGCATAATTACAGCACTGGAACAGCTAGATCTTTTCTTGCATGTTTTACTGCAACATTTACCGTTCAGCTGGACTGTTACTCTGTCGGTGTGCAATTTACTCATAGCAGATCCTGTAATCCAGGTGGGTAGCAGCTCTTAGAAGCTCAATACTGCTGAACTGTGGTTTGGTAAACAGAGATACGCACACACACGTAGCTGTGCATCTAGGCTGCTTCTGAGATTCCTTTTACTCTTTTTAATCTTGCTGTAATAATAATAATTGTAAAGCTTGCCAAGCGGGAGAAATGGTGCATGAAAACAGTGCTCATTTCCATTTCATCAAAGTGCACTCTAAAGAGTGATTCCAAGAAGGTGCAGTCTGCAATAAAAAAATGATGTGAGACGTGGTTATAAGAGTAGCGACAGTGTGGTAATGTGTGACAGCGCTCCATCTCCTAAAGCATCCCGCCGCCTGTACCTCTGACTGGTGTTCATGATGCACGACACGGCCTTTCCCATCTGTATTGTACAGACCGCCTCTCCTGTTCGCAGCAGCCCTCCTCTGCAACACGCGTGCAGCGCAGCACACCGCAGCCGTACATTAATTGAGCCACATTTCACCGTGTTTTACTACACCGGCAGCAGCACAGGCAGGGAAAGCCAAAGGTCATTAAAAATGAAAAATCAGGTGAGAGAGACAGAATGTGAGATATCTCCCTCTCGCAAACACTCACACACGCAAACACACATTCAATCGCATATACATTCTATCTATCCCCCCCTCACACACAGGTACGCACCCACACACACACAGATTGAAACACACTCGTATACACTTCCTCTGCCACCCCCCTCCCCACACACACACACACACACACCACACCTGCAGTCCAATTAGTTGGTAAACCGGCTTTAGTGGCGGCGGCGGCGGCGGCGCAATGACAGTCGGCCGGGTCCTGCGCTCCGTGACCGCACGGATAATCCAGCAAGAACCTCGCACTGACAAAGTGTTAACCAAAGCAGCGCTAAGAACGACAATAGGGACACTCATCATACTTACTATTTCTCTCGGTTGTTGAGCCAAAATGGCGAAGGTGGACACCCGATCACAGAGGCATTTCGTGTGGGACGCATCGGTGAGCACAGTCTTGCATCCCTTCGCGGACCAGGACCCCCACGAGTCGTTCCTGCGTGGAGAGGACACGCGCCATCAGCACGCACGGCGCCTCCCTTTCGCCAACTCCGTCACGAAAAGTAATAAATCGAAGAGATTTGTTTTTAAAAAAAAAAAAAAGATGGAAAAAAATACTAAATTATGGAGCAAAACCCGGCACGCCGCTGTTAATAATCATTTGGACAAGGCAAAAAAAAAAAAAAAAGGCAGCAGGAGCAGCGCGTCCGGATGTATTGAGACGACTGAATTCCTCCATACATCGCCCTCACAGCAACACCTACCCCGATACCCCCTCCTCATAGCAACACCTACCCCGATGCCCCATCTCCATAGCAACGCCTATCTCGGCACCCTCACTGAACGAAGCTAAACCGCACGGCTCCGGAGGTATTTAAATGCCATCTTTACCAGGATTTCTTCGGTCGAAAGCGGCCGGGGAGCGCGTCACAACACGAATTCCTAATTCGGTTCCTTTTTTCCTTTCCGATTCGCGCTTCGTTTTTTCCCGCTGTGCGGCGGCCGCCTCCCGTCACTCCCTTTTTCCCCGCCTGTTTTCTGGCCGGCTGAGCCCCCTGTAGCGGCTCCAATTATCGGCTTTTTGGGCGCTTCCTGAGGGGCAAATTCACCCTGGAAACGGCGGACAGCATCGCATTGATACTCCGTTCCTTCTTCGGCTCCGCGCTCCGGCACGGGGGGGGGTGGTGGTGGTGGTGGAGGTGTTGGGGGGGGGGGTGCGGAGCGCGAGCGAGCGAGCGCGCGCGCGCGCGTGTGTCGGCGAGGGGAAGGGGGGCGTTGAAACGCAACAAAAATCTGCGCTTGGCTTCTTATTTTTATTTTTAATTTTTATTGTAGTCTAACCGCGCAGTTTTTTTTTGCGCCACGGCACTCCCTCGACGGCTTTCCGACGCGAAGGCGCGCCCGCCGCACGGGAAGCGGGGCTGAAACTCACCCCGTGCGTGCGTGGACGATGGTTGCAACCAGGCAGCCCCGCAAAAACACTTCTCTCTCCCTCGGACGTGCATTGATCCGGTTTTTTTTTTTTTTTTTGCCATTTTTTCTTGAACCCTCAACAGGCGCCCAGGCCATAAACGATGCTGCCTCAGCTTACGCCACCCGAATCCCTACCGAAATGACTTATAAGGTGACAAGCATCCTAAAACCATGGCAACCCCCAAATAACTGAGCCACTGAGCTCTTTCTCATACATGAGTTCATCCCAACATCACCTGCCCGCCCTTGTCCGCCATCTGTTGAGCGGCTCACATCACATCGGTGTTCAAAGGTGCTTCAGAAGGTTGGGAGATGTTGATGCACATCTCCAACAGCTGCTTTCTCGGATTATTTAAGAATTTAAGCACATTTTCGGCGAGAGCGTTTCCTACAGAAGGCTAAGGAAAAAAGAAATCACGGTCTAGACTCATACGCTACTGTCAGTGGCAAATATACAGTAAAAAACGACGAAGTGCAGCCGGTCGCTTAGCAGCAGCCGTTCAACAATATGGCTCATATTTCATATCAACAGGCACACGTTAGGTAGCGCAAGCAGCAGGTGAAATTCATAAGCGTGGTATTTACAGACCAAACACCAAACGCATGGCTTCGTGACAACTTGCCTCTAAACCGCCATCATTGGCAAGATGAGTTAGCAATAAAATACTATGAATAATAGCTATTTATGGGAACTTTTTGACGGGTGCCATGCTTTCATATTAAGTTGATTCTTTTGGCAGCAGAATGCCTAAAAGCATTTCGGTTCGGGCCGCTCGCGCAGCGTACGGCAAGGATTCCGCGAAAGCTGGGAATAATGAAGAAATGAATACTCGCAACAGTTGTATCAGCGACACGCCGATACTGATGAATTCCCTGTGCGTCTGCGTGCCCCGGGAGATGAACTAAATTTAGCTACCTGGGCCCAGTCAGGAAACCCACTCTAAATGATGTGGCCTAATGCATTGTTCATGCATTTTAATAATTAGCTAAATGCTACATGGCAGCAGCCTCTGTGGGAGATGAAAGATGATGCCTGGATTACAATATAACGTGAGAACCTGACACACCATAAAAACCATGTAAAAAGGGGATTTAGCTGGATATATTCGATATATTTCACTTTTAAACACACGATAAACTATGCCGCGCATGTGCAAGTGGGTAAAATTCAAAGCTAACCTGTTGCTGAGCTGATTTTTGTCATTGCCACGACTAATTCAAGTTATTCTTATGCAGTCGGCTATTGTACATTCTGCAGATTTAAATTCTACTATAAAAAGCTTTTTTTTTTTTCAACCATTTAATGCTGCAGAAATTATGTCAAAAAACACAGAATATAAACACGTGCACTAATATGTTCCCAGTTACATATTTTATGCCTTATAATGATGGTTGTGCAAGAGCGTGTATTAAGTCATCTCCTGACAAGGGTATCCAGGGCTGATAAAGGATAACTTGGCAGGTGTTGCGGCATTTTTACACCTGAGATATCAGCTGTCAGAAACACAGACGATCATCACTCTTGCCATCACCAGTGCATTCACCTGCAGTGCCTTCCCTGACCCCAAATGTGCCACACACCCCAGATCACACTGCCAAGTAGCCACTGAATAAATATTTCTTTTTTATTGTATTCTGTTATTTATGGTCTTTTGTAATGAGGCCAAAATTAATCCTTTAAGCAGTTTTACAAAGGCTTTTTGCTATATTGCTTTTCTCATTGAGTCCCCTAAAGTGCTTGACCTTACAGGAATAATGGAATACAGTCTTCAAGATAATGCTCAGAATTTACATAACATCCCATAAATGAAGATGAACATGAAAATCACCATTTGTTTTTAAAAAAGGTACCGCGGGAAATGTCACACAAAGCAGGCCGTTTTCTGCAATATGCTCTTTGATGATATTTCCTTCGGCTCTTACAGTGGTTTCCATGCTGGGTCACACACAGCTGTTGGGACTAAACAGCGATGCTGAGAGGGTGAAATACAGCTGAGTCACAGAACAAGCAGACAAATGATGAAGGTGGAGCTGCTGCTGCATCTATTTAAAGAGCCTGTTGATGCCATTTTTATCTATCTATCTATCTATCTATCTATCTATCTATCGCCACATTCTTGCTGTGGAGCTGAAAATAATGTGAAGTGTTAGAAAAACACTTTAATCCTGTTATTGCTGTGCTGCAGTTCTAAATGTTTTTTTTTTAAATAATGTGCCTGACAATTTAAGTGCATTTCCTCACTCCACTGTCTGCATTATTAACATGCAAAAAAGTTGCATTCTTTTAATTCATTGATGTCATGCAATTGAAGATGGAGGTCAGCACTTTATTAAAATTATTTATCCTAAACATTTAAATAATTCAAGTTTATCGTCTTCTTTTTCATGGTGCATGCAGTTTAGTTCTGACTGGTTAAGCTAAAGCTACTCCTTCACAGCAATCACAGAATCATAGTATTAATCTAATTCAGAGCTTATTAATTTACTAAATCATTAATATTCATCCATCCATCCATTGCCCTTAACCACTTTATCCTGGTTTGGGTCAAGGTGATTCAGAACCTTTTCTAGAATTAGTGGCTATGAAACTAAAACCTGGACGGACACCAGGCCATTGTAGAGTGGTGACACACACACATACAGAAACACACGCACACACACACACACACACACACCAATATGCAACATATAGTGACCAATTAACCTGCAACACATGTCTTTGGACTATGAGAGGAAACCCACACAGACACAGGAATAGCCTGCCAACTCCACGCAGAATGAGCTACTTTTAAACCCACATCCAAATGTGCTCATGTTCTTAAGGATTAGAATTACTTCTTTTAAATAGCATCTCTGACAACAATCTTTTAAAAAACAACTGCATGTATTTCCCAACTGGAAGAAGCCACAGTCACACTTATGGCATCGCAATCCATTTAGCACAGTGGTCAAAATGCCCCTGATCTTGTCTTGTACCTAAGATTACAGGTTTCTGCTTCTCAGATGACAGGACTGTGACCAGATGGCAACGAGTGGAGAACAAGAGGCTTATGGGCATAGAAATATATATCAGTGTGAGAGAAGACAGCATGAGACCCACACGTGCCCTCCTTCACCAAGCCAGGGCATGTTCTGTTCTAGGCCTCTCAGCATGGAGTGAACGTTTATTTGATACTTGCCAAAAATCCATCATTCTGCTGTATAAAGTGCTCTATTCGAATGGTGACCATAATAGTAGTAATTATAAAAACAACTTGCAATCCTTTGCAAACTATTAAAGGAAACTAATATTCCATATTCAGAATTAAAAAAGTAACTGGACTGTGCGACTGCTTGTTGAACAGAGGGGCTTTATTAACCCTGCCATTAAGAAATCTATTTTTTCTAATTATTCTAGTCTATATTAGCAGTAAATTCAAACCCTGTATCAGTCCTCTGGAATTTGAATGATGACAGTGTGGCAGTAACAAGGGTTGTAAGGACACTGCAGTCCAATTTCACAAGACCAAGCCGCCCTGCTAAAGAAACCCATGTGGATGTATTTATGTCCTATGTCACTTACACACACAGGGCTTCAAGGAACATTAAAATGAAAACTATTCGTCTCCTACTCGATGCAGACAACTGACCAATTAAAAAGTCCACATATATTGTAGCTATATCAATATACCAACTTTTTTTAATTGTAAGAATTTAAGCTTGACATTTTCACTAACTTCACCCTAAATTAAAATGAAAACTACTTTTATAGAAAAAAAAAAAGAAAAGGTTTGTACTATTTCCTATTTGGTTCAGGCTGTTGAGCAGTTTATCCTATATGAGCAATGTCATGTTATTAATTGGCAACTTTCACAAATCCTAAACGCGGCCTATTTGGATTAGACCAGTACTGGAGTTCTACTGTGTTTGAATACATTGTATGAGGGCAACATTAATACAGACATTTTAGAAAATAAATACCTACGTACACACCTTGCAAAAGTATTCAGACCCTTGACAAAATTACACATTTCACTGAAGAACAAAGTGGTGCTTTGATATTTCCTTCAATGTGATATTTAAATTCAGAATCAAAACACATTTAAATTTAAAAAAAAAAAACTTTAATAATAAGTTTTATAAGTCAGCATGATTTTTTTGCATCGCAAGTACTTTCTAAAGAAAAAACTGAAATATTCCCTTTGCATAATTTTGTCAAACCTTTGAACTCAATATATGCTACAAGCATCTTGGGTAGTAATTATAGCACCAAGTCTTTTTGTTTACTAGGTCCTGCCAGTGGCTTGGTGCAGATTTTACCCATTATTGTTGATAATCTGGTCAAGCCTCACGTCAGATTCTCAACTGAATTCATATCAGGACTTTGACTGGGATGCTCTAGGACCCTAACTTCTTCTGAAGCCACTCTAGGCTATCTTTGGCCTTGTGTTTGCAATCTCTGTCCTGTTGAAAGATGAAATGTCACCTCAGTTTAAAGTATTATAACCTCTGTAAGAGGTTTTCCTCTAGTATTCACTTGTACTTTTCACCGTTAGCACTTTCTTCAATCTTTATAAACTTTCCAGTCTCTGCTGATGAAAAGCAACCCCACAGCATGATGCTGCCACCCCCACACTTCACTGCAGGGATGATGTGAACCAAATGTAACTGTTTCCGTGAAGTCTCAAAAGTTCAGTTTTTGTTTCATCTGTCCGAACTACCTTTAGCCATTTTTTTAACTCAGTCACTTAGACGTTTTGCTGGAAACCCTACGTGAGCTTTGATGTGGTTGTTTTTAATCCGTGGCTTCCATCTTGTCACCCTGACTGCCGCTTTTTCTTTTCTGCTGAAACTACTGAACTCCGAAACTCTTTCAAACCTGGATGTTGACCTTGAGTGGCATCTCTCACCAGTTTCCTCCTTGCCCGAGTTCTCAGCCTGGAGCTACAACCTGATCTAGGCGGAATCTGTGTTGTATGACATTTCTTCCATTTTTTGATGGTGGAATAGACTGTGCTCCCAGGGATGTTCAGGGCCTTTGGTATTTTTGTGCCCTTCTCCATATTAGTATTTTCTGATAACTTGATCTCTGACTTCCTTTGACAGCTCCTTGGATGTCATGACTTCATACCCCCACTGAGAAACCTCACAGATACTGATGTCTTTATCTTGGAATTTGTGACCATTTATTGTGAACCATAGGCCACTGAGCTAACAAGGTGGCTTGTTAAGGTAATTTTGTGCACCTAACTTAGTTAAGGTTAACGGCACGGAACGGGTTTGAGTACTTATGCAAATGGAATATTTCAAGTTCTTCTTCTATTAAAAATTCAGATGCCACACAGTAAGAAATATTAAACCATGATTTTGTCATCTAGTGAAATGTGCGATTTTGTCAAGGGTTTGATTACTTTTGCGAGGCGCCTTAACTGAAGAAAATGCAATTAAAAATAAACAGGAAAATAATTATATTCTTTTAAACATCATACATTGAATGCTCACAATGCAAAGAATCAAGTTAAAGTATAAATATAATGTAGTAAAGTGAAAGGTCTATTTAATGCTTTTGTTCAATGTGCGGTACACGTGGGGACTGAAGCAAAGTAAACTGTCTTTACATTTTGCTCACAACAAATGAAAATAATCTGCCTGCCTATCAAAAAGAAACAAATGAGTGCAGATGAATTCTGGAGAGCCAAATGAAGTCCGTAAGACCACCGACATCGCAGCATTAGAGTGCTGTCTTTCGAGCACTTTATTTGGTGCAACTGAGGACTACGCGGAAAGGAACTGGAATGGAACTTTATTTAAAATTCAGCAGCTCATTCATAAAGCGGCGTTCTTAATAGATTAGGTTAATGATACGATTCCTCTGATTAAATGACAAAAAGCTTTGACTAAAGAGGACGAAAAAGAAAAATTTCTAGATGACCTGTTTCAGCCACCTTACGGGAATCTCATTCTCACCACCTGACAGCATTTTGCTCCTTATCTAACTACACATAAAGCACTTTTATTTGTCTATGTCATATTTCGGCCGTAGCGTAGCATAGCAGGTGGTGTTGCTGCTCACTGTGCTGGGCCTGGTTGGCAGAAGGTTTGGGCCCAGCTCAGTCTGTGTGGGGTTAGGATGTTCTCCCCCTGTCCGTGTGCATTCCCATCAATGCTCTGGTTTTCTCCCACACTCCAAAGCAACGTGTTCCAGAATAACCGGTGGCTAGAAATTGCCGAAAGTGCGTGACTGTGCATTTAAATTGTCATGACTTCAACGAGTCCAAAAAGTAAAGCATTAAATTTGAAAAGACTCCTTGCATTGCTAAAATGTACTATCCTGTTGTATATGATTTTTTTGCTCATACTACACGTCGGCAACATGGATTATGAATACCGACAGTATAAATTTGGCATCCGCTGCGGGCTAAAAAAAGAAGGATGCTTCCTACGAGTGCTAGCCCTGGAAAGGATGGGAGGTGTGAAATCCAAAGATGACAAAGTGAGTTGTTACATTTTGTAGTGTGGCTTTTAACATGGTTTGCTGAATACGCTTACATTTTGCTTCACAGAAGATAAAAACGCTCCCATTTCAGATCCATTACCCTTCCCGATTCATTCGTTCTGTACTATGAAATATTTAATATGAGATTAGGAGAAGAAAAAAAACACCCTGACCGACCCGAAGACTCTCCCACGGACGCAGCCCACGCACACACTGCTAATAGAACTTGAGCAAAACACCATAGCATCAGATGATATCATTTTTTGAGGGACAAAAAAATATATATTTTTTTTCTTTAGGAGAAAAGATTATTTTTAGTCAGCATAACAATATGCCTTTAAGCTGCTTTGTGGATTCTATTTTCTGAAACAAAAAAGCAGTAACTGACGAAACACGTGCATTTTACGATCCAGTTCAGTGGCTGGTTAAGGGGGAAGGCGTTGTGTGTGACTAAATATCAGTGCGTCACCAGGCTTGATAGGCTTCTAGGAGCTCTTGATAAGGGTGTCAAGGGCCATCAAGAGCCACTGGCATGAAGTGTCGTGTTAGACACCGGTCCTCAGCAATTCACACAATTTCATTTTTGAAGCATGACAGTGGTAGGTTCTGCCGATGGACCGTCTGAGCGAAGCTGGCGGTATTGTACCTGCTGATTTAAATTAGCCCGAATGGTGGAGCAAAAAAAGCCAAGTCAAAGGAAACAGCTGGATGGTTGTGACAGGGGATGAAACTGGCCTGTCACCGACGATGCTCCGGGGAGCCGGGCAGACGGCTGCAGGTCACCTGGTGGCGTTTAGGTGGCGGTTTGGTACTTTGCCAGCGAAAACGCAGGAGGGGATGAAACGAAAAAGAACTCTCGTCCTCAACTCAGCCTTACATAAAAGAGGCCATTATTGAGGAGTCTGGAGCACAGCGAGAGCAGCGGGAAAAACGTGGCAAGAGAAATCGGTTGAGAGGAATTTGTTCCACTGCCACTCCTGTGATCTCTGACTTGAAGAAGTAGGGGTTAGCGATGTGGCAACACGTTCTCCACAACCCTTTGGCCACGAGCGACCCAAAATGGCTTCAGCAACTGTGTCTCTCGCTAGCAAAGGTAATTTGTCCACGATCTGTTCACGTAGGATCAATAGATGCAAATTCGAACTGATAATTAATTTGTTTTTAGAAGAATTGTTGGCAGACATCACATAGCAAATTTAATCTTAAAAATGAGCTGGGAGTTCCACTGTAGATCTTGTGGAATGCATTTATTAACTGAATTTAATCTCCTTTGTAATCGCAGAGAAATCAATTTAAGTTACATGAGCAAGACCAGCGATAAATACCAAGTAGTTCAAAAAGGTTTTTGCAGCCTTTAACTGAGCTTTACATGGCAGGTTCCAGTCAGCTTGTGAAAGAATTAGTAAAATAGCGGTCAGAGAGCCTCTATATGGTGGGTTGGGATGTTGTGTTGCGAATTTTGAAGAATTGAAAAATGTTAAGGGGGTGGCTGAATGGCCGAGAGTTTCTGTAAGAGGACCGAGTTCTCCTTTTTTCTTCATTATCAAAACCTTGAATTTTTTTCCTTCTTCCTGTGGACCTGATGGTCATTTTCTTCCTGTCTTGGTTGATTTGCATTGCGAGTTATCTGTTTGGGTTTTGCCATTATTGAAATGAATGGGAAATCCAGCCACAATTAATACACGCCAGCCTCCTTCAACCCACAAACGCCATATTATATGGTCACCCACCATTTAGTGGCCGCCTGCCCATAAGCAGGGCCTGCCTGATACCTGAGAGTGCTTCAGCTGTCCTCAGCAGATACTACAAACGCCGAACGTCACACAAAGGTGCGCTGTCACTAAATCGCCAGCCAATGGACCCCCGAGCGTCTCTCTGCAACAGTGCTGTTAACACCCTTAAATCACACATAAGCGGTTTGTATGTAATGTTCAGCTGATGTCCTTAATGATAATTTACAGGTGTCGGTGAAGCAAAACAGTCCGGTTATAGCCATACATCTGCCGAGCAGCAGAACCTCGCCGAAACGTTTGCATTCACAGTTCCATCTTGTTAGCAGGCGAGACAAGCGGCAGATAAATGAAGAAATGGTTTCCGACCGGGGTTTTGACTTTGACGGTGCCTTGGTGCCTTTGTCATTTCCCCGATGCAACAAAGCATGCAAACAGAGGAGAGGGAACCAGGGCTGAGGACACAAGGAGAATGCTGAGATGAGAACTCTGATTTCCCTTTGTCCAACATCAGAAGTTTCATTCCTTCAAGCAAGGACTCCACACCCTGCAAGGTTTTCCGCTTCTTCTTCGCAATTGGGATGGGGCATAAACTCCCCCCGGTGAACCTGTAAAGTCTCAGCTCCGCAGGCAGCCGGTAATCAATCCAGACAAGCGCGCAAATCCCTCTCAATTTCCAGGAATTAAATTCTCCACATGTTGTCTAACTGAATTTGGTTCAAAAATTTAATTCTATTACAGTCACATGAACATTTTAAGAGGCAAGTCATCAAGTGCAATAATTATTTGTGCCTGTATATTGGCTTAAGCATTTTGAGTAGGTTCGTGAGAAAACTAATAAATTGATAAAAACAAATGTAACTTCATTAGCAGAAAAATATGTCAAATGTGTCAAATTTTAAATTCATTGAAACCTACAACATAATTCCGATGAATGCAAAATTAAAGGGTCTATTTCTGTTTTTGTTACCTCAGTCAAATGTCAGTAACAGTATTGCCGTTCAAATTATATATAAAGTTAATGTCCACGTGGTTCTCTTTACAGAGTTACTATCTGTAATATGTATATATTGTACTGTATAGTAAACTGAAATAATCATGTACTTTTTGTAACTGTTTTGTCCTTGAGCAGCTTTACAATTACAAAGCTTCACAAAAGCATTATGTACATTAAAAAATAGATGCAAACAGCTGTAACTGTTTTCAGTTTATGAAATGTATGGCAAAGTATAACCATCAATTACACTGTATGGCCAAAAGTATGTGCTCCTCCTCCTAATACCTGAGCTGAGCTGTTTCAGCCGTACCCACACAGCATACAAGCACATTCTAGACAGTTGTGTGCTTCTAGCTTTGTGGCCATAGTTTGGGGAAGCTCCTCTCTGGCTCCAGCATGACTGTGCCCCTGTGAACAAAGTGAGCTCCATAAACACAGGGTTTGCACATGTTGGTGTGGAAGAACTTGAGTGGCTGCACAGAGCCCTGACCTCAACCCCACTGAACACCACCAACTGAGAGCCAGGCCTCACTAAGGCTCTTGTGGTTGAACAGGCACAAATTCCCAAAATGTAGTGGGAAGCCTTCCCAGAAGGCTGTTATCGAAGAAAGGGGGCAAACAACTCCATACGATTGGCCATGGGTTTGGAATGGAAGGTTCAAGAAGCACAGATGGGGTGATCCTCAGGTGTCCTCATACTTTTGGCCATACAGTATAAGTGGTTGGGTAAGACAAATATATATAAACAGCTCAGCTCAGGTATTAGGAGGAGGAGCACATACTTTTGACAAATATATATTAAAAATACGATAAACTTCATCCTAAGGGGAAGATAATAAATGTGATTGGAGAAATACACAGAAAAGTATGGTTACAACTTAACAAAAACATTATTTCTTCATTATATGCTAAAACTATTAAGAAAATATACGCATTGGATGTGAATTTTGTAAAATGTGCGCAAATCTCTGTGCCTGACACCACAACGTCAGCAATGCACCTTTCTTCATAGCACATCTGAGGTGTTCAGCACACTTGGATGGCTGATGCTTCACGTCTCTTTTGCAGCTCTCTGGCTAACATGGAGACAGTGCCTTTCACCCAGGCCTCGATTATCTACAGGTGCACCCCGAGCCACATTCAATATTAAAACTCTCAATATGGAATGCGATAAGGCTGACATTGTGACACGTGGCGAAAATATTTGAAAGCAATAACCGACAGCGCTAACTGCCTTTTCATTTGTCTGCCCGCTGTACTTCACCTATATTCTACCGCTCATAGGAAGATGGCAATCTGGCAAAGCCACTCGCAAAGCTGCAGGTGAAAGGTACATAAGCTGGAATTGTATTGCAGAATCGAGTTGCAGGTAGGAAAGGAGAAAAAAATACAGCAAGGAAAAGATAAATCTGTAATAGAAATCCCAAAGAAATGGGAGAAAATTCATTTTAAAGCCCCTACCAGTTTTAAATAAAAGCAAGCAAAAACTTTTATTGACACAGACGTTAAATCCCCACACAAGTTGTGTTGGGTGCAAAGTTAACGTCTAATTTTCCCTTTTATATCATGGTTTGAGGAGGCAGCAGCTAAGTATCCATGAGGGTAAATGAATGAGAGGTACATGTGGCTTGGTAAATAGGGGAGAACAATGAGATATGAGGAGAAAAGGAAAGAAGAACAAGCGCTCATCTCCTGAGTCAAGGGGCTTTGGATCCTGGCCTTACTGCCGAGAATCTTTGTCTAGGTAACGTGTAAATATCAAATCATTTAGTGCAATTTGTACAGTGCTTTACTCGCAAGTCTGGGAATAACGTGGGCGTGCAAGTGAAATGAGAACTGATAGAAAATGAAGAACGGCAGAAAGCTGGTTTCGCTACAATTTTGGCCTTGCAGTCGCCCGCATCTCCTCTTAACTTTCTAACACCAGGCGCAAATTCCACAGTCGTGTCCAGCCCAGCGTGTGATACAACAGCCAGCTTCGGTGAATCAGTTAGCATAAAGACATCCTGGTTTAACTAAAGTGTGTTTTGTGCCAGCCTTGTGCTCTCAGGTGCTCATGTCTTAAGCACATTGCACTGTGAATACCTGGAGCTGCTTCAAAATTCGGACTCCAAACTGCAAGGCGTGGCGAATGCTCGAAAGATGCCAAGCTCAAGTGCAGCTATTGAGCCTATAACAAGCGTACACTGGATTTCAGTTTTTCAGATTCACTCCATCTGACCTTAGTAGCTTAAGGTACAACTGTTTTTCAGACTCCTTACTTACGTTCTGACAAAGCGTGTCATCATTAAAGAAAGAATATGGTGCCTAACTGTGTCTACTCACACTCTGTTCCTCAAAAGGCACACACGGTTTACACATACAGGTCGCCCTCCTCAGTGGCACTGCACGTGGCTGTGCCTCAGTATACAAAACACGCAGTGAAGGTTTTGCAGTCCCGCTGGTGCGCGTATGAAGAAGAAAAGGTGAAAGACGTTTTTCGAATTGATCTGGAACACAGCTTCATCACTGGTGCCAGGCACCCTGGCTCAGCCATTTCAGAACCCGCCAACAATGCGGGATGTTTGCACATGACAGTTCCACCCACCACATGGCAGTGCCCTTACTTTACTAGAGCAGCCTGTATTGTTCCCCCGCTTAAGCCACTAGAGCATCTTTGGAGTGAAGTGGAATGCGACATTGACAGAATGAATGTGGCATTAAAAACTGCAAAGCTGACCCTGTGGAAGCAAGTCCAATGCCTTACTGTTGAACCCTACAATGTTGTGGAAGCAAAAATGAATCCTCCAGAGTAGGAGCATTTATTAAAGTGTGTACTGTAACCTCTGAATTGTGTGAATCTAATTTGGAAATATAATTCTGTAAACACATTGCTAACCCTGCCCTTCGCTGCTCTGTGCCAAGACAAATACTTGTTCCTTCTTAACTTAGTAAATTTCAGTTTTAAATTCAGATGCAAATAAATAAATAAATAAATAAATAAATAAATAAATAAGATTTGGCTTAGGTTAGTCTATCAGTGTAGTGCTGGCCAGTGCAGTGCAGAAGCAGAGCCCATTTTCACCAACATCAGAAAGTGTCAAGATTACACCGAGGCAGCGGAGTCAACAGAAAGGGTTGTCATGGTTACCTTGCTTCGGCTCAGTAATATGAAGACATGCCTTTGTTTCACTGACCATGAAATTGTATTTCAGGGGCTGTTGTCTTTTATGAAAGATGTGGCAGATCTGGCACCACTTTATGTGCATAAGAGCAGCAGAACAACTCCCCCCCCGCCCCTTCAACTTACATGATGGTGCTGTCCCACAGCGCACAGAACGGATTAATGGTGCCCTGGAAGAGAATAAAGCCATGTTCAGCATCGGTGTGTTGTAATCACGCGTGCACACACAAGGGCGAGCGCACGACTTCACTTCGCTTCGCCCGCTCAGACATGTCCTTAAAACAAAATGGACGGAGCAGGATGATAGAATATTGAGCAGGGCTATCTGAGTAATTGAGTGCTCTTTGAATAATCTTGGCCGCAATCCCTCACCAATTGCCTCCTTTATCTCAGAGATTAACAGAAAGGGCAGCATTGTAAAAAGAGCTGTCCTTGTCATTATCTGTGTGCCCTGTGTGCTTCCCCGGTGCCCTGGCGCAGGGAGCGACCCCAGGCGCTGGCATATTAATTACTGGACCAGTTAGCAGCCATTGTTTGTTGCTTAATATGGCTTAGGTGCGTGGCCTGTAGTGGCTGGAAGTTGTTCCTATTGTGGCCGAGGCGATTCGCTCTTTAATAGGGTGCTGCGAAAGCAGAATTACCGCGGTGAACGCACCCTGCTCTGTGATACCCCGATTAAGTGCCCTGGCGAGGATTTAGATAAAAGGAATTGTAGCAGAAAAAAAGATATGGCTGTTTGCTGTAAAGGAGGCTTTTATCCAGTAGAAGGTGAGACTACAATTAGGCTTTAAATATTTATTGAATGTGCATGGGCCCGAGCTGCATTCTCATCCTCCAAGGCATTCTGAATTATTCCTCAAGCAGCCACACGGAAGAAGCGCATCCTTATATCGAGGAGCTGCTGTACATATCGCGCTCATCCATCAGGATGACCTCCTCGAGTTGCATTCCGAAGATGCAGCACCGTGTAATCTCTGGCTGCGTACGTGGTGTCATCATCTTGTACTTTTCATTTAAACGGATGTATTTTCTCTACCAAAAGCGCACGCAGTTTGCAACACCAGCATGCATTAGAAAAAGGTCATGTTTATTATTGAAAGTTACTTGCTTGGGTGGAAATAATTTGTGCTCGCTGTCTGTAAAAGGGAAGTGACTGTCGTACTTGTGGCTTTTTTGGAAAAATGGTTGAAAAGTTGAGCTACGGTGAAACTGTGCCATTTTGGCTGCGTTGAACATCCTGCTAAATTCTTTAAAAGGTGCTAAACTTGGTTTGGGATGCCAATTACTACTGCTGCTATGACTGAGTCCAGTATGTGTTTATAATAAATGTCCTTTCATTTGGTGGTTCAAGTGCTTGTGTCTGTACCAGCCTCTGAATACAGCATTAAAGCCTTTTTAAAGCAACAAAAAGAGAAAGACAGAGAAAACCTAAATGTTGTCACTGGGGCAGCAACAAACAGAGGGCTGTTTTAATAACTATAACTATGTTATAATGCTGTTGTATTAGTTGTGCTCTGAGAGTGAATAAAGAGTGAAGTAAGAGCAAGAGGACTTGACTTACGTTAGCCAGGTGAGCCAGCTCTATCTCCAGGTGCGTCTCCGTAATTTTCGGCTCCGGCCTCACTGTCACGGCGATAACTTTAGAGTTCACAGCCGTTTTGTTTCTGTTGGTAGAAAATAATCATATGCATCACACTTTATGCTAATATAACACACAAGGCTTTATGTGTTATGACCCGTTCTACTTTTATTTATTCAACCTTGTTCAAGCCAAAGTGTTCAATAGGTCACAACTTTCAATTTTAGCAAAAGAAACCAATACAAAATCCACGTTTCTTGTTTTTTTGCAAGAACCAACTTGAGCAGTTGCCAGGGATGCATGGTGTCAGGAAACAAATAACACACACAAGGTCTTCCCAACCGGAACTAACCTGACCCTCCAGAGGAACATTCGTCACTGGGGCTAGACCGGGACACGATTTCACAGCCCATTTGGGATGAATCAACAAAATTGAAAATAGACACACCTCGTGAACTCTGCCCTTTACCACCAAATGAATCACCGTGGATGTCACTGTGCGACAGGCAAAAATCCAGGAGCAATCTTCAGCCACAAAGTGCGGCCTAATGTCATGTTGCTCTCCATACCACAAGCACAGCACGACAAACTCAACAAATGCAAAATGACAAGCCTCCCCCCAACCCTAACTGGCGGCAATCTCATTTTCAGTCAACAGTTTACACTTTTCAGAATAAATGGGGTACGAGCCACGGTTTGGCCTACAGAGTTTACATGATGGCTGCTTATGTAAAGCCCGCTTCAGTATTTTGGGTCTTTGTTTATTTTCATTACTACTTGTTAGGCATGATGCAGGCATTAGGAAATATGTTTCAGCTGCAGATACTTTACATTGCCATGCTTCATATATATGTCACATTTCTGTATTGTCAGCAAGTGCATGAAGATGTACAGGAACAATCTGATTAGAATACTAGAGGTGTTCTTTTATAAAGGGGCACGTGACGAAACCGCATTATAAGGTGTTACTAATACTGAAAACTGCACATGCACAGCATAAAATGAAATAAGTTATATCTTTAGAAATAGTGAACAAATACAGAAAAGAGAGTATTTATGCAAAAACACTGAATAACACATTTGAACACAGTGAATACATCTGGGATGAACTGGAACGCTGACCGCAGCCCAGGCCTTCTTCTCCGATCTCACCGACACTCTTACGGTTGAATGGGCAAAAATTCGCACAGTGTGGTGGAAAGCCTTCCCTGAAGAGCGGAGGCTGTCACAGTAGCAAAGGGGGAAAGAACTCCATATTAATACCCATGGGTTTGGAATGGGAGGTTGAACAAACACTTATGGGTGTGATGCTCAGGTATCCACATACTGTGGCCATTTGGTGTATTCCTGATTTTTCCACAGGACTATGCAACATTTTGCTTGTCAATATAATACATTTTTTGTGTCATCTGCCAAATAAGCTTAGCCTTTGCTGTTCATTGTTGAGCTGGCAGGGATGGATTATCAGTCCTCAGTGGAAGAAGATAAAATCCAATTCCCCAGAGAAGCCCTGCTATTGTCCCCTTGAGCCAGAACTTCAACCTAACCAGCAACATCTCAAGCTGTTGAGCTGGTGTGTTTAATTGTATGCCAAGTCACATTTGAACAGTGGCTGAAAAGCAAGCAAAGGCCTTTGCCTTGCTATTACACATGCACTAATACGCTGATAGCTGTTATCACAAATACAAAAGCATCCAAATGACTGCTTTTTGGGTACAGTAATTGCTTGCTTTACTGTATATAAAAGGAAAGGTTGGGCATGTTATCAGGAGGACAGGGCGATGCTCACAGGGCTTAATGTCATTTCAGAATGGGCTGTCCTCCAGAGCTCATGGTCTGGGTGAAAACAATGGGAGGTCAGAGGAAATTAAGCTCACTAATCCATCAGACAACACTGACACACAGCTGCTCTATAGCCCATGGGAGGATAAATAACAGTTAAGCTTCTCATGTGTTTAAACAAGTACAAGTAACCACTGAGATACAAGGCTTTGACTTTGAGTTTTCATGTATAAAAGTGAAATTATTTCATGCTTTTTATTGAGTTTACTGCTTAATGGCCATTATCAAGGCAGATTTTTTTTTATGTTTACAAGTAACAAGAGCCCAGTGTGGAGAAATTTTCAAAGTTTGTGCCAGCAAGTGGCACTGCCACCTGTTCTTGTCCACGGTTGGTATCTCTGCACCTTTGTTTGAAGCTGTGCTCGGTGATTCTCATGTGCGATCCTGTGATCTCATCTCAATTTAACTGGAACATCTAGTGCTTCACGACCCAAAGAAGCAAGAAAGCGGGAAGGGAAGGAGCGAAGGAGTCAGGAAAGCTCAAAGAAGGCTCGGCGCTAAAACGAATGGGATTGATCGCCTCGGCCCGGGCGAAGGAAGCAAAGACGTGAGGCGCGTCCATAACTTGTCGTTTTTCCGCGAGACTTACAGTTTACTTTGCAAAAGAAAAGATCATGAAAAGTGCTGAAACTGCTGGTGGTGCATCTTCTGCAAAAGCGGTGTCTGTTGGTGGGCCTCCGATTTTAGAAAAATGGATCCGGTGAATGAACCATCCAACAAAGCACAAAATAAGGCTTGTATGTTGTTATTACATTGGTGTACAGTTTTATTAATGAAAGGAAAAGCCTGTTCTTAATATAAACGTTAATATCTCTGACGGGGTTTAGTCTTACTTGAGCAAATGGTGAGGTGAATTTGTGGGTTCAGGAACGAGTAAAAACTTTTCCTGCTAAAATTAATGGCAGTTAATAATTAATAATACTTGTATTGAAATAATCTCAAGCTAAAACAGGAGCACAACAAAGAAAAGCGGGCAGGAGACCAATGTGGAAATGTATGGAATACATGAACTTGAGGCTGTTTTTACAAGTCCCATGGCAACCCTGCTTTAGATCCAACCTATCTTACTTGTGCAAAATTTCAAAAATGAAACATTCAACTATAAAATTGTCAGGTGAGATACGGTACAGCTGATGATTTTTAAATAAAAAAGTGTTATTAGCAACGAGTTGTCATATGTTGCTAGCTCTTCTGCAACAGTTCCCAGACATGTAGGATGCTGGTGGGTTGCTTTGCTCTCAGTCTTTTGTGCCCTTCATTACACACACACCGGTACTGTACCAGTTGACCACGTGCAGTTAGATTTTTCACGGGTTCTGTACTTAACCAAAGAGCAAGGTGAGGGTTAGCTTAGTGCTTCGAGCACACCTGAGCATCCAGGTACACAAGACGCCATAATTCTTTCGAAAGGGTAAGCGAGCGTGTTGTCATCACTCTCGGGCTTTTGCCCCCAAACTGCATCTGCTGGCAATATTCTTTGCATTTCTTGCATGTAGCAGAACACGTTTGTAGTCTGTGTATCCAGGCCACCCCCTCCTCAGCAACCAACAGGATGACCAACATTGGTGTCCAGCTTCAGGATAGTGTGCCAAGAGTAAGACTGACAGCTGAACCTGAACTCCACCAAAACTGAGGAGACAATAAACCCGACAGAAATCTATGGGGCAAATGCAGACACTCTTGGACTCACTGTATTCTGACGTTTTTTAAATATGCCAACATGTTTTCTGTTTTATCACAGTTTCCTGGCATCCACAAAAGGATTTCACGGCTAATTTTGGCCACGAGTCTTTTTATAGCAAATTAGCAGCTGGGATGCTGACAAAAAGCAGTTAGCAAACAGTACGCCTCACATCAAGCACCAGCAAAAATACCTGCATCAGCAGCCAAGAATTACAGCAAAAGAAAAGTGTTTTGGGATGTCACAATCTTCTCCATGCGTTCTTACCAATGCACTTGTGCTGGATGTTACAGTACAAAGTGTGCGTTGATCTGCAAAAGCCTTGCGATGGTGACATACAGTAAAATAAAATTATACAACACAACTGTCATAAAATTTGCATTAATTTAAAAGATAAAAGGTAGCCAAAGAGAAAATGTTAAACATTAATTTGAAAGCCTCTGTGTTGCTTGCCGAATGAGACTCACAGCGCATTGTGCTGTTAGCTTTGTGCGTCTGACTTTATATTTAATATTTAATCTCTATTATGGAGCAAAACGAAATTATATTCTGCAAACATATCACTGGTATGTACATATTAAAGCATGCACATGCTGATGTAATGGCAAATTGTTCTTTCATGCGGGCACGTCCCTTCTCGAGTCACCAAAAATTTGATTTTTATAGAAAACAAAGATAAAACAGCTATTTTTTAGTTGTAGTTATGCAGCATGCAAAAGAAATAATGGAGGCAAAAATGAATTATAAAAAATGGTTGCAGTAGTAATTGTCTACTTCCTATATTTTCATATTTTAAAATTAAATGTGTCCTTATCATTATATATTTAAGCTATACAATAAGCTTGTTCCCATTTCCTGTTACTGCATTACAAAAACATGAGACATGTTATGCATAACACCCCCCCCCCATTAGCCCTGTATTATTTTATTAAAAATTGGCTGGTACATGGCTGCATTTCATTGGCTGCTGGACTTGTCTTCTCTGGGTAGGTAAATTTGTCTGAAATCATTGCATGGCAGACAGTCTGGTGCTGATTAAAGTTTCCATCATTTCTGATATGGTGCCACTTTCTGACTGTTAAGCAGTGTGGGGGAGATGTACTGCAGTCTTTACCTTGGGGAGGGCAGCATGAGTCCAAGGGTTTTGTACAGAACTGTCCCCAGTATGAAGACAGGTGATCCATCCAGGTCTGGAGGGAAGACATAAAAGTCATGAACATTAGTGTGAATTGGTGTACCTCACCATCCTCCTGAGGTCATTTGACAAATAGAGCTGTGAAAGCAGCTCTCACCTGCACCACTCATTAATTCTTTTATATACACATTTTTCTAAAGTGATGCACATTATCATCAGACGGAGTAGTACGACAAAGTCCAAAAACAAACATTTCCATTCCCAATTTAAAATATCATAAGTGGAAAATGCATTTAATACACTTGACCTACTGTCACGCCTGTGGTCTCTCTGCCACGATTGATTGATCGGCATAGGAACCGATCGTGGACGGGTTTTAGTTCCTACCCCGACTTCCTGCCAGTGCTCAGTTTCCGCTGCCCCTTGTGAACTCTTCTGCAACCGCTATCTTGCTAAAACCTTGCATTTTGTTTATTTTGAATTGTGGCTTCTACCGTTTTTGTTTACTGCCAATCGCTAAAGTTCAGCGCTAGCTCCTGGTAACACTCTCTGCTGGAAACAACACTTGGTAAAGAGTTCAACAGAAATTAAACTTATTACTGTGGTGTCTCGCAATTGCTTCCACCAACCTATGCCACAACACCAACCGAACATCATGGCCTAGCCTACCTTAAAAGTCATTAGGGGCTTTGCACTTTCATGCCGCTGTCAGTAGACACAGACACAGATGGGCGCGTCATAGACATGATGGATACACAAAGTAGAACGTAGATACAGGGGGACTATCCAAAAAAATTCTGGCAATTCGGAACACTGTATAGTATCGGTTGTATACACTAGCAACCATGTGGCAAACTGGGAGATGTGGATTGCTGCCACTGCCCAGCATCATGAGAGAGCATCGTACCATATATCGCTTTCCTGGGGAAAAAACATGCCAAAATTCAAAGTATGGTTTCTAATTAAAGCATATCGCTGCTGCACCATCGTAAAGTTGAAAAACTGTAAGTTGGACCAACGTAACTCAGGGACCATCTGTATTAGATAACACATTGCCTAGTTAATCAGACTTTTTTCTTGCACCAGGCAGCAGAGAGCGTAGGGTTGAGTTGTCACTTTGCAAGCCAAGAAACTGGGTTCAAATCTCTGCTGTTGCCATAATAGCCTTAACCATGTATTATCCTACTGTGCAAATGTATGTTGCGCAATGTAGTAACTGAAAGTTGTCTTTGGCAAGAGAATCAGGTAAATAACGTTAGATAACAATTTAAAACATCAACTTGATATTAAAGCCGAATGCTTAGTAAAATGACTCTATAACAAAGATATGGGGCCCTTAGTCAATTGGCATCTGTTTTGCATTAAAAACACAAGCAGAATGAGGGACTGTGGACGAAAGCTGACTGTACGGGTAAGACCGACCATCATGCTGCATTAGAAAAAGGAGACATTCTGCTTGGTGTTGATGTCTTCAGCGTTAGTGATGTTGACTTTCACAGCTGCTGAAGGTTTAAGCATGAACAGCTTCAGTGTTAACGGTGTATGCAAACAGCCTGGAGGACACATTTAAAAGACATAATCGTGCTGACTGCTCCACTTCCGATGTATAGAAATTCTGCGTGCTATTGTTTTGGGAAACTATCACGTCTTTCTCCAAATACATCTGGGCAACTTCTACTTTCTCAGTTCGGGGTAAATTTGACTGCACTGCAGCAGACACCAGCATTCAGACCCGGGTTATTCAGCTGCAAGGTGACGGCTCCAACCACTGCGGTACCAGCCGCCCTCTCTTTGACCCAACAATGAGCTCCATTCTCAAAGTAAATTAAAAATGAATATTGAATAGTCTTTCTGTGACCATCCTCTGTACAGTAGCCTTACGATGGGGACAGTGTTAATTACAATACAATGCTCAGATTTATCACGACACATCACGGCCACATTCTGTGATGGCTGATTTACTGAGATGGCACTGGTACAAATTTTGATTTGGGGTGCTTTGTGAGCAGGCAATCTCAATAAATTTGCAGAAATGAGCTGAGACAGGAAATGAGTATAACATTATCCCTACACCAATTATTCATGAATCATGTTGCCTGAAAATCTAGGAGCTTTAAAAGAAATTAATATTACATATCATGGTTACTCAATTTAGATCTTTGAAGCTGAGATGTTTTTGAGCTCTCCTCACAAAACTGTGAGCTCAGAAAGGGAGGGACACTGTTCCAAACAGGACACTAAGTTCAATCAGGGGGTTCACTGGGCCGGAACAAAATCCTTCCGGACTTGGGCCTCCCGGCCTGTAGAAGAATAGCCATGTGTTAAACGGGGTAAAAATTCTGCTTTAGAATGCACAAGCTGTTCAATTTATCAGTGTTCCAGCATTCGATGTTAAACTAAATGTGTTTTACGCCACTGACACGTGCTGTTTAACTGAAACATTACATGTTATATATGGGCATAAATGGTTTATTTTATCTTAGTGCAAAGTAAGTCATTTTTGTACTTTGTGCATTATATTTGTAAATTTGTACATACTAAGCTTCAGCAGGTGCCAGCTGGCAGTATGTTGGCTAAAGCCCTTGCCTTACACTCAGAAGACCCAGGTTCATATCCTTCTGTTGTACCCTTGAGTAGGGTATTTATGCTGAACTGCTTCAGAAAATAACTGAACTGAATATTCTGAACTTATCCAAAAATGTCCTGCTCTATAAATGGGTAGACGATAAGGAGCTTTCAATTGGAACCTAACACGGTGCGGCGCTTTTGAGGACCAGAGTACTGAATAAAGGAAAACGTGTCAGGTGCCATGTGACATGTTTGACAGCAAATCGTGAAATGTTGCTGTATTTTACCTGGAGACTGAGAGACGAAAATGCCTTTTGGGATGACAACTTTGTCCTCGGAGTTCCTTGCCCAGTCCACCATGCCTTTCCTGCCCTTCATTGGGAAGTTGATGTCCGTCATCACCGACACCGCCGGGAGCTTCTGTATGCTGGCCACTAGGTACACAAGAGGTCCAGTTTAATTACCCATAATATTGCTCATCTTAAACAAGTTCATTTTTCGAGCAAGGAGAGGCACTATGAGGTAATAACAGTCTTTATTTAATGTATTTTTAAACAGTATTACTGAAATTAGAACCTCCCTAAAGGTCTTAATGGATTTTGGATTGTAAAGGTTTTAAAACACCAAGCCAGTTATCAGTAGGGTTAAGGTGTTGGCTCAGCTGCCCTGGCGAAGTCCCCCCTGCATCTCGATGTGTGGAACGAGTGCTTGGTTTTTCCGGACGGTTTTCATGAGAATCTGTAGCACAGATCAAAGCCTCGGTAAGCCATAGCAGACCACCCCCTCAGTTATGGAAAAGCAAAATAATCACTGAAGGGGTGGGGGACAGTGTCACTTTTTTATTCGATGGTTGAGCAGCATTAGGCCACCAACATATGGCCAGGCACAGCATACCGAGAGGCTGCATGTCCATCTACACAGAGCAGGGGTGAGGGTCAGATGGTAACAGGTGTCACAGCTATGATCACGTAGCGCTGCCTGAAAGGCTCCGGAAGGGTGTCCATTTCTCCTCCAGAATTGCTTTGGATTATTGTGCAGATCAAATGCAAATTTTTCAAGTGGGAGAAAATTAAACACTTCAGACATGCATATATTTGCAGAAGGAAGTACAGGTGTAGACCAAGGCCTTCAAATACATTTCTTTGCTATGTATTTCAGCGTAAACAACCTACACTTCATGTGCAGGTGTGACTTTTAAGGGGACGGTGAGCTCAAGTAGCAGTGGAGAAGAAGTGGAGCACTGGTGGGCCTGTAACTAGAAGGTTGTTTGGTCAGATCCCTCACTGGTGGCCAGTTGATGCTCCAAATAACCTGTAACACTGCCTGTGGCCGTTCATAACAACGACATGACGACATCACGAAGGTCCAAAGGGCCCACTCATTTTAGGCACGCAAGAAAAAGACAAAAAAAATGCGCTAAATGTCCTTTTCTTTAGCACACATTCTTTTCCATTTCAAAAGGAGCCGTGCCAAAAAAAAAAAAAAGTGCCGCAGCGGTGCAGCCGGGATGCTTTGCGACACAAATACCCCTTTGGCGGTTTGCCTCAGTGCTACAGTGCAGATGCCGTCGGGGTGACAACGCGCCATCGGTGAGCACCACCCTGCAAATGTATGTGCTGTGTACTGTCGCCGATGAATAATACTGTGTTTCGGGGAAGTGACGCATGGGGATGTATTTTTAATACTGCGGCTCCGTGCGCAATTGCGCAGCCCTTATTAATGAGTACATCTGCACCTGACTCCCAGATCAGGGCCCAGGGAATTCGAGCTCCGCTGCCAGACACTAATAACCAAAGGAGGCATCATGCTGACAGTCGAAATTGCAATCGATTGGACAGGAGCTGCCTAACTCATCACAGGCAGGGCATTCCTTAGAGTCTGCAGGAGCTCCTGCGTGGAAAAGGCCTAGAAACCGCTCGGGAGCAGGAATAAACAATCTAATGTCCAATTCACATTTGACAATTGGAAGCGGCGAGAATCTATATAATTACTCTTTGATATTTATTGCTGAAGGGGGTAGCGGTTTGCTTGAGCCTGGCCCGGAAGCTCCACCCACATCAATCATTCTCGGAGAAAGATGGCCACGGATGTTATAGGGGAAAGACAGGCTGCAGCGCCATCTCCAGCGCCATCAAAGCTCTGTCTGTCTCAGCTCTCTGCAGAGCACAGGGAATGAATAGCCGCACCGGACCTGATGCAATTCACCATTGTGCTGCATTCTGTAATCCAAAACACAGCAGGTCTGCTGCGGGTCGGAGCTGGTAGGAGGGAAGGAGCTACCGGGGCTGCGTTCCTGGGCTCAGGCAGGGAATCATCCAACAGCAGGCATGGAATCACAAGGAACCGTGGCCCGTGGCAACTGCAGCAAGGCAGTTTGCGCGGGCGGGCGGGTGGGTGGGGTTCAAAAGAGCCAGCTGTTCGGAGCGTTGCGCAGCGACGAAAAGCATTAGTCACGGGCCACACAGCACGAATCCACAGGCGGCTGATCTGAGCGGAAAGGAGGGCTTCCAAGATGCTGGATGACGCTGTAGGTAAATAGACTTTAAAGATATTTCACAGAGCAAGCAGGAAATCGTTTCTAAAGCAGGACTCAAGAGATGAGAAAAGTAACAATGGACACACTTCCAAATTCTCGTCGCACCTTTACACCAATTCGGGCGAAAGATGTTCGCATCACACAGAAACGGCTAACAACCTTTGGCGAAATCCATGACTGAATTTGCCGCGTCGCACATTTGTCTTCCGAAATGAGCAGCAAGTCGCTAATTGGCGAGGCCGTGTTTGTGGGAATGCCTTGTAAGAACATTAACTACACGGTCCCGCTGCGATGAGCTGATGATGGAGCTACAATAAAGCGGGCGATTTTCGTTCAAGAGCAGACGGACGTGTGCAGTGCAGCCTTATTTTGTACGTTTGCCGTTGCAATCATTTAAGAGCTTCGTAGACACTTTTATCCAAAGGGCCTGATGACTGAATACATCTGTTCAGGCCAGATGTTTTAGAAGAACAACTGAGCATGAAAGCCTTGCTCAGAAATATAACGGCACACCTCGTGGGAATTGATCCACTAGCCATGAGGTCAAAAGGCCGTGTTAATAGCGTTTTGCTTTTTGTAATGAGTCAACAAACTAGTCTTCTCCAACAATATGGATGTCACAGTGTCAAATTAACTGGGTCCCTCACATTTTCCCGAAAGTCTGTAGGGATGTTAGCCGGCGGCAAGCGAATGTTTGTCAGAATGAATGTGTTCGTGAGTTGAGCTGCTTCGCAGCCCCGCTTGAGGCGTGTGCTTCCGTGGGGGATGTGTGCAGATTCAGCTGGAGCAACGTCTCTCTGGGTAGCTTTGAAAACATGACCGAATATGACGTTTCTGAAGCATGCTTTTTGGGGATTTGTGTGTCACGGATGTGCGGTCACGCTGCTACCACAACAGCGTCGCTTGCTTGATGCTCCTCTTGCTCATGTGCGTCCATGCCTCACGTCTCTCAGTGTTTGACCCTTGGTCATTTTGATGCCCCACATAACCTCACTCAGGTCTATTCTATACTGCTGCCCACCATCTGCTCTACTGAGCTGACTTTAGTCTTCAGCAGATTAAAACCCAAAATTCAGATTTCCCCACTTTAATGAGAAATTTGTCATGACTGCTGTGCTCCTTTTTCTGCTGCTGTTGAAATGAACTTTATAATTTTCAGAATTTGGGCTATAATCTGATCCTATTATTATTATTATTATTATTATTATTATTATTATTATTATTATTATTATTATAATAAGAAATGATAAATATAACATTTAAAATCTTAAAAAGGAGATTTGCAAACTAGTGAAAAGAGGGTGGATTGCAGACTGCCACTCACACACAGGATAATGAAAAAGATTCCTAAATAATTCATGGAAAGAACTTAAGCATTCATTTTTGTTCAATAGGAGTTAGACAACTCAAAATATTAGGACCAACAGGTCTTCATGAGCAAGGACTGCTTCTGGACAAAAGGTTACCAGACAAAAAATTCATTGGTTCTTGGTGACGCTTTACAAGCAGTATAAAACTAAAACAAAATTGATGTGTCTCATAAAACAGAATTTGGGAAATGTTTATGCAGTAAGTGACACATCATCTAGTCACTGTGCTTCTAGTAATATGTGGTGTAAAGCCCAGGAAGGTCAAGGAAAGTAAAAAGCAAGTTTTTACTTCCTGAATGTACACCAAAGTTTTACCACAGAGTCATTTTCTGAAGAGTGAAAGGTTCTTCCCATGGAATAACAAACATAAACTGGTTCTCGATTTGCAGTCTGCTTACATTAAAAGGGTGACTGCACATGCCGGAAAAAATAAACAGAGCCAAAGGAGGACATAAGCTGCTCAGTGATGTTACACCCAGTCCCCTTGTCAGACAAGACGGAAGGGTGACGCAGCGTGACGCCGCTCCACTTCCTCCTCCTACATGCACACACGCTTTCACACCCACCATGAACAGAGCCTTTACTCCTTAAGCAGTTCAACCAACTTAATTTCTTTTTCTAGAAACCTACTGGTAACAGTTGCAGAGCAACACAAGTTGGGTTGATCAGTTAAGCAATCCCTTTTAGCTCTCTGTTCTGCTCTCTCCCATTTACATCAAGAACAAAGATTGCACAAATAACAAAGATGGATATTCCAATTTAACATTAAATATTCATATTTAATATGAATATTTAGCATCACTCAGATTTCTGAGTTTTTATTACTGAGTTTTTGTTTCGGGACCTCTCGAGCAAACCTATGTTTTTGTACCAAGCAAATAGGCTCGTTCTCCTACGAAAAAAATTAAAGGCTAAGATATTGAATTGATTGAAACCCAGGACCCAGCAAGAGGAGCTGTCACGGTGACAGTGGATATTTATTGCCGACTCAAGAAGGTGCCATAAATTAGGCCCGCAGTGGTGTGGCAGTATCATACTGAGCCAGATGCTTACTGTTTGGCTGCAGGTTGCTAGCTAGGTTAGCTGTTTATTCTTTTAATGAAATGTGCTGGCGACATAAGAAGCTCTGCATTATTTGCTGACATTAATATGCTGCCAGGACAAGGACATCGTCTATAGCTTTAAATCACAAATTCATGTCGGCTTTGTTTCGTGCTGCTGAGTCATGGTCCAAGGGTTCTCAGGGAAGAATGTTGGACTCAAGTTATGTCAACTGTAACGTTTTATCCTGTCATGAGTTAATATGAAGAACGTTTGAATATGGAAAAGAATATTATGTGGTACTTCTCACTCCCTCTTCTTCTTCTTCTTTCGGCTGCTCCCGTTAGGGGTCGCCACAGCGGATCAATTGTTTCCACTTCTTCCTGTCCTCTGCATCTTTCTCTGTCGCACCCACCACCTGCATGTCCTCCTTCACCACATCCATAAATCTCCTCTTAGGCCTTCCTCTCTTCCTCTTGCCTGGCAGCTCCGTCCCTAGCATCCTTCTCTCGATATATCCAGAATCTCTCCTCTGCACATGTCCAAACCAACGCAATCTCGCCTCTCTGACTTTGTCTCCAAACCGTCTAACCTGTGCTGACCCTCTAATATACTCATTCCTAATCCTGTCCATCCTCGTCACAGCCAATGCAAATCTTAACTTCTTTAACTCTGCCACCTTCAGCTCTGCCTCCTGTCTTTTGGTCAGTGCCACCGTCTCCAACCCATAAAGCATAGCTGGTCTCACTACCATCTTGTAGACCTTCCCTTTCACTCTTGCTGATATGCTTCTATCACAAATCACTTCTGACAATCCTCTCCACCCACTCCACCCTGCCTGCACTCTCTTCTTCACCTCTCTTCCACACTCCTCATTACTCTGAACTGTTGATCCCAAGTATTTAAATTCATTTACCTTCGCCAACTCTACTCTATTCCCTGTATCCTCACCATTCCTGTCCTCCCTCTCATTTATGCACATATACTTCTCACTCCCTCTGAGGTTTCTTATTTCAGAAATAATGAAACAAACAAACACACACACACACACACACACACACACACACACACACACACACACACACACACACACACTCTAATGGCATGAGCATCCAGGCAGTTCCCAACTAATTTGTCAGAATAATGACAAGTAGTGAGGTCACAAACAGGGGTGCTCTCTATAACAGTGGTATGGTTGAGAACATTAAAAATACTGTACTAAATACTAAATACAACCATTTTAAGGATAAAATACTTATTCAATATATTATTACTTTTTGCCTTTCCAATCCAACTCTCCACTTTTTGACCCAGTCAGTCCTGGGTAATTTAGGTACTAAATATATTTCTCACTCACATACTTTTATTCATCACTGTTGAGGATCACAGCTCATTGCAAGTTATCCAACACACACACACACGCGCGCACGCACGCACAGAGTATAGGCCCCATTTACCTTAAAACACGTCTATGGGCTGTGAGAGAAAACCAGAGGATTCAGACTGAGCCAGACTCCAACTTATAAACAAGCACCTCTGCCACTTATCACGTGATTATTTCCCACGTGTCAAGAAGTAGAAAGTACACACAAAGATGAGAATTTTGGAACAAACTGAAAACAAACTGAAATTCTAACAGTTTAAACTGCTAAGGATTATCATTACCACATTTAAATGTTTTTTTTTGGTACACTTAAGTGCTTAGGGGCAATAACTGGCAGCACTCCCAAATACAGAAAATTATTAGATTTCATATGCCCAACATAGTTTATGGATTATTTCACTCAGACTGCACATAGTGTACAAGAAGCACTATATGGTGGCAAAGGACAAGACGTGATATGCTGATATTTCATAGCTGTTAAACTAATTGATTCATAACACCATAGTGATTAAAGGATAGACATGATACAGATCACTGGGTGATGAAGAATAAGTAGATTGTGATAATGGCAGAAACAGTAATGATACCAATAAAGCTGCTAATGATAAGAATCACAGAAGTGATATAATAAGCAAATCATGACTACATGAGAAGTAAGAGACAGCCACCGGCACAAAGAATGATGATATGGAGCAAACAGGGTTAGAAAACAGCTCAGGGATCATTCCTGATTAACATGTCTGTCATTCAGAAGTCCAATTTGGACAAAGGGTCTTGTCCTTGTAGCAGAAGTGCATACTTAAAGTTGTATTTCAACTTTAAGTAATTCAATGCTTCATGGTAAACTATAACAAAAGCCTTTTTCTGTTTTGCTCCTTCTTTCTTTGTACTGCTTATCTTTAAATAAGGGAAATACTTGTTAAAGAAATGCTGAACACTACTTGGTGCAGTTTGGGTTGGAAATTTGAAGGTCTTCTGCCAAGAACTCATTGTCCTGCTGCTACAACCTGTCCACACCACAGGGCCAACTAAATAAATTAAAACTGTCCATTTGATAACACACAACTACTGCAAGGCTTTACTACAGTCAAATATTTAACAAACAAATTAATTGGAATGCACGGGAAGTCCGCCGCACAAGAAAAGAGGTTTTAATAAAACGTTATTCCTGATCCTTAGCTTTACTTTACTGACAACGAATATGTCTCATGGAGGATGACTTGTTATTTCATAAATGCTTGTCTTGCGGCTGAGCATCTGCAGGAGTAGAGGGAAGGAAGTTCACCCGCAGGTGATTTGAACGATTTGTTTTCTGGAACAAGCATAAAACAATGATAACACATCTTTTACACGTAATAGGAATTAATGTAGCATCATGTTAATGAATTACACTTTCTATCTAAATTCAAAATTTTGCCGTAATTTCAATATTTGTTTTGAAATCAATTTAAAATCCCCTTGGGGCGTCTCATCTATACAACAATAAATATCAACATGATAATGAAATAAATGTGCAACTATTAGGACAAATCAATTTTATACAATTCAAGTCATTTTAAGCCCCACATTATAATGAATATTGACAATTTCTTGGTGAAACTTTGAACTATGAGCTGTTTCATAATCCAAAAAATATGTTGTCATCAAAATCAAACATGAGAAACTTTACTACAAAATCTCAACATACTCTACATGTATTTGCACATTTATAGTACAATGCACAATAGCTCAAGATTTTTTTTCAAATGTGATACCTACACATCCAAAACTTCTTATCAGGAAATTGTCATCCTAGGTGGGCCATTAGAAGCAAACTATGGAGGGAGGTGTCTGGTTGGGCTGTGCTAATGTAAATCATACAATGTAAATTATTTACATACTGATGGAGACACACCATCTGTGTGTGTGTGTGTGTGTGTGTGTGTGTGTCTGTGTGTACTTAATGCTGAGTGGAAATTTGTCTGCACAACTGATATATTAACCTAAAATCTTAATTCACTGTCTTCAGGGTTAATATGAAAGCAGTGAAACAAGTTAGGATAAAACAACACATTTGATTGTCCACCATTAATTTAATATCAAATTTTTGTTGACCTCACAGATCAAATAGAAGTAAATAAGATCCTGCTTAGATGACTAAATGTCTTGTTGCTAAAATTCACAGTATGCGTGTCTAAAATTTTTTGTGTTAAAACCAGAATTTTGTGCCACACTTGTGTTCTTCTTACTCCTGTAAGACGTGATGCAAGATATTTGAATATTCCATTAATGAAGAAAATAACAAGAGAGAGCATGTCTCCCAATCAGTGTTTAACCTATTTATGTCCCCCAAATATTTGTGTATAACTTTATTGAGTCGTACTGCTGCTATTTACAGGAATACCATTATTAATGTTGTTTTCCACAGTGCTGTTTCACAAAACCATTCCTTACTTTTAGTCCTTCAAGTACAGCAATCCCTCAATATCCAAACTCTTTATACAAATTTTTGCTGTAACAGCTCTTGAAAATTAATACCTAAATATCAGTATCTGAAGGGAAACTTTTGCCATAACAAATTTTTTTATAGAAAGCATATCCATAATTGAAACATAGAAACGTGAATAAAATCTAAAATGTGAAAAATGAAACAAATAAATACAAAACAGTACTGTACAATTTACAGCAATAAAAATACATTATACACTGTAATAAACTGTATTGCATGCTGTTGCAAATTTATTTAATGCATGCCTGTGCTGGTGTCTTATCAGCTGTTTCTGATAGTTTTACTTCCACATTTATTACACATTTCTGTAGTAAATAAATAATATAAATAAATTTTAAAATAATAAATAAATCTATTTATTTAAACGCCAGTTTTTCTGTCATACAAAGATGCGGGTGCTGCAGGTTACTTTGACATGCGTCTTCCCTTTATTTAACATCTCATAACCCTGAAATCCTGTGTAAAACGCCCCCATGTGCCCTCTCATCTCATGTGCAAAGCAGTGCAAGTTAATGACAACATTAACTGCTTTCTAATTAGGTTACTGTTGTTTAGAATGTAGAAACCATGGGTTGACAGTTATATTAGTGTTTTGGATGGGCTGGGAACCCAATTGTTATTCCCTTTTAAAACAAAGGGAAATAGACATCAGGCATCCAAAATTTCACTGTGCGATGGGTTGTCAAGGACAAATTAGATTCACATACCAAGGCATTACTTAGTGATGCTGTAAGAATTTGAAAAATGAATCTGAAACAAATGTTGTTTCCATCCATCTATCCATCCATCTGTCATGAATAACCACTTTATCCTGGTCAGGGACACAGCAATCTGGAGCCTAACATAGAATCAGTGGGAAGCAGGCCATGAAACTACAATCTGGATGGCATGTCAGTCCATTGCACGGTGGTCACATGTGGACACAGTCAAACACTAGTGATCATTTACAGTGGTCGGTCAATCTGAAATTAATGTCTTTGGATTGTGGGAGGAAGGTGAAAAACCTGGAGAAAACCCATGTAAACACAGTGAAAACATGGGAAACTCCACACAGAGCAGGATTTGAACCCAGGCCCATTTTTGCTTTTTTTACAATCATTTTTGCCTCCCATAGGTTGTTACTCCCCTGAATCAGGTTAAGAGAAAACTTGTAGGTTAGGAAGATTGTTTTGCTCTATAAAACTTTTAATATTATGAAGTGTAGGCTAAATTTTTCTGGGTTTTGTGCTGCTTAAGCTAATTGGGCGAGTTAGTGATTCTGGATGTCTGCCTTGAGAGCTCTGTCTGCATCAGGCGGGCAAAGAAAGGACAGATGAGTAATCACAAAAAAATCACCAAATTGATGCTTTTTTCTTCCAATTCTTTTGATCCATTTGATGATAATAATGCAAGTCAGATAAGAGAAAATGGAGATGAAATCAGAGGGGTTTCCAGCAGCCTTAGTTTTAAGGCCTAATTACATGTTGGAAGTTCGGGAGTTTTGTGGAAGAGAAGAGATAAAAAGCAAAGCTGGAACGTACTATAGTGTGTGCTACATAAAATAAAAAAGGCGCCGGACATTTGAAGCAACACTGGGCTGGGCCAGTGACTGATCTGAGTTAAAAGCTTCTCTGCTGGTAAGTAGATTTTAAAGCAAATACAAAGGTTTAAATGTAATTGTACCATTGTGCTACCATGCAGTACTTAATGGGCTGAAGTGGCTCCAGTTGTAAGAAATGTAAGTGCTTCAGAGCGATGTTTTCAGCCTATGTGACACAGTAGTCCAGACTGTGACCAAGTGGAACACAGTGTCTAGGCTGAAAATATCTCAGTAACAACGGCAGCATTAACAGTCCTCTTGTGCGCAGACTGACAATTGGTTCAGGACAACTGCAAACACTGCCAAGCAATATTCTCTGCCCCTCTCTTCACAAATTACAGGTTCAACTTTGTAATGCCGTAGAGAAATTCCACATTTGTACGTAACCTGCATAGGCTACGGTTCCATATTTGAGCAGAAGCTGCATCTTACTGCTGTGATGGACACAAGAATTTCCTTGAACAAGTATATGGTTGACTTCCCACCAGAAAAGTTAACACATGTGTGCGCAGTGATTCAAATAAAACCTGCAAGCTTTAGTTTCCTATCTTGAAATTCTCTAGGCTAAATGATGATTTTTCCTAAAACGTTCCAACCTTTTCCCCTTGCGTATGGTATCTCTGCATATATTGGCATTTCCTGAGTATAACAGCTCTATGCAGTTGTGACCAGTTATCACCTTGATTTAAAAATGTCAGAATAAAATATTTTCCTTTGTTCTCATTTTTCATATATTTGGACTGGTTAACCTGGTTAGATGATCATTCACTGATCACTGCAGTCTGTAGATCCCCAAGACGACCTTCCCAAACACGGCTACATCTTCAACTTGAGGGTACACGTGCTTTTTGGGTATGACTTTTGTTATTTCTCAGTCAGCTTAGCTTATGAGTCTTCAAAACATGCAAAAACACTGCCAGCTTAACATTCAGTGAGTGCAAAATGTAGTCAACATTCGAGAAAGCAAACACACTGGTATAATTCAAAAAACCGCCCAGCATGCACAGCTATCTAAAAAGTTTCTCACTAATTCTTATCACAGTGTAAGCTGTATTGTTTAGTTCATCATTTTTTTTAAACCATCTTTTCCAAAGCAGCAAATTTAGAGGAATCGTGTTGACTGTGCACAAAGTTAATATTGGATGAGTGTGTTTCTGCGGTAGTTTAGCACATTAAGAAGAATCGCTTGATTTAATTAAGCTTATTGATTCACGGCTGTTTTGCCCCCCCCCCACCCCCAGCGAATGGCAGCATATACATTAATCCTCTATTACAGATGGCACAGGAACTGATGCCAGGCATCCACACAGAGCACAAGGATTATATGTGGGCATTTTATAGTCGAGAGGGCTGAATGTAAGGGCAGCCTGGGAGATTTTGTGAGTAGTGAGTTTCCTCACCCAGGTTGCCGGTCATCAGATAAGAGTTGTGGAAGTCTTTCATCCCAAGGCCCACTATGTGGATGAAATCCTCGATTATCTGCATGAGTTCCACGGAGCCTGGGTAGATCTGGAAAAAAGGGAGAATGAATCAATAAGGCGTTTCTCACGTAGACCCATTTCAAATTCTTGAGCTCAGCCCTTCACAGTAAGCATCATCTGAAGTGGGCAAGAAGGGGAAGGAGCTGTGCAGCATGAAGGGGAAGCTGGAGGAATCGGGTGCAAACCTGAGAATGAGTTTAATTACCTTGAGGAAGCAGATTTAATTAAACTTCTCTAGCAAGGCCTACTGCATACACATAGTTTAAACTAAAATAAAAAAGAAAGCAAAGTTTTTTTTTAAAGATATTAAAAATGTAACATCATGATTCATTAATAATCTGTAACTGTAATCATGCTGGGTCCTATCTCAGAAACACAGTATATAAGAGAGGACACATTAGATGTAATATCAGTACATGGCAAATATCTGATATCAACAATAAATTTAAAATTTAATGTAGCTTTTTAAAAACAGAAGAACAAACCATTTGCAATACATACTGTGTACAAAATTCACATTACTAGTTAGGGCTACTCTAAGCACACAATTTTGTGGTTTAAAAAGAGCCAGAAGAGGAAGTTGGTGTCTTTGGAAAACAAACAAAAGCAGACGTAATGCTCAAAAATGTACAACTCAAGTTTTACTGACTGAACAATTAAAGGACGAAAGAACTGGAGAGGAAATTGTGGTGTGGTAATGAGTTATTACGAAGGTATATACATCAATTTTACAACGGCTGCATCTGAGGTATAAAGCTGACACAATGGTACATCTCAGCCCAAGTGAGGTTATTGCGTAGAGAAACACACACAGAAATACAGTACATCCACCTGTGAACACATAGTGCTATATACATTTGAGATATGTTCTTTCAGGCAGTTCCCAGCTAATTTGTCAAGAGTAGGAAAGCAAGACCACTTCAAATACATGCGCACGCGCACACGCACGCACGCGCGTACACACACACACACACACACACACACACACACACACACACACACACACACTGGGGAGGGGTGATGGGGGAGTTGCTGGAAGGAAAGACCTGAGCTGGAAACACGAACGGATAATAAATTGTACATGACACACACATTGCACTGCAAACATTACTCATGTAAGGATATTAAAGTTTGGCAATACTCTAAATATTTTATTTCTTTCCGTTACACTTTTACACTTGATTATGGCCAGCACACATTGCTGTCTAAGCCACCTGTCCGTTTGACAGCACTAACAATACTTATGTTCCATTTTCTTTCCATATTCGGACCAGCTGGTATAACAAAGCACAAAAGAAGCTTTTCTGCAAGAGTTGGAACACAACTAGAATTTTTGCTGCAGAATATCACTGAAGAAAAAGACAACACAATTCCGGCGAATTCCTAAAAATTCTTTTTTTTTTCTGTGCATGAAGGAAAACGCACTGCTATGACAATTATCACTGCAGAACTGCTTGGACACCAAAGAGTGGGCCCAGTACTGCAGCACAAATCAGCTGATAAAGCATTACTCACCCACAAAAGAAAACAATTTGCTGCCTGATACAGTTTGGTGACAGTGCTCTATACAGACATAAATTCTAACCAGGGTCATCGCAGGTCCACGTGAACTTGTGGACCGTAACCCACTGGTGCGAGGATGTTTGGCAGTACATTTTCACTCAGAGAAATGAATTAATGACCATTCCCAAATTTAGGACACGGGGTTTATTCCCTTTTGCTCCTTTTTTTTTAAGCATCACCTGAATCCAAGGTGTCTTTTAAAGCAATGCAGCTCTAGGTTGAGGGTGGAAGCCCCTTGATAAATGAACCCATCTTTGTGAGCCTGCAAGTTTGCACTTTGAGGGTGGCAGGGACACGTGCTGCTGCAGCACAGCTTTACAGAGTGGTGCAAAGCTTGAATTAGTAAAGCACAATGTGTATCTGTCCAGACAGTTTGTACTGATCGGTGTCTATCGCTGTCTCGCCCGCTCCCCACAGGGAGCTGCCGGCAGAGCCTGTGAATAAGAGAACGGTGAGAGAGGCTGAGAGAGAGCCACAGGTCATCTCATTTCCACACTCAGTCATTATGTCACCTGTTGGTTACACGGTACAACTGAGACACGATTACCTGAACACCGAACCCCAAATATTCGGCCAAAGACCCAGAATCACAGACTGGCAGTCTTAAGAAAATTATTAACCTCTTTGTTCCACCCTAAAATGTCAAACATACTAACTAAGTGTGGAATATGGAATGAAAGATAGTAGTTTGAATTGTGTGCAGAATCATGGGAAAGGGCTTGTTTTTGTGAGCAACATACTAATGCGCGCGCACAAACACACACACACACACACACACACACACACAAACTGCTCAGAAATTCTGTGGCTACAGTTAAAAAGAAGCTTCATTTGGAAGTATTCATGTGCACAAGGGGGGGATAAATTATGGAAATAACTTTGGGTGTCTTGCACTTGTAACAGCAGTTTCAGTTCCACCAGTTATGTTCTTGTAAAGACCAAAGAATGAGGTTTTTTTAAGAGATGAAATGATGGTGATGATGGTTACAAAATAATGGGCAAGACTTAGGACCTTCTGAGGACACAGTCATGTCCATTGTTTAAATAAAGAGGCAGAAAATATGCCACAATCAGGAAAATAAAACAGTACCAAGAAGAGGCCAGATTGTGCAACTGGGTGAGAATGGCAACTGACAGTGAAGCGACGAAGAGCACCAGCTGCAGTCCTGACAGAGGAGGAAGAGGGACACACTGTCCAAAAATCTGTTCAGCACTAAACTGATCTGGAATTTCAGGAGAACGGCTAGCGGCAGAAACACAAAGTCATGCATGGAAAGAAACAGACTTTGAGGGTTAGAGGAGACTTTGTGGTTCAATGAAACTAAAAGGGGATCCTTGGCTTAGGGCAAAGTGAAGGGCTGTGGTTGGCAAAAATCAATCACAGCTCTTTGTCCTGAAAACAGCATCACGGCACAGGTGGTGGCAGCATTATGGTATAGGTTTGAGTTCTATTCAAAGGAAATGTGCGACAAGTGTTGCCATCAAATTCTGATAAACCTGACAGAAGGGCTTATTCAGAGATATGTATTTTGGTCAAGATTCACACTTCAGCAGGTCAGTGACCCAAAGCAATCTGTGAAAACTAGGCAGGGATTCCTTAAAATAAGAATATCAGTATTTTAGTTTAGCCCAGAGTTGAGCCCCAATTAAAATATGTGGCATGAAATGAAAATCTTTCCATTTAATTTTGCTGGAAAAGCCTTTAAAAAAACAGTAATTGGGCTGACATCCCAATATTAATGCTCAGAAAATTGACAACCTGGAATTGCTGCCAGTGGCCAATTTGCAAAGTACTGAATCAACATAAGACCCTTTGGCAATAGTGATACTACGCAAATAAGAGATCTTATTAACAACCTACCTTGGTTTATACTCATTTGTTCAGTAGTTACTACCAGCTGAGCTACCCAGTGCTGCCAGGAACACATCAAAAAGTGTAGAGGTAGAAGGTAAAAAATAAAAACACGCGACATATCGTCAAACTTTACAGTATTTCCCTTAAAGTTGCTGCAGTAGAAAACAAAAACGGTTCTGAAGTGTGTGTGTAGCACTGAAATCCATCAGTGTCAGTGCATACACTCTGTGTCTAATATCACTAGATTATGTTCAAAATATTAAGCAACCTTTTTTAGAGTTTAATGTACTTGAGTGTGCAAAAACCTCACTTAAGGAGAGAAATATCTGTGTTAAATTAAATTAAATTTCAAGTTTATGACTTTAAAAATAAAGCTGTGCATAAAGAACAAACAAGACAAAGACTGAGCTTGTATAAATATAGAAATATAAATATAGATTTGATACAGAGATTACTGTAAATTCAACATAAAAAGTTGCAATAAAACCAATATAAAGAAACTTGATGAATATAAAAAAAATTGCAGATTCAACACTACATCACAAAATAGAAAAAAATTCCTTCCTTCACTGCATTTTCACAAAAGCAAAGATTCTCCTTTTGTCTTGCCTGTTCAAGACTGTCCAATACCTTGGAGAAAAGTAAGAAACCTTCCAGCCACTCTGACATCTTTCTTGGAAAATATTAAATGCATAGCAAAACCATCCAAGAAAAATCTTCCTGCGTTGTGTATGTAGATGTAGAATTTAGCTGCCGTGTTAAACTCTACATTTTCATGCATGCTCTGCCTGTACAATTATTCTCAATAAAGGAGACAATAAGAACCGACAGAACTGAGAATTTGATATATGTACGGCCACAAAACTCATGGCAACTGTGTCTACAGTGGCAGGTGAGAGTTGCAGGTCAATGTTCAAAGATTCCTACTGAAGCCGTCTCGAAATGATCTTTATTGCCCGATGCAACAGATTCAAATGTGCTAAAGCTACTCTCTATCAACTGCTCATCCAAGTTAGGATTGGGTTGGCTTGGAGTCATCATGGAAGCACACGGTGGCAGGGGAGCGAGGGTGCCGCAGTCACACTTTCAAGGCAAATCCGAGTCACCATTCTACCTCATGTCTTTGGACAGTGAGGGGGGACTTCAGCCCCCATAGAAAACGCACACAAACGTGCACCCTGGCTCATAGCATATGCTTCTGGGACAGGCTGAGGACCACCGCAACCCATCACTGATGTCACTGCTAATGTGTAGATGGTTACAGTTTTAAACACCAGAGTACCTTTGGATTAAAAATATATATAACCAGAACACTTGGCATTTAGTGTTGTGTTTTAGCTTGCTTTGATTTAAATTATTCACTGAAAAATGAATGACACAAGCAGAAATGAAATTATGAGCCTTTTTCAAGCTTAGTATCACAAACCCTAAGCAAATAGAGACAGATTATAAATCCCTGTGCAACCGAGATTAAGACTTCTAAAGGTCATACTCTTTAGAGGAAGTACAATCACTTATGCTGTAATCTGCTTGGATGAAACGTTTAAAACTAGCAGGGGCTTGCTTGTTTGCCATGTGCTTAAGCGTGGATTAACAGAGTGGATATATCTGTCACGCTCAGACAAAATTCCTGTTACGTTAACTGAAATCTCTCAAGAACGACCATCAGTGTGGACCAGACACTCATTTTTACCCCGAAAGGACCTCGAGATTATTTAAGGTGTCTTGTGAAATTCTCAAACCAGCCCGTACTGGGACGGTCCTCTGTCCATGTGGGCCATGAACATACAGATTGAGGAACAGGATCTGATGCGTCCATAGCAGAAAATGCGACCTTTCATGCCCTTAATCTCACCCTGCATCAACATGGCTGCGACCAGACACAACCTTTAAGGGCCTTCTGGTTATCGGTAGTCCTGGATAAATGCGAGACCGAATTTCACAGGAAAGCTCACGCACCTTTGGCTGATGTACCATTTGGCCAGATACAGGTTGTGTGATGAAAGATGGCTTTAGAAATCCAGCGGGCAGTGGAGGTACACAGCTATCGGGCTGCAGGGGAGTGTGGACTCAAAGAAGAGACACCTCGTTGAACCAGACGCCTTGCTAACATGGCATGACCGCCTACCGCGGCCTCCAAATGATAAGCCTGAAGGCGCCATTCCATCATTCACATGCCGGGCAAGGTGGATTCAGCTGTAACATCTCAACTTGACAAAGGAAGTGCCAAAATACGGCTGCACTGGCAATCATTGCTCACTTCCTTTCACAAACAAAAGCATCTGTGTTATTTGTTTATGATATTTGTTTAGTAAACAACAGATAGCGTGGATACATTACAGATGCTTGTTGCAGAAGGGAGCCTCTGGATGCATTATAATAACAGATGTCAGAGATGCCTTTTCCTCTACCTACACTAAATTCCTGCTGCAAAATAGCCAAACATATAAAAATTTTTGGATGCACTTCACCAGTCTGAGCACCCTTGCTGGAAACAAGTTCTTTTCATAGGGAAATTAGTTAATAAGTTTGACTGGAAAACAAAGGAGCAGGTTTTGCCAGATGCTTTGCTTTCACTCTTCCTATCCAGTTTGTCTCACTAAAGTACTGCCCAGGTTGCCCCGGTGTACTTACTCTTTGGCTATATTTGTTAGCAAACCAACAATATTACACAATAACAGTGAACAGAACAAATCGGTGTAGCTCCTAAGCCTCAGCATCACTTCACTCCCTCTGCGCCCCACTGAAATCCACAGTTCCCCAGGACACCACTGTGCATCTCGACAGAACTCCAGCTTCTCCCAGGTACAACTCAGGAGGATCATGCTCGGGATTTCAGTGGAAAGGGAGCCGTGCCTTTTGAAGACAAGATTTGAAGCCCTCCATAATAAAATAGCTGCCAGATAGAGTAAATACTTCAAAGACCGCCTGTGAGTGGAATGACAGCCTTTTTGAAAGCCAATATTTTCTGTCTTAACAAAAGGGTGTGTGTCCTTTGCCAGTTGGGGCCATTTCAATGCAATGTCACTGACAGGTCTGGACCTTCGTCTGATGGCGAGAGTTGAAGCCTCTGAACTGGAATGACACCTGAATGAAATCCTTTCACAGCACTGCCTTAAACAGGTGCTGCCTGTGATATGTGATAAGCATTGTGATTCAAAGGAAATACGGATTGCCATGGTCAGGACGTGCCTGCGTGCCCAAATTATGCAAGACTTCTTACAACAGACATTCTTTATATATGGTGTGTAATGCAAAATAGCGACAGGTCAAAAATAAATGTAAAGGTTTTACTTGTTTTGGAAATAATAAAATGATGGGCATGGTGTTGTTTGCCCAAATATCTTTCTTTTAAAAATAGGAGCAGCAGGCGCAGTAGTGTCGGTTCAAGTCCTGCCGCTGCCGTAATACCCTTGAGCAAGGTGCTTGCTTCGAACTGCTCTATTAAATGCCCAGCTGGATCAGGCTCCTTCGGATGAGAGTGTCAGCTAAGCCGCAAATTCATAATAATTTTGGCTCCTTTCATGAATTTTTAAGGAAAAACCTAACCGTATGATATCATTATTTTAGGGTCAAATCCAGAATATCCAGCCTGAGACTGCAATAAAATGATAATTCGTCCAGCTCTGAGGGCAGAAGGGTACTTTTCATTAATTATGTATCATTTATAACAATGTCTTTTCAGTAACTATGACAACAAAACGCACCAGAGATGACAGTGACCAGCCGCTAACTGTGGCAATGTTGCTGCCACCTGGTGGTCCGCTATGGCGCTGACTCCCCCGCACAAGGAGGCCCGTGCGCTGAAGCAACGTCACACAGTCGCCGGGGGTGAGGAAATCTGACAGCAGCGCGATGCATTGACGCTTTGGTGGAAAGCAATTTCGAAAGCTGTTCTTATTAATGTCATTCGCCTTTCCTTACCTGTTGTGCATCTTCCCACTTTTCCCTGTTCTCCTCTTCCAAGAGGTTGCTGATGATTTGAAAAAAATTCTGCGGGGAGGGGGATAAGAAAGAAGCAACGGTTCATCAGTTTGTGCCTTAAAAAGCCTTATGACAGCAACAGAAAACAACGTAACAATAACTGCTGATGATGTACGAGACCAGCAGCCTCATCGGGTTTAACTGTACGGGACAGCTGTATACACTCAGTATGTGTGTACCTCATGGTGCTCCTGGTGAAACACTGATGTTTCGGGGAGACGCGGTGCCTCCTGGGTGCGGAAGGCAGACGATACCCCCGCACGACAACGGCCGAATGTTACAACGATGCCATTGGACCACCTCGTCCTCCATCAGGCTGAACCGCAGCCGCCGCACAGAAACATCGGCAGAAACTCTGTCTGATATTTTGCGCTAGACAGGGGGAGCGACTGCCGCTCTGTTGCCAGGGAAACCAAGCTGCAGGTACCTTAATCCGTCACTCTTCAAAAACATCATAACAGCTGCAGGAAACAACGGATAGCTTATGGTGCAAGAACACCTGATGAGGGCTTTCTTCAGCGTCTGACTGTAAACGCTACGCAAGCGCTGTCCTTCCTGCAGCTATACACCCTCTCCTGCAATAATGCCAGCAATTTCCGAGGAATGAACAAAAAACGGCTGCAATGTAATAGAGATGGAGGATTAAACAGTTTGGCTGGTAGCAAAGGCAACTAAGTTGTTGTTTTGTTAATCTGTGCATTTCAAGGGCATAACCGTATCTGTAGAAACAACACAAATGCACTGGTGGGTGCTGTCATGCCTTCATTGTGTGTTTCGGTAGGTAAATGACTGCAGTAATTCTAAGATGAAGGCTGATATTTGGCCTCGTACTTTGATTCAGCTCCTCTGTGCCTACGGACGGCTGAAGTGGTCTCCTGACACCTGCAGTTCTGTGTTGTACTCGAATGCTGATGCTCCCTCTGGTGGTAATCCGTCCACTTAACCGTGGCATTAGCACAAACGGAGGTGCGCAGTGGTACGGCGGCCAGCCGCCATCTCTCCTGCACCGCTCCAGCGTCATCGCCATCGAGGCCCAACGCTGGGCCCACCAGCACACGGCTCAGCTTACTGTTGTCGCAGCCGTCGGCCGGCCTGCGCCCCACGGAGGATACGGGTGCCGATAAACAACGGAATGACCTTGAGGACAGAAAACACACAGCTGTGCGGTGCCGCAAAGGTCGCGGGTGGTGGAAATAAAAATACGCGTCCTATTCCTATTCATGAGTCCTATTCACGAGGGACAACGAGAGTGATTTGAAGAAGCTGAAGTAAAGCTACTGACAAGAACACTGGAGGTAGAGGAGCTGTAGAAAGCAGGAAAGCACTGCAGCAAGCTGGCTGTGGATGCTTTGGAGTCGACCTGATAAGATGAAGTGTGGTCGACTGCAGCGGAGCCTCTTGAGCGCACACCGCTCACACAGACGTACACACGGAGTTACTGTACATGGCTGCCCCTTATTCTGACCACCACATCCTCCCTGTCACCTGCACGTCATCTGAGGAAGGCATGTAGCTGGCTCTCTTGAAGGTGTCGGTCACATTGCGCAGAATCTCCACGGATGTCAGCAGATCTCCAGCGTAGAAGCTTCTTCTCTGAGTGAGGTCCAACAGGGTCTTAGTCACCTGTGACATGCCATCTCCGGCGAGGGTCCTCTGTCCCTTAGCAAGGTGCTCCTTCACCTGCAGACAGACGAGCTTGGTAACATTTGGCACTTTTGGTCTGTTAGCTAGGAAACTAAGCTGGAAATATTTCAGCTTTGCGACCTCTGAGTGTGATGGAAAACAGAGGAGACGTGGGAGGACGACACCGGAACACAACAGGACCCTTCCTTAGGCTATCGTGTACACGGTGCCTCTTTTTTGGATGAAGTTCAGCCACTTGCTAACTGGCTGAATAAATAGGTGGCTGAAAAAGATAAATCAAGTCTTTTTGTGTTAAAAAAAAAAGAGAGAAAAACCTTACAACAGCGTGAATGTGTAAACCGTGCAAACGTGGCAGGGCATTGGCTCCCAAGCAAGCCGGTGCTGTGATAAGATGAAGCAAAGTGATAAGAAGGAGAACTTTAAAGACTCTTGCAAGATTTTAGTATGCATGAAGTTGAGGAGCCCAGAGGAGCAGCTCTACACCTCCTGGTTCTGGTTCCCCAGTAACTCCAGCAACGTAGACCCCAAACTTAAAAGAAGAGATGAGGATCGTGAAAGCACTTAGGGTGGAATTACCACCATTAGACTCCAGCGGCTCCTAAAGCGCGGAGGTTCGGTTGCCGAGGCATCATCCATTAAAGGAGGAAAATGGCAATATTAGGGTTTTAATTTGCTTCCCTATTGAATGCCGTTAATCTTTGGTACTGTGCTGAAGAAATTTTCGGGTGGGTAATTTATGACACACTGTGAACGGAGCCGCGGAAGGGACGCTGACTTTGCACGTACTGATTGCTGCAAGAATCTGTATTCATTTGTTATGCATCGGGCATAGCTGGGCTGCTCCCAGAAGGCCACGCCACGCTGGTCGAGAGAGCAGCGTCGACTAGTGGTGCCTGCACAGGGAGGGGTTGGGGAGAGAGAGGGAAAGAAAGAGAGAGCCGTTGTTAGAAGGGGTTGTAGAGGAAGTGGGATCACATACCACCAGCTGTGAAAGTCAATTCGGTGCACAGGTGTCAGCGGCTCTGTCAGGTGCTGCGTCGCATCTGGGCGTGTACGAGGCGGTTGCCATGACAGCTGACTATGGCCACACACACGCGTGCCTCCACAGCCCTTATGTCACGGTACCCTTGAGATGCAGGACACTTGTGGGTTGCTTTACTTTCACTCTTCTGCCTAGTTCATGTCATACAAGTCTCGGGCGGGTTGCCCGCACGCACTCATATTTTTTGACTGGTCCTGCACGTCTCGAAAGGACAAAAGGAGATGGCGTTCTCAGCATGTGGGTGCCAACGTTCTAAGACGCAGCAGTAGCCGAGTAGAAACCCACAAGGGCCTGCGATATTCGTGGCAGCTACAGCAATTACAACGATTCAATAAACATCATCCAGCACGAGCGTTTTTTAAAGAATTGTAATGGCGATGTTATTAAACTTGCAACAAGATCTAAAATGAAGATTTGAAAGATGAAAGCACGAGCGCTCAACGCCTTAACCAGTGTCCCAACAACTATCCATTGCTCTTAGGTCAGAATAAATAAGCCTCCTCATCATATCTGCATATCTGGGAATGACATAGCCTTTAGATGTTGTTTCCTATTTGGTTTGTTATTAATACATCCGCTTAGAGATGCTTTTCATGAATGCCGCGCTGCGTTGAAAATAAGCCCTGTTTGTGGCCGCTGATGCGAGAAAAAGGAAGGAATTTCCCCCGAAGCTCTGCTGAAAGCCTCTTGCGCTGTGTGTGTGGGGGTGAAGGGGGATGGGATGCCACCTGGGTCAATGTTATGCAGATAGAAAATCCATTGATACACGCAAATCCTTAAAATCCATCACAATACAAATGCACGTTTTAATCAAATATGACAGGGACATATTGAGCATTGTTGCTGGGCGCGTGTATGAATAATGTTGGCGATAGCGAACGGGGAATTCGAGAGAAAGGCAGCGGTTTGGCGGTGAGGTTCGACGAGACGTCCGTGCCTCGAGTGTCAAGGTCACCTGAGCCTCTGCAAGCTCACAGCCAGCCCTCACCTGTTGCATTGGGCGGACACCTGTTGAAGGCCAGGTCCCCGGATGGTGTTCTTCTCCACACCATGGACACTGCATAATCCTCTGGACAAATTTCATATGGTGCTGGAAACAAGGAGGACAAGGTCACCTTACCAGTAACTCACAGGGACATGCACTTGCCGCCAGCGCAGTGAAGAGTCGCCCTCCTGCTAACTAACGGCCACTGCCCTGCTCCATAACTCTTGCCTCTCCCTTTTCGCTCCCCTTAGCCCACAGTCCTACACGTCGGGCTTTAATTGGACTCATCCTTCAGCATCAGAGATCCACATTCAGCTCCAAATGAGTATAAAGATTTATGGAGGCAAAAGTCATTCTCAGAGATGGAATTACACTAAAGTAATTACAGTATTTTTAGCAGACCATATTATAGTCAATTTTCAGATTTCCTCTCCCGTTTCTGTGTAGGTGCAGGGCATTGTCCTTTGTGAGAGTGAGAGAGAGAGAAAGGAGAGAGTGTGTGTGTGTTTTATTTTTCTGCGGCGTCACTAATACATCAAGTAACTTTCCAGAAATGTCAAAGTGCTGTCTCCTAACGCGCCAAAATCCCCGACAAAAACGCGGTGCTTCAAAGGAGATGAGCGCAACAATGCCTTATTAGCGCTTTCGCTATGATAATAGGAGCCATCTCCATGGAGACAATAACAAAGTGAGAGAATCAATGCCATCACTTACAGAAATTAATCAGCCCTAACACAGTAAAAAAGACAAAAGGGAAAAGCTGTGCCCGCTTCAACCTCGCCACTGATTGTTTTCCAAGGCCCCAGTGCCATTCTGGATAATAATCCCACTGGCAAAAAAGCAATCCATTTTGAAGACACAGGGCCGCAAAAGTACGCACATCCTGCATTTATACAGCTTTTGTTATTTTTTTTATTGTTATTATTATTTTTTTTTTTGTCTCGGCGCCCGTTACCTGACTTCAAAGTCCACCTGTCGCAGATTACCTGGGCAACGTTGGTCACTGCACTTCCGCACTTCTTCGCCAGAGCCGTCGCACTGTTGCCCAGTGACGGCGGCCCCCTGGCACAGTCGCACCCGCCTCTGCCAGCCCCCATCGCAGGACTTGGAACAGCCGCTCCAGGGACCCCAGGGGTTCCACTGGCCATTGGCTGTGGACGAAGGGACAAATTTGACATCTGCTCCAAATATCCCCTTTCCATTGGCCTTAACCAGGTTTTATGGAACGAGGCTTTTTATTTATTTGTTTATTTGTCGAATCGTGCCAATGTGACATGTGCGCATCTGTGAAACGAGTCTGAAAGGCTGGGGACAGTCATTTGCCATTCATGTGGCACGCAGGTAACCGTGGTCATTTAAATTGAGAATTTTAAGGTAATCTCTGCAAACTGGCCTCAGATTTCCAGGCAAATCAGTGCATTGGAAATTTAAGAGACGCAAAATGTTTTTTCCACTTTTTTTCTTTTAATGGGATGAATACAATCAGACCAATAATTGCAAATAAGTCTTCTCTTTGTCTTTTAAGGGCTGCTCAGTGGTTGTGGCAATGATCTCCTCCTCTTAGCCAATATTAAAACATGTTTTATGGTAAAGTTTCCAAAAAAGCAGCAACATGCTTTATGGCTTTTTAATGAACATCGTAAAATTGTGCATTAGAAAAAAAGCAGACGCTTCACTTCCACTGAAGTGTAAATCTCTCCTCCTTCTACGGAAGGTGGACCAGCGGGACTGCACAAGAAGCGGCGGTTTGATGTGGCTAAACTGGGCTGCGCTTAACTTTTTTTACTCAAGGATAAACCATAGTAACGCGTGAGGTAATGGCAGCGAAGAGAAAATATCTACATCTTAAAATGCATAACAAACATTTTGTAAATTATTCTCACATGGACGAGAAGATATATACGATGGCTATGGTGTATAGCACGGTCCTGTTGCAGTAAAAAAGGAGGGAAGATGTTGACTGGCACTGTAGATGCCTTCACGAGAATTTGAGGACTTCCTGAAACAGTGCTATTAGAAGTGATTAAGACAGAATGCTGTGCAAATATGAGCCTGAATTTGGTGCTTGTGTTACATAATACAAAAAATTTGTATTACTACGTACTAGTACGGGGTGTCACGATATGTTTGTTTTCTTACTCTACTCATTCTGTACCTTGCTCATCTTGACCTGATTCTGGATTAGAAAATAATGTGTTGGAAGTAGCTTGTGCACACTTGACAAATGTTTTTTCGATGTGGTCGGTGGGGCTTTTTTGAGGTCCTCCCTGGGTGAATGTATGCAGATGATTCCACATATATGGGTGATTTTAGCATGATATAAATGGGCACAAAATGCAAGAAAAATTGCCATTTTTTAAAGTATCAAAAAAAAAAAAATCAGTACAAGTATAAGATAGAAGGAGGGTTGTAATGGTTATACTGGTGTGGCATTGAGGACAGGGGAGGCGCACAACAGACACTCACACTCAAGAATACAAAGAGTGTCGAGACGAGTCATTTATTGCATGATTATATATGTATGATACGTACACACGTGCCACACCATCTACCTGCAGAGGGCAAAGCAGGTTAGGTGGCCCTTAGCACTCAGTGACCCTGACACCCTGCTTGTTCCTTCCCCTAATCCTCCAGCAGTGAAGGACAAAGGCCTGTCCCGTCCTGAGACACAAGCAAGAGACAGAGAAGGGCCGAGGACTCCCAGATTCTCTTCTCTCAAATCTCTTGTCTGGCTTCTAAATTCAAATTAAACACAGATCAAAATGAGATCCTGCACCCTCTCTTCTCTTGTCCTACGAACCTGCGTGTCTGTCTCAAATGGCTACAGTGCTCACAGTTTTCTGATACACTGATGACACTGCTTGGGCAAGTATCTTCGCGCTGTAATTTTATAGAACCAGAATCTGACACTCCAGTTGTGTGATGTACAGTTTGCTGCACTTTCATGTGAAATATGTTGAATGAAGAAAAAGGGCAAAAACCAGATATGCCGTACTGACAAACTAAGGCCACCTTATTGACAGAGAGAAACTTAACCAGTTGTGGATAATAAAAAAAAAAAAAACACTTATAATAATAATAATAATAATAATAATAATAATAATAATATGCAGAGTTCTTATATGTAGTACATGTAGCAGTTGGCTAACACTGTTCACGCTGTTCTTAACGTTCACAGAATTGGAAGACATAAATGTTAATGTGTTGAAGAAATAATTATATCACAGTATTCACACCCAGATGTCAGTCTGGGGCTGTCTGGAAGTTGGATGTTGCTTGACGTTCGCACTTATGTACTTTAATGTTTGTATAATAAGGTTATTTATAAAACAATGATTTTATTCTGAACAAGTTGCTTGTTCCACAGAGGCAAACGGTTGAGAAAAAAGTTCATTATTATATGACTAAACAAGCGGAGGTATTTGGGCAATATGTCAACCCAGCATGGCAACACAGAGATATTCCAGCATTATCTTGGGACATTTTATATAATTTCTCATCTCACTTTCTTTCTTTTGCGCAACCCTCTGCCACATTTTGCAGATGATACTTTTGTTTTAGTTGTTATTATTCATTCCAGCCTGTTTGACAGTGAAATACCTTGTGGGGCAGAAGCAGTTGCTGCAGAATCCTGAGTTTACTGACTGACAACCCTACAGTGGAGGGCACGATGGTCAGAAAGTGTCCAAATCCTGCAGTTATTCTCACATATACCGTATGACAGTCATAAGATAACTTATAATGCACTCATAGGTATGAGAGCAACACGACGGGACACTCAATAAACCAGTGGCCCAGAGGGGTCCTACCTGTGCATTCTGGATTGTAGCACTCCCTGCTCTCCGCCCAGTGTCCCCGACACTCGGAACCCCCGTGTGCTGCTGCCGAGCACTGCCTGGTCCTCTGCTGAGTCCCGTTGGCACAGGTCACCGAGCAGTCGCTCCAGGGTCTCCACTCCTGCCACTGGCCGTCCACTGTAGGGCCGAAGGGGGTGGTGTTGGCGATCAGGAACCGGCGAGCAGAGATGGGTGGGTTTAAGAAAAGGGGAAGAAGCAGAAAAAGTGAGAACGGCTCTTGAAAAAGATTTCCACCATTAGTGGATAAGATGTGGGCTGTGGAGGGGACAATAAGGGTAGGTGGGGGGGCTCTTAAATCCCATCCATTCGGCTATAGTAGAGCGCATCACTCAGAGCCGGGAGAACGCATCCCTGCTAACGTATTGACAGCATGACTGTGGTCATTATGGCTAAATGATTTTATTTCCTGAACAAGACCAGCTTGACTGTATGCCAATGCGTCTCTGATCCATCTATCAGTTTGGACCCCCATGAGGTCAAGAACGGGTTACTGTTCAGCTAAACCACGGACAATTTATTCACTTTAATTTGCATTTTCACCTTGATGCGGTGCACTAAAGACCACATTTGCCACTTCCTGCCAAGTTCTCATCTTTCTCCTTGTACTAATTAATTTGCCTTTTCCGCAGCAAACTCCACGCAGACACTTTGACCTCCTTAGGAAGTCACATGTGGGGCACAGATTGAAAAACACTGCCTTCTGGGAAGGAGAGCGAGATGTGTGGCGAACCTGGGCAGAGGGCAATGTTGCAGAGTTTGGTCTGGATCTCGGGCCCGTCACATGCTCTACCCCCGTGCTGGGGCGGGTCACACGTCCGTGTTCTGGTGCGCTGGCCTCTGCCACATGTAAATGAACACAAACTCCAGGGTGACCACTCCTCCCACACGCCGTGCACTGCGGACAGAGGACAGGCGTGAGGTTCAGTGGGCTGTGTCTGGGTTAGCCGATGGTCAGCAATGATCACCCAAGCAACTGGACTGCGGTGAAAAAATGAACTAATAAAAGAATAAATATATAATTTGGAGAAAAAAAAGACAAAAGAGGGTGTTAGAAATGGAACACTTGGATAGTAATAAGAGAGAAAAAAGTTTGCATGCGAATCTTCCCTGTGGATGAATAGGAAAAAGGTCATAGCGTGAATCACAAAGAGGACTGTTTTTATCTGTTTGATGCATCTGTGACAGACAAACATGTTGTGGAGCTCATAGACATGGCTTACAGGACACCGACTCCTCAGCTTACAAACACAACCGGGGCCAGAAGTCTGTCTGTCATCCGGGAGGCTTGTAAATCCAAATTCACTTTTACCATCGCATCACAGTCAGCAAAAAAATTAATACAGAATCGTCTGTTTATTTGCGGGACGCGATCTGTAAGTCTTGGTCATATTTATGACATGCAGCAAGGCTGTTCTAGCGTTTCTTTTTTTAGCTCTCAGCTAATTTATATTGACTGACGATAAGCAAAGGTAGCCTCATGAAAGTCCCGTTCAGTGCCGCCGAAGGAACCATTTTGTGAACCTGTGCAACTTTGGTCAGCGTGTTATTGATCCCTGCCGGTCAAAAGCATCAGACAGGAGCTAAAAACACGGGGGAAGTGAGATGATTTGTACTGCTGTGCAGAAACGCAGGTTTAGAAAACAGAGTAAAAATAATGAACATTAAAGTTTAATATAATCTGACCATTTACAATAGGAGGATCCAATGCACAGCTTGCAGCAGAAAGGGAAAACCTTTTACTAAAATTTCCCGTGGTTACCTCTGTTAGGCACGGCCCTGTGTTCTTGGCTTAGAAAGCAAATGCGTTCCGATGTAATAATTTCAAAATTAAATTATTTAAATAATTAAAGTCATCCTCAAACAGCACAAATTAAAAGTAAAGCCCCTCGGGACCACAAGCAAGGCACCAATAGTGAAGATTTCTTTTTTCAAGTCTCACAGATGCTCAAGAGACAACTACATGATGCCATTGACAAAATTGCAACTTGAAGGCAGAAGTTAATTTTGTGACAGCACATATAACCGTATGTGGGAAAAGAACATTACGTAAAGTAAAACAATTAATGCTATCTTGTATGTCATTGCTCTTAAATTGGGCTTGCTCCTATCAATGTACTTTAGCAAAATAATGCAAACATTTGCTTTATAAGACGAGTACTTCGCTCATGTAAATGCATGTAAGAGTCCTATAAAGAAATAAGCATATGTCATGCATAAGTCATACACTGACAAATTTATCATTTTAGATAAATTTCAATTGTTTGTGGATTTTTTTTTTTTTTTAATTCCTTCTTAAAAAAATAAACTTAAAAAATGTGCTCTGCATCAACAGTATTATAGCATCGCCTAGGCGGCATTATTGGCGTCCATACCCATTCTGTTGATTCAAAGCAAATTTTGGTACTGTATAGACATTAAAATTCTGATTCTTTATGGCAACTGTCATGTACTTTAACTCATACCTGGCTCAAGCATTTTAAAATGGAAATTCCACCCATATCTCCTACAGTTTAAGGTCAGCAATACATTTTATGACAGCGTGGACGTTTGAACCTAAAGGCGAGTTGTGGTGATAGTTTAAGCTGATTATTGCTTTTGAAAAAAAATTATTTGTACACCCTAAATGCTTGATCTGTGCACACTGCAAAATATGCCATGAATTGCCTATACACAGCAAGTACAGAATTACCAAAACCCAAGTATAATTCTCTTACTGCAAAAACAGGCGAAGGATTCTTTAATTAATCTCAAAACCAAAGACACCTCTGACTTCATGGCTGTGTTAGCCTGCAGCCCACGTTTCTCCGAGGGGAAGAGGAATTGTTCACAAAGCTATAGCTGTCTAATGTTGTGTAATGAACTGAACATCTCCTGGGGATCTTCTCCTGCAGGCGCTGCCTTACATTCAGCAGTTCCTCATTAAATTGTCTTTCTTTGGAAAAGGCCGGAAAACCTGCTCCACAACTCGAACAACATAAATTCCTGGTTCCACCCAAAACGTCTCAACTACTTTCAGACCAGCTCGTGATAAAAGCACCACAGCAGCAATGAGCAACAAGAATCTGTTTACTATTTTACTTGAAAACAGTGGCCCATTCACCGCTAAGGTAATAACAGCGATTCGAAAGCTTTTTATTAACTCTTGGACACTGCTTTTCCCACAGTGTGGAGAAATTCTATTTCACTTCTTTCAATTCAACATTTAATTATTTTTTTTAGAAATCTATGCTTTCCACACGCTCCTGAAAAATATGACTTTGGTGACATTTCTACTTTGTTTTTGTGGATTTATTTGGGGTGGTCATTTTGAGTTGAACACACTCTGTCCCTGAACTGTGAATGTTTGGAGCTTTTTTGGTATTTAGGAAAATGTAAGAAGCTTAGTCAATTTATAACTGATTAATGTGAAAGACAAAAGTGTACGGTGGTGCAACTGAAGCAAGTTTGTATCCATCATGCTGACAGTCAACGGGAAATGCAAACTTGTCAATGCCCAAAAATATCAGCTTCACTGGGAACTGTTTTAATTTTAGTCTGTTGCTCAGACGTTGTATTTTGAGGCTTAATGTTAACAGAAGAACATATTGCGATGGAAACTAACATAGAGTATACACCACAATGTCTATATGCATATTTACATGCTTCCATGGCAACAGTACAGAATTCACAGTTCCCACCATAAATTCACAGTCCGTCAAAAGGTTAAATCAACTGCCTATCAATATTCTAAAATGTTTGCAAAATATTTTAAAATAGTGCTCTGTGTAAATTTACAGATGGTGCAGAGCAATTTATATCAAGATTATCGCTGAAATTTTTGCCATTGTATGTTTATGAAAGTTGAGTCTGAAACTGGCATTAACATTAACAAACCTGACTAACAAAAATTAACAAGACATATAGGGCTGCAAACATGATTTTTTTGTTTTTGAAAGAGGACTGTGTGAGTTGACATCTTTGTCATATTTAAATTGTAGAAAAGGAATATACGGCCCAGCACCCTGGGTCTGATATTAAAGATTCAGTATGCTGGTAGTTATTATACACTGAGAAGCAAGCATGTGTGATTAGTAGTACAGGACTACTTCTGCACCTGGACTGTAGCTAAGAGGCAGTAACTTTTGGATATTTATGGAAAACATCCAAGTCTGTAGCTTTTATAGGAGAGGGGTGGCTTGCTGTGGGTCTATGTGGATGATGCCACCATCGGGCACACAGAACCCTTCACAACAGGCATATAAGAATGCAAGGGCCCCATGGTGGCCATGGGTCTGTTGGACATCCATGTCCAGTGATGGAGCAAGAATTCACCATTATTATTATTATTATTATTATTATTATTATTATTATTATTATTACAAAAGTGAAGCTGTTTTTTTCCTGTGGATTACATGAGCTCAAATTTTCAGCCATCGGTCAATGTTCTTATCTAGCGAAAGAGAGCAGAAATTCCCTTGGACGCTGCATACTGCACGGTGTCGCAACAAACGTGACCGTGCTTCTTCCCGGCGGCGAACGCAAAGCGGTGGTGGCACGAAAAGAGCTTGTCACCGTCTAACAATGGTGGGAGCCTAAAACAACACATTGTATTAGTTTTAAAGATGACTTGAACAGATGAGGATGATCATCTGTTGGGGAAAGTAGGTGACAGGAAAGGAACAAAAGAGAGCAAGAAAGAACTGAATCAAGGTGAAATCTGACTCAAGCATACAAATGGATGGAAAAAATTAACACCTTTATCTAAAAACTAACAGTACGTCTAGCAGTAGTGGCAATAGTAATAAAATAATAACAATAAAAGTAATAATAACAAAGCAAAAAGAAACACTAACAGCAACAATGAAGACATTCAAAAATTAAAATAAACAACAGAAATACAGCTTAAAGATTACACAGGTAAAAGTACATAGTATAATAACTAACAACACATTTGTGTGGAAGTACAACATATTACTTGTTGTCATAAGTGAAAGATAATGAGGTAACATTCAAGCATCTGCTGCTAACACTACCTGGACAGGGGACAGTGTTATTGCAAACCCTTGACTCTCTTAAAGGGCCGCTGCAGTGTGTTCCGTAAGGTGAGACACATGTTCTTGTTCGCACCTGCGACCCTTGACCACATGTTACGGAGCAAGAGCTCCACTGGGACCACTCCTCAGCACCAGAGTCACCTGTGTGGGAGAAGGGTGACACCAGTTAAACGCAGCACCATGGTCACATTACAGCCCAGGGGCACGGTATATCAGAGGCCACCTTAGGGGCATCTTACATTGTAAGTGGCAACTGATTTTTTTTTTTCTTTTTTTTTTTTAATATTGTTATTATTTCTCTCTTTTTAATGTGATCTTTGAACATATCATGCTTTATGCACCTGTTAAATTCAAGAGTACTTTTTTTAGTTTTATTAATGTTATCCCTTTCCACTAACTTGAGGCATCATGCCTGTGGCTTCGACGGTTTCTGGCATGCTCCAAGTCCCGTTTCAAATAATTCAGATTGAAAGTGAAATAAAAAAAATAATAATAATAACAATTCCATAACAGTGTCCAGACTCCAGACACATTTCAGCGAAAAGTTTCTATCATTAGAGTTTGGGAAGGTCTGTTCTTTGGCTAGAATTAAACAAAAGTTTGGCTGTGTTTAAAATTGCAAAAGGAACACAATTAGAGCTCTGGCTTTTTTCATAGTTACTAATACTGTGTCCAAAATGTGTTTATACGGTTTCCCTTCCCATTTTCCAAGTTATGCACTGCACTTAATTTCATTTTTCATTAAAACCGATTGTATTTTGTCAGCACAAAGCTTTTGAGTTTAGACATAAAGCAATATATCAACATGTTCAAAGATCACACTGGGTCTCCGCCAGTAAAGAAATACTGACCATAAAATAACTTGTAAGATCAAATAAGGGCTTAAGTACAATATGTGACCTAAGATACTACTTAGTTAAAAAAGAAAATGCTTATTAATCATACATTATACATCTGTTTACACAGATGCTAGTTCATAAGGATCCATATCAAGAATACTACAATATCACCAAAATGATTCATGCAGGCATTTAACACAACATAAAAAGCATACTAACAAATCAGAAAGAAATAACATGAAGAAACCATGCAACATGAGTTAAATAAAAAAAGAGTTAACAAAATTGAAAGTTAGTTTATGAATAAATGTAGAATATTATGCACACTACAGATAGCTAATTTAATATGGGAAAAGTTGCTAAAAAAAACCTGCACTTTATTCGTTGCCATGTTTTGCAAGAGAGAGTGCAAAATAATAGTATAAGGATAAAAACTTCCTCCATTGTATTCAGCAGAATAAAGCTTATTTATATCAAGTTATTAATCTTGGAAAGACTCAGACCCTGTAACAACTTCCTTGAAAAAATAGCGGTGTATGGTGTTTGTCAGCATGCAGAAAACACGCATTTACGTGAGTTTCCCTGCATGTCTGAAGAGTTCCTTGACAAAGTAATAAATGTCAAAATGTGATGAGCGTTTTTTTTTTTTTTCCTTTGCCTAAAAGGGCATCCTGTCATTGATTTTACCAGAGAATGTGCTATTTTCACTAACCTATATGAAAAGCAGTTTTATAATTATTATTTTTTTTAATTTATTGAAGTATAAATCAATTCGAATTCAAACCAAGCAAATTCAACATAAGCAACGTACTGCATTGTGCTATTTACATTTGATACAGTAAAACATATTCGCAGCAATAGTTATTTATAATTCTAGTAATTTTCATACATTCATTTATAACATTTCACAGTTAAAATACACACTTGAATTAAAAAGTAAAATTATCGTTAAAAATTTTTCCAGTAATGCATACCAGTTAAATAGAAGATTTTCCCAAATTTTTTTGATAATTTACAATTATGTAGAACAGGGAAAATTAATATGTACTTTTATAGACTGTGCACCATTTAAGAAAATTTTATACAGCATGCAAATAAACGAAGAAGAATCTAGCATAAATAAAATAGACTTCTGTGGCTACAAGTTGCAAATACGGACTTACCGCCATGTCTAAAACATAAAGGATTTAAGGACTTTATAATTGGTTTTGGTTTCTAAATTTATTTTTAAAGCCCATTTAAGACTAACTCTTATAATGGATTTTATTATAATAAAATTAAATGGACAATTTTTAAAGTGCATTTCAATTCTGAAAGCAAACAGTTGTAACTTCTAATAGAGTTGAAAAAGGCCTGATTATATTAACTCCTTCAGTAAAGCAAAGGATTAGTTATGGTGTCAAATAAACAATGTAAAGCATCTAATAAAAGTTTTTTTTTTTTTTTTTTTTTTTTTAATAAGAGATTCCTAACAGCGAATAATTTTAGCCTGGATTGAGAAGAGTGTAGGAGAATACAGGGTAAGTGTGGGTGAGTGGGGTTTTTGGGGTTAGATCTGCAAAGGCGGTGATGCTGCTGTACTGATACTTTTCCGGAACTCTTAGGTGCTAGACAGCTGGCTGCATGAATAACTATAAATAAGTATAAATAAGTATAATATGTCACACTGTGAGAGGGCTTGGTCAGGCAGACCTCACTGTGAGCAAACTCTGGCTTACCATCAGAAACCAGTCACTGCAAGTGTGCACCAATTTATCGATATAAAAGCCATATAAAATGCTGAATAAAGGGAGAAAGACTCATTTGTGGTGCTGGAAAAACTGAAGTGGATGCCCACACAGCATGGCTCACATCGTAGACAGAATTACGAGGTTAAAATATGAATGGACTGAGAAGTGTTTGGTGACTACAAGGCATCTGAACATTGTGAGAGCAAACAAATAATTTGCATTTCCAGTAATTCCCAGATAGCCACCAAGCATTTCCAAGCACAGAAAAAAAAATGTGTCATTACTGCTCATTTTGTATTTGGTAATGGAAAGACTTTACAAAATCTGTTTAATGCATTGGCCTGTATGCGTTAGTGAATTGCTTTGCTTAGAGCAGCAAGAGTAAATTATGCACTGGTTGTAATTTCAGCTCTGAATACATTCAAATTGAAATCTTATGATGCTTTTAAAATTCACTGGACTACTAAGCTGGCTCCAAAATAAAATGCTTGAGGGTGAGATGATTCAATATATAAATGCATCTTTAGAGAGACATATCGTAACATTACCAGAGCATCATAAATTAGACTTGCATCACACTGAAAGGTGGATCAATTTGTTACATGAAGCATCGTGGAATGAAATTATACACTTCAAAAAATGGGAAACTAAAAATGAAGATTTTGCAAACGATTCATGATGATAAACAACAAGCTCTCGAAACACAAAAGGGGATAAATTTTAGTAAGCACATGTTTGCAAGTTAAAACAATGATGGCGAATGTTGCATAAAGCATTTCTGCGGGTTGAAAAAAGTGACAAACAACAGACAAATAATAATAATAATAATAATAATAATAATAATAATAATAATAATAATAATAATAATAAGGATGGGAGTAAAAACAGAACAGTAGGACTGCTGACTGCCCCCTTCACGCTAGCCCCATGTTTAGCAAGCTTGCATATGAGGAAGAACAAGCAAATGAACCAAAAGAGCAATGAAAAATAATGCACGGATTATTAGGAAATTAAGGTAAGCATGCAAAGAGGGATTCAGCTTGGATTCAGCCTTCCATGCCTGATGGGTTTAATTACATAACACTTTTCCCATTATAGGTTTATTCAGTTAATTATAAAATCAATTTCTGCATATCATTCAGTTCATTTCAAGGGACAAAAACATAAAAACAAGAGCCGAATATCTGCACATCTAAATAAGCAGGGCTGGAGATTCACTCACTTAGTTAGTGTATTTTAAAAGCATTTTATTTATAAAGACAATTCTTAATTGCAGTAACAACATTTTTCACTTTTACTGGAATCGGTTTAATATTTCTGTAAATGCCCTTTTGGCTTTGGATTAAACTATTCTTCCTGGAAGTCATTAAATGCTTGGAAGCACATCTTGCCCCTCTCTTCAATATTTAGTGGAAAATAAACAATATACTTGCCAGTTCATTCTTAAAGCATTACAGTAAAACAAATAGAAACCAGGAAACCCAATTACACTCCTGATTCAAAGTAAATAAATGGTGGGAGGAAGCAAATTTATCTTAGAAGATTGTGTGCAGTATCTATTTATGGAGCTTCCTTTTTTTTTTTTTTTTTTTGCTGGTGACGACAATAAAGAAGGAGGAGGGGGAAGCAATATGACGTAAACATTGTCACCAAAAAAAAGGTGCATTACAAAGTGAAGGCATGCAAGTGACTTAGATGACATTAAGCTTAGTTAACAAAAAAAAGGAAAGAAACAATATAACTATTGTATTACCAGTTTGTGCCATAAATTTAGCAGACTCATCTTGCTCCTGCTGGCCCTTTGTTTCATGAACTGATCTTGGCCGCTGACTTTTTACTGTATGCTCTCCGATCATTCCAAATTCTAGGGACAGAATAGAGGTTTATGAAAACTACGCTCGGACAGGAACTTCAATACTTAACTCTTTATTTGGCAAGAAGTGTGTAACAGCAGCAGCACACGGCTAGAAAGGAAGATCACACATATATTGCTTACTTGCCATTTTACTTTAAAAGGAGAAAAGGGAGGAAAAAAAAACAGAGAAACTGTTTATCAGGTGAGTTGGAGTATTAATTGAGTTTAAAAGCACAGCTTAGACACATAGCACACATGCAAATTAAACTCACATTGGTTTAAACAAGACGCTCACCCACCCTGCCCCCCCACCTTGCCCCTCCCGGAATGGAAATAAAATCAAAATAAAAAAAATGTGTAAGCCATTCAGGATCATTAAAATAAGCCACAGTGGAGGGGAGGGAGGACATGAGCATAACATGCTATTGATCCACAGTTTCTGTACCAGATCCATACTTCTGAACCATGGCTGCACATAAACTGGGCAGAACCTAGTCTGCAGATCTTCAACAAGATCATAAGATCTCTCGTTTTATAAATGTATTCTGAGCTGCGTGGTCAAAATGTAGCCTTTGCGCCAAACAAACGTTTGTATGTTTCCCAGAGTGAGCTCGAAATAAAACCTCAGTAAGTATAAATACCGTGTTAGTTTTATTAATTCATTCTAAAATCCAAAGGAGGACAGGTCTTCTGTGCCGAGGGATAGAAACATATTTTGGGTGATGGGTGACATGGAGGAAAATTGGTAAACTGAGAAATATGTGTTGTATCCCCGGGGTGTTCATAGTTGGCTAAAGTTCAGCAGATGTGTTGCTTGCAGGTTCTGCTGTGGTTTCCCCACAGCAGGACATGGACTGCTGGGCTGCTGTATGTGGACAGGGCTTATATACGTGTTAATGAAATCCTGTAGGCAAAATATAGAACAGATGTTTTCTTGCAACGAACTGGGAATTCCAGAATGCTGCTGCGATGTCGACAACCCGGTTTGCAAGCCAGCCCCAATTTCCGCTGGATGCCACCGCGTCAACGTGAAAGCTCGAAGGCACACAAAGCTTCAGACCTGGGAGAGAGGAAAATGCTGACATCCTTAGACGGACAAACTAAACCGAATGCTACATTCTAACACAGCGTCCTCAAGCGAGAATCCATCGTTCTCTAAGGTGGTTTGAATTTATTTGCGTTGCTCCAGGTTTTCTCATTTCCACCAAATCTCGATCTCACCGTACGATGCTGGACTACGTGGCGAGGATTCGCGGTGCACAGCAGCAAACCGATCAAGGTGGTCGGCTTAATTTCGCAAAATGAAGCAACATAACTAAATTGCTTCTTGAAAGGTGTTTTGCATTCATTACGGAAAATCGGCACATGGATGGCACGTAGCGCTCTCAACACTTACTTATCAGAGTTAATTCAATAAATGCTAAGAATTTGCACACTTCTTGTCTCAGCTGCCACCTTACAATATACAGTGTTATCGTTACATCTCAGCGCACCACACATGAGCAGGTACAAGTACTACAGATGTTTGCACACCAGTATCCACCGCAACGTACTGCGGCATTCTTCCTGCAAATAAACTGTCAACATTTATTTCTTGTTGTAGTGAAAATGTGCACCCGATGCATTCGCTCGCTGTAGACAACATGAAATGAAGCATTTATACATTAAATATTCTCGACATGAGGTACTCGTGCAACCTAGTCTTTAAGATCCTTATTTGCTTATTATTTATATGTCCTAAAATTCCTCTTCCTTCAAGAAGAATAATCGACATTTCATCGATGATGGCACGGCGCTGTTGTAATTACTCCAGAAAACGGTGTTTTTCTCAGACCTCTGACTCAGTGGCTTCTCACTTTGCGTACAAGCTGCAAGGGAGCAACTCGGAATTATATCATAACTCAGAGCTGCGGGGACGGGAGCCGGAAATGTAATTGTCGTGCGCGATCCATCAGGCCGATGCGAGAGACAGGATGTTGACACGCGGATCAAGAACAAACTATCATACTATAACTTCTCTGGGGTAAACTTTCTATCGCCGCAATATAAAATCTCTCTGGCGACATCTTGCCTTTCCTTGCATCAGGAAGTCTTTTTTTGGCCTGAAGCCTCAAACAGTTATGCAAAAAGTTCTTACATTTCCGTCTAATATCACACATTTGAATATATTGGCTTATCAAGAGATGGAATTTGCAAGTCGTGTGGTTACATAATTCTTTGAAGCCCATGCTGCATGATTTATTTGGATTCCATGTCTGTCATGGTGACATCACTAATGCAACAGATATTACCCAGAATACCTGCATTTGGCCTGATATTACCTTGTCCGGTACTGTGCAGTTTAAGGACTTAACCGCATGAGTGCCATAAAGAGTTAAAGCACATTTTAAATGTTTTTCCGTGCATCCCGTGTACTGCAGCGATTCCGTGCACATTATGCATACATTTTATGTGGTTTTGAGCATTTTAACCTTGAGCTGGAAACACAAGGAAATGTACATAAACATTACTCTTGTAAAGACAATGCATCTTTTGCCCAAAGGACTGGCAAGCTGCGGCAAGGACACTTCTAAGTAAGCACATAAATCTAAGAAAGCGGTCATATAACAGCACAGCTGTGACCTTACAGGCCCCATGACTAAAAACTGACTTCCCTTTCATATAAATACACACAAAAACAGAAAAAAAAAACATAAAGCACAGCAAAACATGTTAAGGTTGGTCTTATATATATAAAATTTGGGTACAGTATATACAATATATATTCATCACAGATCACAAAAATATATTTATTGCTTATATTTACTTATTATATTTATTATCATATAAAATATATAACTGCACATGTAGAGATATTTTTGCTCTCTGTTGTCATAAAACTGTTGGCTATTACATTTTATATATTATTGGGTAAATTATTTGTTTGAATTAATGCTGCTTTCTTCACTTAAGTACAGTTTAAGAGGGAGAAGACTGATGTGAGTTTTGGATCTTCTGTCTGACTCCTCTTTCATTAAGAACATTTTATCTGTCAAGCACACACTGAACAGAAGAAATACTAAACGCAGTGCTGAGCAAAAAACGGCCGTACAGCAGGTACATATCACCCCTAAAAATGGACACGCACTACAGTACATATATATAATTATTTTTATCACTGGGTTTTTTATGTTCTTTTTGCCATTCTTTCTGTCTGAAGCTCATTTTACATTTGTTTAAATGTTCTTCATAACTTGCGCCTTGCAGGTATTTTTATCTAACCTGGCACACTTGCTGCGACAAAGCCAGTATTATTTTATTACACGTTTAAACAAAAACGAAGTTCATAGCTGTGTTACGTGTCAGTCAGTAGTTGCATTTCCACAGAATTGGTGGTCTGATGACAATCAAAGCGTTATTGTTATGTATAGTAAAGGAAAAAATATATTACAAGGGCAGATGACCCTTGGCGTGGGAATAGAGTGCATTTTGGTGCCCGATTCAATGCCTGTCGGACACTTATCTTGCGTTGTGCCTGGGGCTATTGCAGGAACGAATCGATTGCGGACTTGCCCGCAAAAAGAGTGGCTGAACGCCGTGGCGCTCTATTTCAGGTGACACCTGCTACGGCCGGTGCTACTGGGCCGCTCTACGTCTCTTTCAGCGCTTTCACAGCTGATCACAGAGAGCGGCAGCGTACGATGCACGAGTTGCCACTTAAACACAATGGATTGCAAGCAAAAACCATGCGAGAAAGCGAGCTGTGCACTTTTCAGTCACCGAGTGATCGACATGCAGCCACCCCCAAAATATGCCAATTCGAGTTCAAGACCTCTCTAATTTGACTTAACTGGCATTTCTTCACATTTATGAAGATCTGACTTGCATTTTGCACTCCACAGCTGAGCAGCAAAAAGCATTACTTACATTTATTTCTGCATTTCTATTTGTCTTTACTATTTACTGTTATTTAGCTGGCACCTTTATCCAAAGTAACTAACTTACAAATGACAAAACATTATGCTCCTTACAACTGAGCAATGTAACACACACACACACACACACACACACACACACACACACACACGGACACACGGACACTATACGAGAAATTTAGTATCACCAACGCATCTGAAACTCATACCTTTGACCTGGGTCAGCAAACACATGCCTGCGGCAGGTAATAGCAATGACAGGCATGCAGGCAGGCAGACACACAGCAATATTATTTAGCGTAATAAACAGAGGGAAAGGGCTATAATAACTAACGTTAACTATTTCAGCAATTATGTGGTGTTTGGTGATATTTCAAAATATTAATAATGCTATTTTCTATTTTTTAGATCACTTTTAGATGACTTGAAATCAGGTATGCATGAAACTTTTATCGCTGAAGTACGCAAATTTTAACCTGGATATTTACCACCATCGACATTGTTATAATACACGCTCACCGGAGCAAGCTAATGTTATACCGTTCCCAGCTGAAATTCTGTTGAAGATCCTCACTATTTTCCGGACAAGATTTGTTCTCTGACCTCCCGCAAAACCCTGTAAACATACCTCAAGGCCGCCTGCGCCTTCGTGGAGCCGACCCTTAACCCACTTCATCTGTAGCCACTGCATTTCTTTATCTCTGGGCTACATTGTACACTCGCTGGCCTGTAATGTGTGCTGGATAAATGTGATGGATGGCAGAATGGCGCTGAGAAAAAAAAAAAAATCCCTATAACAGTTTTATACACCATGTTTTCCTTCACATTTCCAAGTTCAACGCTGAAAGTTATTTCTGAGGTCATTGGAACCATGGGAAATTTGCACACACACACACACACACACACACACACACACAAAAAAAAAACTCATTCTTGTAATGAAAACAATTAGAAAGAGACGTTGCCATCAAATATCTGTGTGCAGGATCAAAAATGCAATTGTGCCGCCAATAAACAATGCTGTCGGTGTAATAAGTCAATGTTGTTAAACGCTTTCGAGAGAGAAGGAAACCGAGCATGAGGTTCAGGGTTTGGAGAGCATACATAACAAATGGCAGGAGTAACTTGTTCTGGCAGAATATTATAGGATATGTTTGCATTATGTGTGGAAACTCATCTAACATTTTTCATTTCATAAATATACACAATTAAATAAGCAATTTAGCAAGCAGTGGTATCGAGGTTGATAATGAACTGACTTCCCCCTGCAGCAGATTCCTCTGACATTAGGAACTGACACCAAACAGTATGGCAAGCCCTTCATGATTCAAGAGCAGCGCTCTGATGTAAAATGTGCACCTCATAACCCTGCATTAGATAACTCCTCGATACATAAAATGACTCTGCTGGAGTTTATTTCTCGCTATAGGAGAGCTGCCAAGGTTTAGGCTGAGGATGGCTTTAAATCCGCAGCACACAGTCATATTGCACAGTTATGTTCATGCACAAAAACAAACAGTCAGATGCTGCTCCGCTACAGAGTCGGGATCCTTCTTGGGGTGCGAGTGGCGCACAGCGGCCCCTGTGACAATTCCTGACACGCTGGCGGAGAAACTCGGGCACCTGCGCATCTCTCCGCGTCACCAGGCGCGTTTCCGCAGAATGCCGGGTAGATGGAGATTTATTAACATGCTGAAGTACCACCCAAAGGTTCCTCTCGTAGATCACTGGCGATTTCAGGGAAGCAATTTAGCTTCCTTTCCTGTCACAAATCTCTCCAACAGGGCCTGGCGGTTTTCTACCTCCCCAGGAAAAAAGGCCAGATAAATAACATGGCTCGTTTTGAGGTCATGCTTGTCTTCAGTTACCCCCGCAGGCCTCTGTTGTTTAACTTGCCATAAATTACATCCATCACGCTGGTGAAAATGAAGTAGCTTCTCCTTCTGTCCCCGTCCATATGCATACATAGACATGCAGACTAAATCCATTCATACATGCAAAATTCAACACACGTTTAGGTGTAACAGCTGCGTGCTCGCCTCTGCTGGACATGCATGCCAAGCCTCTGGGTTCATTATGAATTTTAAAAATGAACTGGTAAATAGAATAAATGTAACAAAGTTCCTTACCTGACCCCATACCAGCGTATAAATTGCTGTGGATCATCTCCAGAACTCACTGAAAGCGTACTTTCATTATTCTGTATTTCAAATGTTTTTTTTTCCAATTTGTCCTGTTCTGTAAATATGACAACCCGACAGCAAATTTAGTCGATATTATTTAAATAAAATGTCCATAATATTTCAAAATGATTCGGTGACAGCTATAGGTAAAAAGGCTCACTCCATCTCAGCCATCTCCACAATTCTTTGAATGTTGGCAATCACTTTCAATTTAGTCCCATTGCCTGCAGCACATAGCCAGCGGACAGAAAATAAATAGAACAACTTTCAGAGCTAAATCTTATTACTACAAAAATCCAGCATTCAATATGCAACTTTTTTCACTGCAACACATAGGAGACAGGAAGACAGATCCGTAGATGTACATGTATATACACACATAAATAAATGCATACAAAATACCTGATAGATAAACAGACAGACAGATAGACAGATAGATAGATAGGTGCATAAACTGATAGATTACTGTAGATAGTCAGTCACTGGCCTGGAGTTTGTATGCATGGTTTCAACTATTTTAGAAGTGAATAAATTTTCATTCATTTGCAAGTTATTGGCTTAGGAGATGAGTGGCTACAACGTGCTAAACCCATCTTGTGCGCATGTTACTATGTACACAACATGACCTAAAATATACAGTAAAAAAATGTTTATGCAGTAAAATCTATATAATGTTAGATATTACTATTGGGGCTTTGCTGACCAGCAAGTTCCATATGACTGATGACCATGTCAAGTGTCCACCTCTGGTCACTGGCATACTGTACACATAATGCGGTGCTGTTCTAAAGCGTGGAGCTGTGCTGACTGACTTGCTTAAGCATGCGAGAACCTGGGTCACATGCGGAACTCGGTTTGCAGCATCAGTCAAAATGGTACCGCGTAGGGCATACACCTGTCGAACAGCCTGTCTGCGGAAGGCCTGTCACAGATGAGTCACTTAACAAGTGAGCCTCCTGCATGACAGCTTGAGCTTTACGGAGACTGAGAAGCTCAAAGGCCAAGAAAAAAAAAAAACAACGGATTCCCCCTTTCCAATATACCTCAAATTTGAAGGCCCTTTCTTTATGTGGTTCCTCATGTGCACCGCTTGCAGGGTTAATCATAACGCTACGAAGCAATGCTAATATTGCCATGACTCACTTTTAATAGACTTTATTTTCAATACCAAATTTGAAAAGGACAAGATTTCTACTCCCCCAAAGCAATGCTTCCCATGTCAAATGTATTACATAAAAAAATGACGTTTCAGGCAGCAATAGAGGGAGTCTGTTATTAAATGAACGTACAGCTGCGGAAGAGCTGAACCTTCACTTTTATGTTTACCCCATACATGGTGCAAAGTTGCTTCTGTGCGGTCTTGTTCAATATTATACTTCCAATCTGGTTTCCACTCTGATGTGAAGGCAGCATTTTGGATTGTTCCTGCATATTTCTCACACTTTTACGATTATTTTAGTAGCTAGCATGATTCACGCACATCCCAAGCGTAAATGTTTACTGGACGAATTGGATCTGTCACGTGTCGCCGCTAACAGAATTTGACATTTTATCTTTGTTCAAAATTTTGCTCGACGGATGGCATCTCGGCTCCCTGTCCAATTCTGCAGCGTGCTGGTAGATGTTGCCAAAATTATTCACAAAACTGTGTAGCATCTGCACATTTGCAGACAGACATTTTGTTTCCTTTTAGTGCTTCACTGCTGCAGTAGAAGGAACTGGGCTTGGTGATGAATAATACGTTGCACGGCCAAAAAAAAAGTCACGCGCTTTAATATTTTGTTGGACCGCCTGTAGCTTAGATTACGACATGCATTCGCTGTGGCATCGTTTCGATAAGCTTATGCAATGTCACAACATGTGAAAATGATGTCTCGTGCTTCCTGAAGCACTCTTTCACAATTTGAGCCAACCCGATAAATCCTAGCATTGTCATCTTTGAATATGAAGAAAAAATCCATTGATGGATGGAACAACCTGGCCATTCAGTATATTCAGATAGTCAGCTCACCTCATTTTTTGGCCACATAACGTTGCTGAACCAAGACCTGACCGACTGAAGCAACCCCACATCATGAAACTAAGTTAAATCCGGGTGCTGACAGGCAGTGTATGATGTACCGCGGTAAAAGCATCTGGGAAAGTGACAGCCTTGCAACAGGCCTTACAGGTGACCCTAACCTTAACCCCAAATCTAACACCTAACAACGGGGATATTTGGTCACTCTCACTTATTCATGGGTTCAGGTCTTCAACACAGCCAGGAGATGAGACATCAGAGCTCTTGCATGTTCTCAGCAGAGGGGAAAGAAGCACCCAACACTTTTCTGCATTTGTCTAATTTCTCCCAGCGGCTCTCTAAGTGCCATGAGTTACCTGCTACACATAAATGATTCAGACGCGGGCCCACGCGTACCAGCGGCGGTGCCCCTTAAGACAGAGCGCAGCCCCCGTCTCAAGACGCGTTTTGAAAGACGCAAGGTTTCGTGTCGCACACGGAAAACTAGAAGCCGCCCGCCATCGTGAGGTCGCGAATGAGCGCTGTTAAAAAATAAAAAAGAAAAAAGAAAAAAGAAGCGGACGAGCGCCGCGGGAAAGTGCGGCATCCCGAGCCCCGGAGACGCGGATCCCACGGCAGTACCGCACGCAACAACCTAGGTGGAGCTGTGACGTTAGCAAAGCCGGCGAGCGGCGGGCAGCCCGCAGCCACCGCTAAGCCGCTCTGCGTCCCCGCACTCGTCCGTCAGTCAGCCGCTCCCGGCGCATCACCTGTTCCTCCTCCGCCGCATTTGCGCTCGGTCTGCTCCTCAAGCAGCGCGCATCATCCAGCCTTCCCGCAAGACTCTGCCTTTAATACAGTAATACAGCTTCGGAACATGCGCCGTCATATCACAGCTTATAAAAACCCTTCTTTCTACACTGGTGCACAGTTTATATGTGGAGAAGAGTGGAGGAGAAGATGAAACTACTTGTTTGTAAAAACATCTCGCCAGGCCCTCTCCATCGCGTCATCTACATTTTCATATTTGGACCAGAAGGGAATGAATGCATCTTCCGATCGCGGAAAAGCAATTTTTTTCCGCAATCCCACTCTGCAGAATTACTCTCAAAGTTTTCATTAGATTTGCCCAGTTGGCTGATGCTATCGAGAGATGGATGGCAATGGCGCTCTTGTCTCATCTCGAGGAGAAGAAAGAAAAAGAAAGACAGAAAAAAAAAAAAAAAAACGCGCAATGCCATGATTTCAGCACTATTGTCCGCAGGAGTAAAGTCAGCCTATTGCTGAGCGACACTCGAGCAGGGGAGAATTTTCTTTGACATAGAAAGGTTTTCCATTAGAAAAAGAAAAAAAAAAAAGGAGAAACATAGAAGTTAAAGATTTATGTTACTGGACTGAGATTCATTTTTACTGTGTTCCGATCAGGCTCAGTCTATACGAACACGTGATGCTTATAAAAAGGTACACACGTTTACCTTTCGGGATTTACAGCTCAGTTATTTGCTAATAAATAATTTCCATCCATCCATATAAAGCTAACATCTTGTGAAAGGACTGCAAGAATAACCTAAATCTTCCTTAAACAAATGTATACGCTGAAATTTGCATGTAACTCAAAGCGAATAACGGCATCGCATTGGTGCCGTGACGTCACGCAACGTCACTCACTGTCATCTAGTATATATAGTGCTACTGTGTGTGTATGTATGTATGTATGTATATATATATATATATATATATATACACACACACACACACACACACACAATTATATAAATAATACAGTATATTTAGGGTGCACTAACAAATCAATTTAAAATAACTGTAAAGAAAGCAACTGAAATGGTTAAAATTAGCTGAAAAGAGAAAAGCAGGAAAATTTTTAACAATGAAATACCTTTTAATAAATTCTTCAAAGCACAATTTTCCATCGTAAGGGAAAAGTGCATTAAGATTTACTTATTTCATTTGATAGATTAGATCTTTTTCCCTTGCTGTCCCAGACTGGTTTTATGAATACAAAAGTGGTTTGAAGAATCAGGGCCGGTTTGAAGGCCTGCATGGTGAGGCAAGAGTGGCTCACGTCCAGCACACTGCGCCGCTAACCGCAAACACCAAATATATAGGAAAACCGCCATACACGCCACATTAAACCTCCCGGCTGCAACTGCACACTCTGCAAATTCGGAAAATGCAGCACATTTCAATTTCCTTGGGAAAGTTTTTACAATTGCAGTACTTGCACAGTGTTAAAAGGTTCCAGTGTATTCATCTCCAAATGTCCCACATGCACACCAATACCACGCAAGTGCACACGGTTAATATTTCAATGTTTTTGACCGTTGTGATAATTCTCAGTGAAAAAATAAGTAAGTTACCAGGGTAGACCACAGTAATTTTGCATGTAATGCTATTACAATATCTTCTGTTTGCCCTAGTAAAGATAACACAGCTTTCTTTGTTTATGCATCCTATATCGAGCTTTAGGTGTAGCCCCAATTCACTGCTACATTGGAAAGTGCCATTGAGTCATGTCTGACTCCTAGGTGACCACTGGCCTGGTTTTCAAGACAAGGAGGAAGGGAAGCGATTTGCCATTGCCTCCCTTTGACATATTCTTTTATTAAAGGAGTGGAAATATGAAGGAGGGCACGCAAACTCCACACACACCTGAATGGGGCTTGAACCCCACATCACAAAAGCAGCCCCCAGAGCTTTGAAGCACCACCTGACCCCATTGCACCACTGAATCCCCCTTCAACTACAAATGTTGTCTCAATTTGCCACGCTTTTGAAAAGCATATCTGTACAAAAATCTTTAGTTACTGTTTATGAATTTATCTTTGTACATCTGTCTAAAAAGCAACTACAATGTAAGGCTGGCAGGGTGAGTCACTGACCGCTATTTCACTCTGTTTAAATAGGTTGGGTACTACGGTAAGAGCAGGCAGTCGAAACTTCTCCCAGCTTCTGCACTAACTGCCTCCATACATTTAAAGAAGTTTTCTGACTGAACCATTACAACCAGTGTGAGCATGACTGCTTTAAGACTGATATGCTCATTTTTCAGCACAATTAAAAACTCGATTTGCATCCTTGCTCCTGTGATGTATCAGGGGAGCAAAAGACAGTTGCTAACAAGGTTGAAAATAACACTAAATGCATTACCTGGAAAACACAGCAAAGCCAGAGTTATTAGTATGCTGAAAGCCAGTGGTTCCTTCTCTACAAAGTGCAGAACACCTCACACAGCTCAAACAGGCCATTAAATTTTAAGTTTACACCTCTATGCAACATGTAAATTAGGTCTCATACTAGCGGCGTCCTTTTCATAACAGCAATGCTTCATGGTAAAAATATTCTGCATTAATGCAACTTATTCCCCAAAAATAACTCCCCCCCTTTTTGTCTTAGATGAAGAAAAATATTCTGAGCTGTAACCAAATATTCTGAGCTACGCCTCAGAATTTTTAAATTATTTATTTGCCGTTAAAAAATTTAACATGTTTTAGTGACAATCTAGACTTTTTGTTCAAAGACTATGCTTGGACGGACACCAGCAAATATGCAAGAAATTACATTACAGTAAATGACTCCAAAAATAATCATCATTTTTGAACGTTCATGAAAAGGATCACAGTGAATCTTCTTCATCACGGAAAACAAGCACAATTTGCATGACAACAAAAAACCATGCACACAGCAGAGTAACGGACAAAGTGGGAGTGACAAATAGCGATTACGAGACTGCTGGTTTTAATAAACGTGCATAGTTTTAATTTAACTTTGTCACATTTACTATATACTGTAGCTACTTGATTTATGTATATGTATCTAAATGTACATTTAAAACATATAAAATTTGCTTGACTCATGGTTTCCTTCACCAAGAAAAATACAATTTATTCACCTTTTTATATGCATTGGAACAAAAATCAACAATGTCTGCAGAGGTTACTGTAAGCAATTTTTTCAGTGACAGACAGATTCCCAGGCACAGCTTTACAGCAACAATAAAATCCAAGGGAACCAAAATTCCATCAACTTCTCCATGATCCAAGGACCTTTCTGCAGGCCCACTGTGAAACAAACAAATGGGTAAGTAAACACTGCGCGCGAATGCAATATTTTATTCTTCAGTTTTCTTATTTGATAAATGAGGTCTTAAGTGCATATTTAATTCTCATGCTGCATATCTGCAGATCCTTCAGATGTCTGGAAGAGAGTTTGCAGTTTATGCCTCCTCAGCATCTATTGCTAAATAGGTCACACAAATGCAGAATATTGAGACAAGATGAGACTCCCTTCAGGCCGACATCATCCAGGACAACCGAATCTTTTCACTCAAGTAATTATTTTCTCTGCTGGTTTTTCATGTACACAATTGTCAAACATTTCCATAGACACTGTGTTCATTTTGGTGCTAAGGCCAGGATTACAACATTTAAAACAGATGTGGAAAGAAATGCAAATGATGCGCTACATTACCGACAAACTTTTTAGACATTAAAAGACTGATGGTTTTGTCCCTGAATGTTGCTGAGTGACCCAACATAAACTCCAGTCACGCTTTAGTCTCAATGAAGCATGAAATGAGTTATCAAAGACAGTCCCTCATTATTATTGTGCAGGAAAAGGCACAAGAGAAAAGTGTAAGTGCACAAAATAATAGTTTCTTAATGTGCAAATGTCCAACCCTGACCCCCTCCACACACACACACACACACACACACACACACACACACAAATGCACACACACACCAAACATCAGCACCATTTGTTGGTGCAGTTAACCTGCAGATGATTATTTTTATTATAGTAGAGGCAAATAAAAATTTTAATCCCTCCTGTTGAAGGCAATGCTCCAATATAAGCAGATTTTAGTCTGACTTGATCAAATAAGCTATTTAATTAACTATTTTTTATAATAAATGGATAAATGCGTCACTCAGCTCTGAGGCAGTTAGGGACGAAAAGAAGATGAAAAAAACTAGGGCCACGTGTGGGGCCTGTGCTTTACAATTTATTTGCAATAAAACTCTCAGAGTTGATTAGCAAGGTAAAGGTAGGTAAGTATATAACAGGGAAAACTAATCCAGCTCTCAAAATGTATAAAATTCTTGGTAAGGATTTAAATTAAGACAGACGCAACCACAAATGAAGGAAATATTCCATATATTAATATGTATCGCATCATGTGAGGTTTTTGAATGCCAGTTTCCATAATTTGCACATGCGCACCACAGCAGTTTGTTTTATTTGCACAAAGTGACAAACATTTTAAAAAAATCTTAGTCTGCTGGAGAAAACCCGTCTTTAGTCTGCTGAAATGTAGGCAAAAAATGGATAAAAAAACCTTTTTGCACGTCTTCAGACATGTCTGACACGACGGCATTAAGGGAGATTGAAGTGCATTATGTGGGCGCACAATAGGTGCTGTCCATTGAATGTGGCTCTGCCAAACACCGAGGTGGGAAAGGAGCGACAGACTCTCTGGGAATGAGCTGCTTTCCCGGGCCATGACTCTCCACCCTTCAATATCCAGGTCTGAATAGCTCGTCTGAATCCCGCTTTTGTCAACAGGTCGCTGTCAGATGTCTATGCGGAAAACTTCCCAGCGTCCAAACATGCAGTAAACTGGGAAAACCATTTAAGTGCACCTAATAATAATATCCTCAGAAACAACAGGACATGCAGAGTAGACGCAGATATAGATTGTTTAGTAGACCAAAGTATGACAATGTTCTCTTTCATAGTAACTGACTTACAGTGTTATGTTTGGGTACCTACCATGTATATTTATCCATTTATCAGCAGGGTAATTTTTACTACATAATTCAGCTTAGGTACCTTGCTACTACAGTAGCAGGTGGGGTTCAAACCCAAGTCTTTCAACTGCAAGTCCACAACACCTCATGCTGACTGAGTAAAGCTAAAGCTATTATATGCTGTAAGTATAAATGTTACTTTTTTAATTCCGTTAAGTTGGTTGAAACATCTTTAACCATTAAACGATGCTTGCCGTACTGGCAAGAGTATTGATGCTTGTATATAAACACTTATTGGCTTACAGAGGACACACTTGGTCCCCCTCTGGCCTCCTCGGTGTTTCCAGGGGTGCGAGAGTCTTAATGAGCTTTCCGATATAAAAATGTTGCCGTGTGCATATATTTTTCACACTAAGCAGCAAAGTGCAAAAGCTGTCCCCCCGACTTCTTTTTCTAATCTAATTAGGATTTATTAAACTATCGGAAAGTTCAAGGACATCGATAGCCACCCCATTCCCTTCAACGCCTGCTGTGCTGCGATCAAAACAGGCAAACACATTATTTGCAATGTGAAAGGACGGGAAAACTTCTTGGCACAATGGACTGTGTGTTTTCTTATTAACAAGTCCTGTTAGCAGCTTTTAGTAAAACTGATATAGAACAGAGCAGTATCCCCTGGGTGCCCGTGGTTCCTCCCGCAGTCCAAAGAGGTGCTTCCAGTGAATCGGTAGCTCTGAAAAGTAAACTATTGCCCATAGCACGTGAATGAATGAGTGTGTGTGCCCGGTGTATCATCCAGGGTGCATCCTACCACACACTCCACTTCCCTGATAGGACCTGGGCCCCTGCAAGCCTGCATCGTGGAAGCAGCAATCGATTAATGGGTCGACGGGATAAAATAACTCCAAACCTGTGGTGAACTATAGGATGGGATTTGCCACAAATGTTATATTGAATCTAAGAGTTTCTTAGGGGTGAAAAGCAATAAATAAATTAAAACCTCTGTAATTTGGGTGGTTCGGTTCTGGGTAAATTTGTTACATGCCTGCTGATACAGCTAATGCAGTGTATTCATTCGTTTTGAATAAGAAGGCAAAATTTTTGCTTTGCATTAATGTTACACTTTCAGACTTACAGTGCAGCCTAACCCGTTGCATCACCGGCTCTGCCTTTAATGCAGCCGCATACTGTACGTGTGTATAACAAAGAAATGGGTTTCAAAACATCTACACTAAGTGCAACTGTTTGGAAAAAACAGAGTCTCCAAGTGTATTATATTGCCGGTCTCTGTACAAAAACAGTATGATGATTCATGTACTTCACGTGTACATAAGTGCCATCTAAATTACACTGGAACAATCGCAGTGTACGCTGTGATTTGCTAAGCTGCTGTGTTCAGAGAACAGGGGAGATGATACGAATTTAAATCGTATGGGTTTAAAATGTTGCCGGTGGCTCAAAAAATGGCAGATGTCAGACAGCCCGTGCAATTTTTCAATTTTCCTCCCATTTTTTCGTAGCATTTAAACCAGCACTTTTATTTATTTATTGCAGTACTAATTATCCTGGTTTCGGCTTCCTCTCCTGCCGAGCGATCCCAAAGGGAGTTGCCGCTGCACAGACGACTTGCCAGAAGGCCTCGCCGCACGATCCGTTTCACCGACTGCCAAGGCCCCGAAATTTCCCCATTGCTGGGTTCCCCACAAGGACGCGAGTCCAACAATTCCTGCTTCCTGACCCGCACCGGCACGTCCCTCCGTGTTGGCCGATCGAAATCCCGTATTACTTCCGCACAGATGCGGGCCGTTTACCGAACTCGGACGCAGTCGGGGCCAAAGCCGAAGCATCGTGGGGGCTTGCAGGGCAGCACCCTGCCTATGCTGCCAGCAGAGCACATGGCCAGTCAGGCTGTCCTGGTCGGAGGCTGCCCACAGAGATCTCGAGGCAACGGCAGGACGGACACATATGGGAAGATAATGAGGTTGTGAAGGCATGCGAGACAGAATAAACAAAGCAGGCACTGGTGTTCGGACGAGTAAAGGAGGGACAGGGCCAGACGATAGCGTTTTGGACAGAGGACATGTAACTGAATAAGAGCCCTCAGTGGACGTGTGGCATCAGCACCAAAACCAGGGATATTCAACTACATAAACTCTACAGGAACACCCATAGTTTTCAAATTTTTCAGCACGGTAGTTATTCTTGACGAAAGCAACTTCCTTAAGAAAAATGTTGATGATTATTTGTTTTGCGTTTTGGATGAAATTAGTGCCCAGCTGTTTTGTTTCACATTTGTCCCAAAAACACACTTTTCTACCGTCTTTGATGGCTATATTTAGTAATAATAAGTTCCAAATAAGTAAAGTTCCAAATTTCCACTTGACATGCCAGGATCTTTATCTAAATATTTGAAAGCGATGATATCGAATGGCCTGGACATCACCTACACTGGTTTTCTGGAAAATGCATTACATGGAAAGACTGCTCCATTAAACACCCAGCCAGTGAATCTCCATTACTAGTGATAAAACATGGCAGTGGGCCTATTTTAAGTAAGTAGGTCAAAATAAGACTGACGGTGATTTCCGCAGCCAACTAGTAAAGTAATTCATTCTCTGTTAAACACCGAAGCACATTTATCCAAGTCTTATGCCACTTGAAATCCGTGAACCACAATAAAATTATACATATTAAATGTGTGCATTTTACTTCTGCATACCTGAAGGTTAAAAACCAAAAAAGTCTAAGCAGTGTTTAAAGCTACTTGAGATAAAATGTCAGAAGAGAACCATTCTCTCAAAAATAATATTTTAAACACCACGAACACCAATGAAAACATTTGCCTATAAAGCACTTACTTTTGCTTTCCGAGCTCACTTTTGTAGGCTTATGGGAAAATACGACGAGCCAAGTATTGCGAATATCAAGAGACATGTTCTTAACATATTATTAATTTGAGATTTAATACAACCTCGCTCAGGCACACTGAGCATTTGGGTTTGAACAGCATATCTTCTCATGTCCAATAGCCTTTTTTAATCAATGGATGCTCATTTTGCGACCGCTGAGAATGTTAGCTTTCATTTCTTTTTTCTGATACCTGCAATGCTGCTACATCTTTTCCAAGTTGTACCTGTCTACCGCTGGGGTCCAGCAAACGGAACAAGGGAAGCTTGTTTCCTCTCCATCCCGGAGCCAGTCGTTCACATGCTAACATAAGGACTTACGGTCGTGTCCAAAATAAATGAACGTGGATGTCACTGCAGAAATAAGCCGAAAGCAGAACGCACGCTTTTGATTCGAGGCGAGAGCCACGAGAGTTTCCAGTATTGCTGAACAGCCCACAGTGGGAGGATTCATATTATAAGCCTTCATCAATTATTCACGGTACATATATATGAATATATGCTGCTTTTCACTTGGAGTCATTGCCTTATTCCTGTTTCCCATTCCACTACATCATACACCAAAACTGCCCAAAAGCATTTGCCTTATAAGTGACACATTGGAGGATCAGTTCTGGACTTGACTAATATGAGCCACGCAAGGCCCTTTTTAAACACACATTACTCTTACCAGCCAAGATCTGATCTTTGTCTTATAAACGCAAGGCGTACAACATTAGAGCCATCCTAAGGGAGAGTTGGCTGAAGACAAATCAGCTGGAGTCCCCCCTCCCGCCCCATTCCCCCCTAACTGCAACGTTGATAACTTATTCTCGACAATCCTCCGCGTCTCCAACTTGTTCTATCGCTCCCCTAAAGCCCCAGACTGCAGAGTCTTTCTTCCCTTTCCAAGTGGACTGGCGATTTAAATGATTAATAGGTACATCCCCAAAACTTGTGCCGCTGGGGAGAATGGATCAAGTAGCATCTGTTAATCTTAATGTTTTCTTTTTTTGAAGTCAGGAGTGGAAGACCAAGAGGGTAGATCTTCTGGATTGCTGTGGCCTTCGCTGACCTCGTCTTTGATTCCTGTGGATCAGGGGCAGAAGCAACCCACTGCTCTCTTCAACTTTTTCATCCTGGGTGGCATTCAATTCGCTGTCCAAATGAGTGCAGTTTGCTTTTTGGGGGCATAATTGTCGGACTTCACAGCATCGTGTGTATGAAGAGTTTTTTCTTGCGGTATTAGAAAAAATCGTACTCGTATAAGTTAATACATATATTGATCATCTTGTAATCCCAGGGCTTAAACTACTGGCCTGCTGTCATTTGTCCGAAACATCAATGTCATGTAGTCTGTAGCAACAAACTTCAGCTTGTTATATAGACTTGTGAAAGTACATTTTTCTAATTCTTGTACCAATTTTACTTTATTAAATGGGCTATAATAATTTTCTGACGGAGATAAAGATAGAAATGTCTGACTCTTTAAAGAAAATTATCTGTGAATAAATGATCAAAAAGTCTATCATTTTTCGGTTGCGTCAATGGAAGAAAATATTCAGTTAATAGAAAAATGTACTTGCAGTAATAATAATCAAATGCTGAAATTGCATTCACTCCGATATTAAAATAAAAGCTTATTGAAAATAGGTAAATTTAATTAGAACAATAAAGAAAGAAAGCGCACCTTTGTAGTTCCCAAGCAACCATCCAGTCATGAGCACAAAAACAGACCGGGGCAAAATATGGGGTTGCGGGGTTTATTTGTCAATTTTCAGCAGTCTGCTAATGTTGGGGACAAACGGGAGGAAATGAGAAAGAATGAGTAAAAGCGGGGACTAATGATCACAAAACAAGGGCCACGGAATTTGAGAAACAAGGAAGGAGGCTAAAGCAGGAGAAAGCGGGGACATCCTAACTCAGAAAGCAGTCTGACAGGAATGCCGAGTAGCTGCCCTCCGCTGCTGGGTGGGGAGGGAAATGAACTGTAAAGTATGGGGGGAGGAGGTGGCACAGGAGAAAGGGGATGGAAGGAAGGAGGGAGGAGATTTGGACTCCCTCCCAGACGCAGGGGCTGTAAACTGGAAACTCCAGGAGAAGGCTCTGCCGGAGACAAAGAGGTGCTAGATGCCTGCCAAAAAAAAAAAAAAAAAAACAGCCAACTACAGCGGGGGAGGATGACCGACCGCTTTTTATCTATTTATTTGCAAGGCAGCACAGCGGTGCGTTCAGGGCTTCTGCACCCTCAGAAAAGGGCCATTGATCGGAATTTGGAGAAACGCGGGAGCAGGCGCTCCTGGTGAAGGGGCTCAGTGGCTGGAATCTGACCGAACGCATGCAGTTTCCCACAGACTTTACCTTTCAAAAAGAGAAGCACTACATTACAAACGCACAGCAAATAAAATGCACATCCTTTCTTAATACGGCCTCTGGATTTGTAGTTCTGTAACTGCTTCAGCTGGTGTTCCAGAAGAATTCATCATTAGGTCTAAACAGACCATGGTGTTTCGCTGTGTTCGTGTTGACATTAATTTCATGCATAAGCAAAACACAAAACAGAGCACCTTCTTGTATGTACAGACCGCGCAGTGAGCAACTGTGGAAGATGCACATCCTTCTGCTTCTGTGTCCAGTTCATTTCAGTTTGTCCTCAAGCAGTACAGCTCTGCGATGTCCTTCAGCTTTTTGGCATCTGACAGCTCCCTTCGTGACAGATTACCCAGACACAAAATCTACTGAATAATGCAGCTTTTGCAGAGGACCTCAGTAAATCCGAGGACAAAATATATAAATGTGATCATTTCTGGGTGCAGCGTCCGGCGACTGGACTTCCGGAAGCTTGGGTAAAGGCTGCTTAGTCACCGCTCCCTATTTTGTGTACATACGGGACGGCTGTCTCAGTGGCTTCCGAACGTTGACACGTAGAGCCGCAGAAGCATCGGCGTCACTCGGCTAATGCTCGGCAATGAATCTAAATCAGCAGTTGCACAAACGTGTCAAAGCACTGAGCATGAAATTTGATGAAAGTTCTGGCAAAACCCATCCATAATTTAGCTTTGTCTGTTAATGACTGCTACTAAAGAAAATCTTTAAGGCTAAATCGATGGGAAACACCAAAAGACAAGCACAAAATCTATGCAGAACAAAGAACCTGCGTACCTCCCTACAAAGAATGGATTCTTAATTGAAAAATAAGCTTGGTCTGAAAACCACCTGGTTTCATTTAAATATTGTGCTGTGTTAAAAAAAGAAATGCTAATAATGGTGATGAGTCACTAGTTTTGCAATACCTTCGGACTTCTGGCCTCCTGTTTCAATGCGGGAAAAATTGAGGATAATACCAAGGATTATGCCTGAAGTACAAGCTGGTTGCGACTCAACACTTGGTAGAGTGAGGGTTGGGATCTCTGCTGTAATCAAAGCTAAAGGCGATCCAACAAAATATTAGCGTGTGCCTTTTTTTTTGGCCGGGCAGTATATTTATAAATACTATAGGGTCAGCCGCTATGTGTCGGCACCCCTAGTTGTTGGTGTTGTGTGTGCAAATAGTTAATTCAAGAGTCCAATCATGGACTGGACAGTGTGTTTTATTGTCAGGGTTCACATGGTTCCAAGGTGTTGGTTAGAGGGGCTGGGGGGGGTTGACCGGCTTCAGGGTGGGGGCTGAAAGATCAGCTCTTCTATTTGCCCATCCTGGCTGTTACCTCCTGCCGCTGCCCGTTGTTAATGAAGGCTGTGTTAAAGACACTCGGGCAATGACCTCATTCCCTCCATCCTCACTACAATGCTTTTCAGACGCAGGTACGTATGATCTATTCCTGGATTCAATATGAATCAGTGGGATTACTAAGGATATCGAAAATTACGGCAGCAATTCTGTGGACCGTCCGTATAGTGAATCACTAGGGAAACATTTCACAGTTGCAGACTCGCTTTGTCACAATTGCTGTGGCACAATTCTTGAATGACAGCTAACGTTTGCAAGAGATTGTATGTTACCTCCGCAGCATTAGCTCACTACGGATCCAAGTGTGCACCTACATTTTTTCTTGTTTTTTTTTTTTTTACACATCGCAAATGTGTTAGGACATGTACGCAAATGATGAAGTATAATTGTCATCATTTGGCCCATTTATCAGTTGCTTACGTCTTGTGGATTAAGTAGCTTCTCAGCTGAGTAATCTTAAACTCAAAACGATGCATGTTTTATTATTGGTTATTTTAAAAGTATATGTGACAGGTAGCTGTTAGGTATCAGATGATATTGTTGTGATGTCACATAAAGTGATAAATTGCTTGTTAGGTGAATTCTGGATTTTACTTCCGAAAGGGAGTTTTTCACATTTCAGCACAATGCGGCCTAAATATCACCGGCTGCTGAGCCATGGTGGCTGTCCCGGGCAAGCGTGGGGAGAGTACAGTGATGTGTGCTGCCACATCAGAGAATGATGCGATCACTCATGTTTCCATCATGGTCCCATCAGGGTCTTACAATGCACAACATCTCCTGAACTTTTTGGACACCTGCTGTATAGATCTTGGGAATAAGGGGCTCGGTACAAAATGACTTGTCAAATTGCAGTTGATTTTTGGGTCAATTTTCACCAAACAAATGCCATCCAGGCATGGCTAGGTGTCTACCAAAGGATGCAGATGGAGATCTTCCCACCCTATTTTCTATTTCAGAATCCTTTTCGGCAAGAAGGCGGAAAGAGTTTGATCATCGACCTCACGATCAACTGTCCTTGCTAAATGCAGTGGATGCTGCTTGTGAGGACATCACAGCAGACGCTTGTAGGGATGGCTGCACCATGCAAGAAGATTTTTCCCATGGAAGGTTATCAGATGTAATGTAGTTAAAAATCTGCGGTCAGACAGACATGAACAACAGGACACTCAGTGAAGTGGAATGACCATACATCACAGTGCTGCCTCTACACATTTTTTGGTAGAGGCACAATTTATTTATTTATTTTGCTGCTGTATCAATACCTTTTATTCTATAACTCTGTGCAACTTCCCTCTTTTTTTGGACATATACATGCAAGTGCTTTGTTTTGCCACTGATCTTTACCCACTGTGGTGTGGAACCTCGTAGTGCTGCAGCTCATGTCTGTGACATGGACAGTATTCAGCCAGCGAGGAAATAGGGAGAGACTGTAATTCAGGATTTTGGAGATAAGGAGCAAACTTACAGCGCACTATGACATTTTGACAATATGTCTAATCATTTTGACTGTCATGGCTTAAACAGTGATGAAAGTACTTTTCATTTTGGTGGCACTAACTTAGTCATTGACAGAATTATCTGCTTCGGAGATGTGAGTCAAAGGTTTCGGATGAGTTATACCCTTTTCCTAACCAGGCTACAACATGATTAGGAAGCCAGCCCACTGTAGGGTTAGAGACATTTTTTTCTCTTGTATTTCACATTAAAGCCATAATAATGTTTCTTAGTGTTAAAACATCATTGCTAAATCCATCACTGTTTATTGTAATAAAACACCTTATTAAAATTAAAAAAAATAATAATAATAAATGAATACAAGTTTCTGGTTTGTGGCTTCCTCATTGCTTCAGAGGATGTGGGCAATAATGACCCCACAGACACTACCTAGGACCCCTCTTTGCTGGTAACTGTGCTACGAGTTTTAAGGTGGTAATAAATAGGTGTCGTTCAGGTAGAGGTATTTTTGTGGGCTGCATCTCTTTATAAAATATAAGCTGCTTAATGTCACAGATTCTGTGGCAATTTAAAATGAAGTCACGTGGGTTGGTGAAAGCACTCCAATTCTCTGTGGCTTTCTTTTGTTTCGAGTCCTAGTGACAACAGTAGCCCTGTAGGGTTAAGTATAGATTTAAGAAGTGATGCTTGAACTTTGCTATACTTTGTTTTGTGGTTTGCTCCGGCACTATTTCTTTTAATAAATTTATGTTTATTGGGAAACGCACCTCTGGTTTGCATCTGGCACAACGACTGCTGTGACCATAGTGTGCTTAGCTTAGATTTCAACCTGTGTACAACTTCCAGGGTGCCATAGCTGGGTCAAATATATATATATATACATATATAAATGTTTTAGCTTAATTTTGAGCTTTTTCTCTCGTACATGCTTTGACTTAAGCTTTGCCTACGGTGTTGTACCCCACTGAGTTGTTAGCGAAACGTAAGTCACGACTAGCCAAAAACCTGTTAGATATGACATTTTCATTTTCTCCCAACCCATTTAGAGACTGCATACTGCATTATGCTTTTTTGCTACGATGTGGGAAGAAAAGGGGATTTGAAATAATAATGATGTAGTAATGCGATTATGAACGTATTGTGCCCAGGCACTGTATTAGCAAGAATGACCACAATAGTAATTTGCTGTTGGTCTTGAAAATGCAAACTTATTAGTGCCGTGACAGTACTAATGCAGGAGGAATAGAAACCATACTTACGCTTGCATTAAATTAAATGAACTATCCAGAAAGCAGGAGGAAGTCAGGATGCAAAAAAGTATGACAAAAATAAAGGAAAGCTATGGTGGAAATGAGAATTTTACAATCTGCTGTATAATTATTATTAGCATAGCATTAGTAGTATTTAGCAGCCTTTGTCAAAGGTGGATTTTATGACGACTCTCAGGATGAGTAGCGCTCATATGGAAACCTTTCAGCGCTAATGTAATTTAACTGAAATACAGACTTGAACTGAAATAGGGAATATAATATAATTAATGGGGTAGGAGAGGAAGATGTAATATAGTGTGTGCCTTTGTTTTTTGTTAAACAGAATTAATAAGGCTATTTAAATATTGAACTGCACATATTAAAATACGTCTGCATTCTGTGAATAGCCTTGCTGAAAAAGGTAAAGTGCTATAGTTTAACTTATGTGGTCATTTTAAAATTGGTGCTCTCATATTTCTTTTAACACCGAAAAAAAAATGTTCCTGGATGTACTATATTAAATAAAGCAAAATCTATACTGCACATTCACACATAGTATTGCTTAAATAGTGACATTTGCTATATTCGTCGGATACTGTACAAATCCTTCACTTTAAGAAATAAGATGCTCCTTATATTCCCCTAAAAATATTCACTGAAAGAGTAAAGTTAGGTTTTGCATGGTCAGTTGTAGAAAGAAAAAATCAAAGAATCCATATTGCTTTTGTAGGCAATACTGGATGACCATAAAGGGGAATGAATAATACTGTTGTATCTCTGGTGCATTTGAAGAAGGCCGATATGCTCACTAACAGCAGCACAGGTCACAAAATAGGACACGTTCTGTCCCCTCAGCGTACATTTTCCATACTGGCCGAGTGATACATGGTCAAATATAAAAAACCAAAGCTTGACTCTTTACTAAACTTCACAGAGCATAACCTTACTTACTGTAAATATCTTCCCAAATAAGAATTTTAGAATTCAAAATGCAGTAAAGCAAAATTATTTTAATAATACTAATTGAAGGCCATAGTGTGCAGTGGCAAAATGGGTACAAATATGCAGCAAGTTATGGCTCAGTGAGTGTTTTCTTTATTTTGGGATTCAGTCATTCAAAGTCGAGTAGGTCCGTGTCCAGCAAACCTGGTGGTGCTGATCCCAAAACATCTATGCTAATGAGGATGGAAGCAGAATGGCAGAGCAGCCAACGGGGAGATGACTCAGGTGTAAGCTGGGTTCCGGTGAGTTTGACATCATTGAGACCTGCGGGACATCCGGCTAAAGATAGACTCGCAAACACAATAACACAATATTGTGGCTAATTGAAATACAAAATTGGGAAAACACAGCCGAAGCACAGAAACATTTTGCTGGTTCTTCTAATAGAAAAAAGGTTATTATTATTTATTTTTTTTTTATTTGTACCTAGAAGTTAGATTTGTATGCACTAGGAAGTAGATTTAGGCCTGAAAACTTTTTTTTCAGCATGACATTATTCTTGCTGTAACCAAGTCTACCTGAGATTAGACACCAAACACCTGAAAAATCATATAACATTTCAAAGTTTCTGTATATTAACATTATATTTAGAACATTAATTGTTATTGTTGTAATTTTGTATCATATGACATTATTTTACATACTTCAAAATATGCTCCATGATACTGACTGGTTTAAGATGTGGGACCTAACAAAGTTGACTTAGAAAGCTTTGTTATTACAAACCATAAAACAAACCATGCAACACATACAGTACATCTCCATATCAGTGGTAAAGCAGTCTCAGTTTTTCTGTCTATTCTTTTGCTTTTCAAACCACAGACAAAATCTGGCCCACAGGTACTTTTTAAATAATCAAGTCTGTTAATATTTAAAAAAGGTGACTGAAGGTAAGCTTTCCAAGATGGAAGTCACCTTGGAAATGTAATCCTCTGTCTTTGAAATAAAGCTTGGAAAGACACACAGACTGGTGTCACACACACATAGCATATGTTATGCATGATACTAATTTAGTTTACAAAAAACAGGAGCATTCAGCAGCATCTGCATCGAGGCCAGGTCGGAGCTCCACAGTACATGCAGTCTAATCCCCCCATTGGCCATTTAATTAGAGTTGCCAAACCTGACCCCCATCAGATGACATAAACCAAATAAATTAACAGGTACCTATTACACCTTTAAAATAGCTATAAATAAGGAAGTAGTGTTATCAAAAACAATGGCAAAAGAAAGGTAAATATGAGTTGTGCCTGAAGAAGGTTTTCCTCGGCTCAATGTATCCTACATTGTCCACTTCCTTTGGTTAATTCCATCCTAGCAGTTCCATACTTGGCTTTTCTGCAGTTTTATATGGTGCAAGCCAATGTTTTTATGCTGTTTTTGTTTATCCATTCCAAGTGTTTTCAAAAAATGGTCAGAATCTAAGGCACTCCAAGCAAAGGATGGAAAAAACTAAATGGGTCTGCATACTCTTCAGTTTATTTCTGTTAAAGTTGCACACAGTTATATTTTCCATGAACTGCTCTTGGAGAAAAGTATCCTTCTATACATCATTCATCCAGAGAACGTGTAGTTTCGGTCCACAGTAGCATCATGTAATGGGTGTCGCATGCCGGAGGAAAGGCCAGCACAATTCAGAAACTATCGTTGAATTCAAAAACTAATGCTGCTACTATAATATCAAGATACACATTTTAAACATGATTTTTAAGAAGACCAATTTCATGTCAGGCTTTTTATAAATGTTTTGCTCTTTTCTGCCATTTAAACAGTGGTAGATTCCTATATTACATGCATTCCCCACACCGAAAACCCATCTGAATACAGCCAAAGGGTTCATTTCTACTGCTAAATACGTTGCTATTTCTAGATTAAAAAAAAAAAAAAAAAAAAAAAAGATGTCTTTAAATGAAGTGTGGAAGCCGTGACTTTTCATTTGGTTTAGCACTGACATTATCAGACTCAACATTTTTGACAAACCAGTATATAGTAAATTAAAATGCTGCAACAATTGCTCAAGAAGCAGAAAACAAGATCTGTTCAAGTCAAGGGGATCTGTAACAAACTGCTTTTCATGCAACCAAAAAGGGGGAAAACACTAAAATTAATTACACAATTTTTTTTCTGGGCAGCCCACCGACTGAACGTAAGTTAACAAGAACAAAAATAAGATTAGAGATTAATTATAATAGAAAATAGTTATAAAATTAAGCTAATTATTTCCGGCACCCAAAAAAATAACAAGCCAATTAATACCATTGACTTACATAAAAAATACATGTATTTTATTTGCTTAAAAAATAAAGGAATTTATTAGTGGAACCAACACTCCCCTCTTGTGAAATCATATCAGGTTAGAGAGGTTCATTTAATTTAACAGTCCATTCACTTTCTCTCTGAGTACTGCCATAGGTTTTAGCTTTTTCTTCATTTGTAAATCTCAGTTCATTTGAGGTGTTCAGGAAACGGCAACATGAACATGAGAGGGGATTTATGCAAGCATATACAGTATATTTAGCAGTAAATTGGCAGCTTTTCGGACTAGGACTCCCCAATACTATTCGTCATGCACGTTATTTGAAGAACACCAGTGTGGTGTTCAACTCCGGTACTAACAGAATGGAGCTCGATTCTCATGCAAAGTGATATGGGCTCAGTAGCCAGAAGCTCAGAAACATACTTAACCACAGAGATGAAACCCAGTGATGTGAAATGGAAAACGCGTGGCCCAAGCACGTGCCCCCAACATCCAGCGGATTGGAACGCAAACAAAACACAACAAATGAGGAAATGTTCTGCTGATGGAACAATGCAACCGGAAAAAAAAAAAAAAAAAAAATCACACGCTTTGAAATATGCACCGTTATTCTGGGTGCATCAGAGCACCTCTACATCAGGCACACAGAAGTTCAGCTGTCTCTAAAAGTATAAAAAGCAAAAGGATGCCATTATGATGCAAATTTCCCTCCAGCTACTTTGCTGCAATTAAACCAGTAGCCGATGATGCGCCACAATAAGACAACTGGGAGGAACTGAGGATTATCTGTCCGTCAGGCTCTGCGTTTAGCATAAAGTATTGGATTTTCTTTTTACTATTATTGTTATTATTATTATTCTGTAAAAGTGTTTTATTTACAGTACAATATCCATCATGTTATGACATTCATTAATACGTATTCTCCCACACATTTCTAATACCGTAAATACTGTGTTTCCCTGTTACCCAGGAAACATAGCCCTGTAAAAACAGATTTGGATTTTTTTTTAAACAATTGACAAATGAAGGCACGTTGCAGAGAAGAACTATTTTGTGGCATAGAGAACAAGGACTACATAACAGAAAGTGCTAACAGGGATTCTGCATTTTATTTAAGACAGAATTGTGCATTCTGAGCTGCAATAAATAATAGGCTAGAGGGTAAATATCTAAATACAGCTCTCACACACAAAGGAAACAAACAAACAAGCAAGTTTTAAGCAAGTTTTATATATATACACACACATGCACACACACACAGTATATATAGGGATATATACTTTACTGTAACAGCTGAATCTTATTAAGAGTTGTGTTAATATTACTGATGATATTATGTCAGTGCTTTGACAAAGCATTTGTTCAATGTGAATAACAATTTTACCCATTTCTGCAGCTCAACATTTTGCTGAAGCCATTTATATTAAAAAAAAAAGTTTCAGAATTGCATATTTGTTCTATTCATTCTATGCAGTTTGCTCTTTGTTTAGATTTGAAGGACTAAACTATGTTTCTATCCATGAATGTTATGTTGTGGAGATATTGCACACTGAAAATTGTACCCTGATGACACACTGACCGTAGATGCACAGTAACCATTTAGTTACCAAACACTGACCATAAACAAACTGTACACTGACAGCAGAGTGACCACATGATGACCATACACTGTTTGCACTGACTGACTACTGACTGTAAACTAACTGCAGAAGGGCTATGTACCAACCATCTTAATGACCCACAAAACTTGGCAATGTGAAAGTTTGGCACTTTTTATGTATATCAAAGTATATCCAGAAGAACCATCAGCATGACGTGAAGCTGTCATAGAAGCTAACCCTGAAGAAAAGTGAGAAATGGAGCTGTACAGCAGCACAAGCCAAAGACAAATCTCTATGCACTTTTATTTTTCTTCCATATGCAGATCATTTTTTTTCAAAATGTTCATCATTTTGCCCAATGTGTGAAGTTTCACACCTTCGCAGAACTCTTTTTCGTCAGTAATTATAGTTAAACTAATATGAAATTGTGAATGGTTACTCAAAGGTTTGTGTGCTCATAATGATTTATCTGCTTCTGAGCACCTCCAGCATTCGACGGTTGGCCATGAGGCTGCTATGAAATGTCATGACTTACTGTGCTGCCCCGATTCATGGCTGCTGCCTCCCAGGTGGACATCACCTTATTCAGTGACTGCTCAGTCTAAGCATGGCCTTTAGTTAACCCTCATGCTGTCCTCTTTGTTTATCGAAAAGCTTCACTGCTCTAAAATGTAAGTTTTGCCATAGACGCCACAGTGTTTTTGCTTGGAAACTTGAAGTACTATTCCTTGACACTGTTCACTGTTTCTTTTTTCTTTTCTTTCTTTTTTTACTGAAATAGCAGTATTTTATCCATCCAGTAAACAGCTTTTTAATGCAGGCGAATGACAGCAATTGGGACAAACTGTGTGGACCTTGAGGTTTTTGAAAATTATGGTCAAAACCAGTTGTGGGACTGGGACATAAAACTAAGAGCTATTATGTCATTTTGCTCAGTTCTGAAGATTCAGTAGGTTTCGCGTTATTCCTTAAATCTCTAATATGAAGTATTGGTGCAATACCATGAATTTTAATGCAACAAATATGAAAAACATGAATGTTTTTGCATTCAGCAGTCAAAGGTGTAACAGAGACAATATGAATTAAAAAAAAAAAAAACATTAATAACGTCTAAGTTTTTTACAAAGATGCCTTTGGAATGTATTGTCTGGGAAGCCCTTTTTTCCCCACAACTTAACATAGATTTTAGAAATGTATTAATAAATCTACAAATAGGACGATTTTAAAAAGGAACCAATTTGGGACAGAGATGAGAAATAAACAGCACAGCTGAGATACGAGCTACTAGGTTAACAGCAATTGTGTTGCTCTTGATACGATGATATGAAGCGCGCTGTCAGACCAGATGACCACTTGCTAACACCGGCGCGTCTGACACCTTCCTTTGCCCTTTACTGTCTAATGCATTTATCTCAAGAATGTGTATATAGGTAAGGAGTTGTGCTTAGGCGAACACGGAAAAACAAAAACATTATACAATGCAGAAAGACCCTAAACAAACCAATATGACTTTGCTATCATACGAAGGACATTTTTGGAAGTGAAATAGTACACAAGGGGACGTTTGCTAATGTCTTCTTAAAATCGAGTTGCATATTTTTTTTAACTAAATGATAAACTCTACTAAACTGCCACCGCTACTAACAAACTCAACCTGAGGGTACAACACTTACAAAAAGTGTATACAGTGCATTCAGGAAGCATTCAGTCCCCTGCACTTACACATTAACACACATTAACCTCTCGTACCAAGGCCCTTCTCCCCCTGTTGCTCAATTTGGCAGGGCGGGTAGCCAGGCAGCTCTAGGAAGAGTCACGGTTGTTCCAAACTTCTTCCATTTCAGAATTATGGAGGCCACTGTGCTCTGGGAAACCTTCAGTGTTGCAGAAATGTTTTTGTGGGCTCCCCAGATCTGTGCCTCCTCAAAATGCTCTCTCTGAGCTCTGCAGGCATTTCCTTCAGCCTCGTGGCTTGGTTTTGCCTCTGTCCATGGCCAGCTGTGGGATCTTTTACAAACAGATGCGTGCATTTCTTAATCACATCCAAACAACGTGTAGAAATATCTCAGCGATGACCAGTAGAATGGGACGCACTTGAGCTAAATTTCAAGTGTCCTTGCTAAAAGTCTGAAAACTTGTGTCGATGTGAAATTTCAGTTTTTTTTTTAGTTTTAATACATTTGCAACATTTTCTAAATATCTTTTTTCACTTTGTCATTCAGCAGGATTGAGTGAAAAATGAAAAAAAAATAATTTAAACAATTTTAGCATAAGGCTGCAACATAAAATGTGCAAGAAATGAAAGGGTCTGAATAGTTTCTGAATGCACTGTATAATGTGTTTATTGTCATTATTAAGCAACAAAATTACGCAAGCAGTTATGTCATAAAGATTGAAGAGTGTATGTGATTTTTTTTTTTATTTGTCAAATAAAAATGCAGGTAATTTCATTTGAACTTAAGAATGAAACAATAAACAGCCCTGCAGCCATACTCATGTCTTTTTTATTCAGAAAGAGGTGTGTGGTTGCTCACTCATTGTGAATTTCATGCTTCTTGGAGAGGAAAACTTGGATAGCAACAGTTGGATGGCGAATCCCTCAGAGCGCTGACAGACCTTCAGGGGTTAACTGGATTACGAGAAGAGTAAATCATCAGTAAACGTTCTGAGGAATCAGTGAGTAAATGGAAGCGAATGGATGTGTGGCAGTGGCACTGAAAGGAACTTTTTTCAAATCTCAGAAGTGGCAGAATGAACGCAACTGTTAAAAGCACCATTAGCAGATCATTGGGCTTTTCTGCTCAATAGTATAAATATAACTATCAGAGCATCTTTCTGTTAAATGTGGATGCCTGAGAATAAAATTAGATATTTCCAAGAATAATCATTAATCTTTTAAAGCCCATTACGCAAGAAATCGCTCCAAATCCAGCTCTCAGCAAGGTCAGCAGGATGAGGTGAAGAAAGAACAATGAACAGGTTCTAACCTGTGAGGTTCATCACATCCTGTGACCTCAGACTGCTGCTGCTAACCTACTGCTCTCTGGTGTTGGTGCGTTGAGGGAGCCTTGACCACTGTCGATCACAGAAGTGCACCAGCAAGCCCCACGTCCATTTCATGGTAATCTGTTTGATCTCGTTGTTTCCGTCCCTCCTTAAACCTATTTGGTCCGACTCTGGGCATGCATGTCAGATCTGTGAAAGGGCACCGAATAAGAAAGCCGCATCTCACCGGTGATGGATTTGGTGTCAGCATAAACCATCCTTGGGCCGACAAACAGCAGCTGAAAAGAGTTGAAGACCCTGTGTTCAACCTTCAGCCCTTGAATATCTAAGCAGGGGTGACTCATTTTTTTATTATTTCTCTTGAATGTTAGGACAGACTCGCATTACAAAAGTGCCTGACTGAGTGGATAGAGGTTGGGAAAGCTGAGATAAACAACTCCTGTGCTGCAGGGCATGAGGGTGGCAGAGCTGGAGGCAATCTCTTTACTTCACTTATGGGAGGCTCTTGTGAGGTCAGCCATTTCATACGGCCGACACCCCCCCATCACCAATTCAAAGCACCGGGGCTGCTTGAACAGCCCTACCCTCTCTGTTCGACGACATTGCAAAGGCTATGACATACAGAGCAACCAATCAATGTTGGACATAAGAAACGACCTTTTCCGCACCATCATTCTTCCCAAGCTCAGGTACAACTTCATTTTAACTTGGCGTCTGCTGCCACAGCAACTTTTTGCTCACATTCTAGCGGTGCGGTACTTCCGCCGAAGCTTAGCGGTACAAACTGGCATCCTGCACATGAGATAGGGTCATCACAATGAGCGCTGGCCATTCTTGCACATTTTTAAATATCAAAGGCTATTTCATAGCACTCATGGCACTTAATTGGCACCACGCGGAGGTACAAAAAATGCGTCGCTGCAAAGGCTCACTAGGAGCACGACAGCCCTGCGGAGCTCTGGAAGAGGAACGTACAATTAGCCGTTTCTCACAGCGGCCCTGAAAAGGTTCACCAGTCATGGGTTCGGTTGGGGCATAGTAATGAGGGAACAACACAAGCAGGGGGCTGGCCTCCCCCCCAACACAAGGTCTTTTCAGCCACAGACATGCCACGAACATCAAGATTGTTTTGAAGGAGACAGTGACCTGCGGTAGACGCTGCCCTATTACGTGTAACCTTTAAGATTCACATCGCTGCGCTTCCCTCTGAATTCACAGCGACTTGAATGCACTTTTCATGCACGCTGCTGAGTGCATCAAAGAATGCGTCTGCAGAACACTTTCTTACGCTACGAGTCTGTGGGCGGAAAGAAAAGACTCAGCAATATCCCAGCAAACTGCAAATGATGCGTGTTTTGCTCCAAATATTAAATTGAATTTGTGCTTAAATTGAATGTTAAAGGCAGTGCATCTAATAGGGTGCAAATGTGCAAGTGTTATGTTTTTAAAAGCATCACTTTCTGGCACCCAGACCCTCCACCACAGTGTAGTAGTATTTCTGTATAAAGTCTCGGAGCATAAATCTACATTTCTTTTAAAAGTCTTAATGTCTAAGCTTGTTTTATAAAAGTTTTGCACTGAGTTCTTAAGGTTGCTATGAGCATAGAGTGCATTCAGGAAGTATTCAGTCCCCCGCACTTTTTTCACACTAACCTCTCGTACGAAGGCCCTTCTCCCCCTGTTGCTCAATTTGGCAGGGCGGGTGGGCAAGCAGCTCTAGGAAAAGTCACGGTTGTTCCAAACTTCTTCCATTTCAGAATTATGGAGGCCACTGTGCTCTGGGAAACCTTCAGTGTTGCAGAAATGTTTTTGTGGGCTCCCCAGATCTGTGCCTCCTCAAAATGCTCTCTCTGAGCTCTGCAGGCATTTCCTTCAGCCTCGTGGCTTGGTTTTGCCTCTGTCCATTGCCAGCTGTGGGATCTTTTACAAACAGATGCGTGCATTTCTTAATCACATCCAAACAACGTGTAGAAATATCTCAGCGATGACCAGTAGAATGGGACGCACTTGAGCTAAATTTCAAGTGTCTTTGCTAAGAGTCTGAAAACTTGTGTCGATATGAAATTTCAGGGTTTTTTTTTTTAATTTTTAACACATTTGTAAAAATTTCTAAAATTCTGGGGTATTGAGTGTTGCTTGATGAAGGGAACAAAATGAATTTAAATAATTTTACCATAAGGCTGAGGCACACCAAAATGTGAAAAAAGTGAAGGGGTGAATACTTTCTGAATGCATGGCAAGCATCAAACTGCTGCCTTGTTTTTCCTAGCATTACAGTACACCTCAGGAACAGCTCAAACAATGGGGGCATTAAAAAAAAATTGTCAAAGGAAAACATTTCCATACACCCGACGAATATTAACGCAGCAAAGCTAAACTGAAAAGCAAAGCATTTTATTTATACGGTGTATGCCTTTATTTCTGTAAAGTGATATCTTCTGGAGAACATTTTCCTTAAATTTCCTCAAACATTTCCCAGAATTAATTCTGAAAGAAGAGTATCCAAATAAATGAAACCAAATAAAGAACGTGCATATCTTAAGACATGGATCGGGAATGCTGAAAAGCATCTCGGAGAATGTTGCCAAAAAGCAGAGGGTCGACCACATCTCGTCTCTGTTTAAAGACGTGTAATTTCGAGTCCCGCCACTTTCCAAATTACAGCGTATTCATCCCTTGATAAAAGTATTATGTGACTTTGAATGCCACCTTAAGCAGTATTCCATAAACAGCATGCGGTACATTACAGACAGAGACTGCAATTATAGTGCTTAAAAGTCTCTCGATCTTGCCAGGTTGTGTTTTTTATCTCCAAAGAACTTTTTGTGCCATCGCTGTACCACTGGGAAGGGGACGATGCGTAAAACCAAGAATTAGGAGATCGGGCTCGCCCAGTTAGAATAATAGTGAAAGTTTTCTAGAAAATTCCCTCTGCGTGCTGCTGACAGCCAAACGTGTTCGGTAAGGGAGCCGCCGTGGCAAATGAGCGTAGTATAATGAAAAATGGCCGATCGCTTTTGGAACTTTAAATGGGGAAGTGCGGCGGTTGCCGAAATCTGGACAAGAAGACGAGCATTGATGCAATTTGTACGGTGCGCTCGGGCCTGACCCAGTCGGGCTGTACTTCCAGGACAGATGAGCTGCAGGAGTGGTAATTCATTAACCTCTGCTGCCCACACATTGCTGCCCCGCCAGTAGCCAATGTCGCAGCCAAAAAAGCACTTTAAACAGCATCCCACCTGGTGCGTGAACCGCAGAAAGGGCCAACCGTTGCAAGTCGGTAGGCCTCAAGTACAGTCCAAAAAGGGTGCTGAATTGTGCTTTTGTAAGGGCATTTAAAGCCATAGGTGATATCGCATCAAAATAATGAAATGATTATTTAATTCAACTGCGTTCTGGGACTGATGACACAACTCGGGTAACAGTGACAGTGATCATAAAGCAAATTTATTATGCATTGTCTTTAAATCCACACTGTAATAATAAACCTTCAAGTTCCTTACTCTAGACTGTGTAACACTGCCCTATAATAAATAAAAAGGGACCGATTACTTTATATGGTCATAACTGTAGTTGCAACAGTTTTGCTGTAAAATTGATCAAATTAGTATTCATAATGTAACATTTCAGACTGCACAGTGGTGACTAGGTTCTAACTCAAGCAAATGTTTTCAAAGTAGAAAATGTCATAAATAATTTGAAATAATTTGAAATAAAGTAAAAAAAAAAAAAAAAAAAAAAAAAAAACCTAAATTGAAAAAAATAAAAACACTGGCCTTTAAAGCAATGTTCTGTTCCTTGGGTTAATGTTACCAAAATTGCCAGCATTGTTAACTACCTATTTTAATATCAGTAATGACAGACCGCAAGCGTAAGGTTCGAAACTTTTACACAAGTAAAAACAATTTTTAAATGTCAGTGGGACCGTTTCCCATAGCTTTAGTCCTGCATGTCAGGAAATTATTTGGTTGTTTTCTCTTGTGAGAAAGGAAAATAACTGAAATGTTGACAAAGACGCACTTAGACGATAAAATAAAAAAAAAACATTTCTTGCCTCCTAACTAGCAGTAATCCCTTCCTGCTAAAGTCAAGGCGTTCTCCCTGACTCAGTATTTCGTCTCCACCCACAGTTTCCTTCTCCTCCCTTGTCACACAAATTAGGATGAGAAAACTGCGGTTACTGCACTTCAGTCACTGTTGAGACAACAAGGGAGAAGCTAGGTTCTCCACCACTGGTGCTGAGAGCGATGCAAACTCGAGAGAAGCTGTGCAGCTTCCAAGGAAAATGTCAGCTAGGTGTTATTTCCCAGTGCTGTATGGAAATACACAGGGCATATAAAAGCATATAGGGAAACATGAACTAAGCAACTTTTTCTAAAGTTTTTTTTATTTGTTGATTTGTTTGTCTGTTTATCTATTTTGCTTTGAATAAATAAAATGTATTATTCAAAACCATCAGAACATACCTATATATGGGTATTCTCAAAATATGTTGCAACATTTGACTGATGCACATTCTCACTATCCTTTGAGTAAACCTTATGGCCAAAAGTGCATGGGCACCTGAGTATCACCCCATTTTTGCTTGCTGAATATCCCATTCCAAACCCATGGGCATGCATATGAAGTTGCTTTGCTGCTATAACAGCCTCCGCTCTTCTGGGAAGGCTTTCCACCAGATTTTGGAACATGGCTGTGGGAATTTGTGCCCGTTTGGCCACAAGACTATCAGTGAGATCATGTAGCGATGTTGGACGAGAAGGCCTGGCTTGTGGTTGGCGTTCCAGTTCATCCCAAAGGGATTCAGTGGGGTTGAGGTGAGGGCTCTGTGCAGCCACTCGAGTTCTTCCACAAAAACCTGGGCAAACCATGCGTTTATGGAGCTCGCTTTGTGCACGGGGTGGGGGGCACACCCAAGGAGCTTCTTCCCCAAACTGTGGCTGCAAAACTGGAAGCCCACAGTTGTTTAGAATATGTTTCTATGCTGCTTGTGTGGCTGAAACAGGTCAGCTCAGTCATTAGAAGTGGGGTGGGAGTCCACATACTTTTGACCATGTAGTGTATTTGTTTTTGTATTTGTTTTAGACAATAATGCAAAGTCACATTAACAACTGTTCAAATTTTCTGTAAATAGGCATATGGATTCAATGAGAATAACTTATTTTATTCCAAGGTAATTAATATGCAGATGCGACATATTGGCAAAATTGTTTAGGGAACGTATCAGCATTTTTACACCCCGAGTGTGCTACACATTGATCTTTCTTGTAGTTCTGTAGTTACTCTCTCTTCCTAGAAACGGGTATGTGTGAAGGGGGGTTACACTTGCACAGCAGGCTTGATGTGACTCATAGCTCTAATCGCTAATGTGGGACCAACAGTTACTGTTCTCTAAAAATCACTCAGGCAAACACTTTCTCTCCTTCTGTCTTGTTGGAGGCTAATTTGGCATGATATGGTCATGATGTCCCATGTGTGGAAGAACACAACAGCAGAGATTCAAGCACAACTTCTTTCACGCTAACAGCTCAACAAAGTCAGCAATTTTCTGTTGCCAGGCCAAATGAGAATAGGTTTGGCTATGTGTGAAATTAGCAGCACGGAGGGACATGAAGCAGTGCTAGTTTCCTCATAGCACCTGGGCTAAGGGACAGAGCATCACTCAGAATACCATTGGGTCTATGTAGGGCCTGCACGTTCCCCACCGAACGTTGTGGCTCTGTGTGTGTGTGTGTGTGTGTGTGTGTGTGTGTGTGTGTGTGTGTGTGGCTTCAGAAATCTGTGGGTTTTGTAGGTAGAGTTTAACTACCATTTTGTTTTTCTCCAACGCTTCCTAAGTACGGCAGCTGCACCCATAGGCCTTTAGGCCTTGCGTGTATTAGAAATATTCGGTTTCCAATAAGTCAGTGCAGAAAAACCTTATCTTTGCCAATATTCCGCAGACTCACACAGCTGATCTCAGAGAATAACACATGGGGTGTAGACAGGGCTTAGGTTCCTTTCGGCTGCTGCTAAACTTATCCCTGCAATCCCAGGGAAAAAAAAAAAAAAGTCATGTTTTCATGCAGGCCCCTGTCAACGCAGGGCTCCTGGCAGAATTGTTTGAAAATGTCAACTAAAACAAAGGTTCCGGTCCTGGTCCTATTGGACCCCCGAGTGTTCTGCTTTTTGTTCGAACAGAGCTGTTAATTAATTAGGTTTTATTGAGTTGTTGACTCCGTGAAAGGCACAATGCAATTCCTGTTAAATGGCACCATGCAAATGATGTTAAAGTGTTAACAGAGGACTCGCCATTACTGTTCAGTAATGATCACAGCAATGTGTTGCCAGCCAAAATAGCAGCAAAGCTAGAGCACAAAATGGGATGGCAGGTGATGTAGCGGTGGACCAGCTGCAGCAGAGAACTACGGGTGACCCTGATGGTCAGGTGCGGCCATTCCTTTTTTACTGTCCCAAAAGCCCCACACCAGAGGTCAGCACCTCGTGTCCTTTGCATTTATGCTGGTTTATGTTAATAAAATATGTTCCTTTATTTGCTCATTTAAATAACAGAAAACAACGAAACAGAATTATAGATGTTTGTTTCAGTTTGCCTGAAGAATAAAGAAAGAGGGAAGTAAGTCAACCAGTGATTAAATGGAAAAGGAACTGGCTATTTATTACAGAGGGCAAAAATAAAATACAAGTACAATACATTTCAGATCTTTGGTCATTGCTGAACAAAAAAAAATAGATAAAAATTAAAAAATAAACACCACCAACTGGTGACCCAAGATAGAGGCCACCATGCATCAAAGTTTAGGCAACTCAAGTTGTAATTCAGTTGTTGGTGATCTCCTGATTTCCGATCTTTGCTATTTGAAGCAGGGTGGATGCTTTGACATTACTGTCTCCAGGTTGCAACTATTTTGTATATCACATGTTAATAATTTAATGCATTTTTATTGCCAAAGTATGACGCTTTCCATTGGATGAGACGGACTACGCTTGTTGCTGCTGGTTTAACAATTTTTTTGGTGCAGCAACATTTGTCTTGGCACTCGCCTTAAATTAAATTCTGTTCTGAGAGACTAAACCACCATGTTTGCACGTGTATGGACCTGCATATGACACCACTGGCTGACCAAACACCCAGGTCTCCGTGCCACGTTCTCCACAGACCCATGACTCGCTGGCTGTGGCTCTGACCATCGCTTGATCAGTGTTCAATTATACATCAGTGTCAACGTAGTGCAAATATAGTTATATGTAAACTGAACCAAAAACATTACCTAAACACAACAAATATTCTCTATGCTACGAGCATTTAGGTTTAATCTAGGATATTATGTTTACAACACACTTTAGAGGCAAGGTCTGGGTCACCTAAGTTTCACTGTATATTAAAAATAAATCACATTAATAAAGCCAATTCCCTCAAGTGTACCATATGTGCGCAGTGTGCTAAGACTTAAATCTAAATGCATCTGCTGTTTTTGAACACCTGCGAGATGACATCGTCTTTGCCAGGCAACTCGGTTACAAAAAAGCCTAAAATATGGCAATTCAATTACAGTCTAACATATGGCTTCTTTTCTCAGTGGAAAAGGCCTCCAATTTAATCCAGAAAGGCACACCTAAAACCTTACACCTCAATTATCTCTGTTACGGCAGTCATTAAACTGGTATGCTACTGATATGAAATATGGTATACGTTTTGCTCCTTAGTCTCATGTGTTCTGTGCAATGGTTACCATAGAAACCCAAATCCGTGGGAGACTTGAGGTCTGATACGTATCTGGCCAGGCATTGTCATGGAGAAAAAAGCCAGTATCGCGAAGTCACACAGTATATCGCAGACCGTATATGTCGGAATGCAGAGTAACACACACTGCACCTGCTTGCCTATAGAATAGAAGAAATGAAAAATAAATTCAGTTTTGCGACGGATAATTTTAAACAAATCACAGTCCGTTTTTTAATACTTGTATATGTATAAAGTACAAGTAAGCAACGTGTCACAATCACTAATGCTCATAACTGAACTCAAGTTCAAGTAGACACATTTCTGTGCTGCTCTTTGTTTACACCTGGATCACAAGTGGAGTTGATTTTGAACAGAAGGAGACCCGGTGCTGCTAGTGAGAAATGTGTGGGTCGACACATCCTTTTATCACGTAGCTCCAAGAATTAACAGCAAAGTAATAATTTTTCTTACTATTTAATCTTGGGACACGCTGTTCTTCCCGAAACAAAGGGTTTGTCAAGCAGATTGTGGCAGACGGTAGTTTGAATAAGAGCCCATCTTTTGGCCTAACCACCACCCCTGGGGATGATATGACACCCAGGAGTGACATTTCATCCTTCGTGGTTGGGGGGGCTTCTGCCGGCCAGGAGTACAAAGGCAAGATAGTGTTTGATAATTGTGGGTTATTGACTGCTTGCTGACTTTTTCACATATAATAGACTTTTTTCTGTATATTTTTAAAGTATCTGTCCAGCCAGGCCATTTTCTTTTCTTTACTTGTTTTGTAACTGCTAATTTTTTGTTGTGGACATCCTGTTCTTGTGGACTGACAGAAAAAATAACACCGCAAATCTGCCACGTGTCTGGTTGCTGCCCGGACAAAACGTGCCCTGGTTTGACATGAAGATGTGCAGTACAAAATTTTGCAAACAGCTTAACGTAAGATGTGGATTATACGAGAGCAGATGCAATCACGTCAGGAGCAACTGCATTATTTTTATTCTAGGAAAATGTTCGTATTCAGTGCGGAGCGTGAGAAATTATAAGTGCACCGCGAAAGGGGCTGAAAAGGCTCAACGCTGAGGGTCTCACGCTCGATGCGTGACCGTGGGCAGCCCCGGGTCAGTGATGAGAACAAATGTAATCAGGTGTTGAACGCTGGCTGTTTTAGAGATGCCAAGCCACCCACCCCCTCCGTACTCACTGCTGGCACCGTGCCTGGGAGTTTCAAAACCACCTCAGAAAAAAAGCACTGCAATTATTTAATGCAAACATCAAATATTAAAAATGCTGATCAAATAATATTCATAAATTAAGGCCAGGCACCGTAAAAAATGACTCACGTTACATTACTGATGTTTTTAAAGCATTTGATTGCATTTGCTTGTCCCTCTGTTTTTTGGGTAATAAATAAAAACCCCACCAGGGACTGAACACGACCTTAAGTGGTGCGTACAAAAATTCCTCAGGACCAAAGCCTTCGGCGACAACAAAAAAATACAACGATACCCACGGGTCCCGACTCACTCACCTCCGTTTTTGCCCAGTATAATCAACGCAGTAACAACAACCAAAGAAGAAATTACAGGATGGCCGAGAATTTCAAATGCCAGTTACATACAGTATGTCTGAATAAATCTGCGCCCAGTTCAAAAGGTACTCAGGTATTTTCAACACTCGGCACACTCACACAAAAATGCAGCATTATCATTTATTCATTTAGCTGACACCGGTATCCAAAGCAGTTATTTAGGCAATCTATTTACTCATTTTATTTTTTTTACATCTATATTTTATATAGCTGTATTCTTTTTACCATCAGCTCAGGGTAAATATCTTGCTCAAGGATGCTACAGTCAAGAGGAGATCAAACCAAGGTCTTTCCATTGCTAGGCCATGACACCGGCCACTATGCCACCTGCTAGCCCCTTTTATTAGCATTTTGCAGCCATGTTTTTGCGACCTACGTTGAGATCCACCAGATATCTTGACCCATTAAGGTCTTTAACTTGTGATCTACTAAGTTGGCATTAGCCTTTCAATGTTAAATTTAGACACCGAGCTTAAAATGTGCAGTGGAGCACTTGCTTACTAAATATAGGATTTCTCCTGATACCCATCTGTCTGGAGCATTTTGTGCTGCTGCAGCCAAACAAGAAATGTCAATCTCGTCCCCAAGCCCAAATATGAAGTGGCAATTACTAAAAGTCAGGTTATGTCTCCGCCTAAGAATAAGATTCATCGCCTTCAGAGGAAAGTGACCAAGGTCACTGCATTTGCTCATTAAATCCTGACACTGATATGTTCACTGTCCCAGATATTCACCTTCAGCTCATTCTTGGCTTTAAATTCATGTTTCTGTAATAATGACATACAAGTCAATCTATTTCAATACTGTGTAGCTACATATCTAGTATTATTATGTGGCATTATAATAAAGGCAGCTGTAACAAATAGTTCAGGCACTGCTAATTGTTTAAAATGTGAAAAATATGCCAACTGTTCTATTATTAATTACTGTTCATTTTTCTGTGGCACTTTGCTTGTTCAAAGCATTCACCATGACCGTCAATCCATTGCTGACAGCGCACAGAACAAAATGTTTTGCTGTGGTTGGATAAATAGCACCACAGATAATTTTAGTTTTATTTTAAATACCCAAAGTCAAATTTGCTGGTTTTCAGAGGGGAAATTGGTGTGTTTGTTCAACACTTCATCGTATCTTTTCTGCAGAGCGTGCATACATCTTTCCCACAAACTGCCCCCTGCCTTATACAGTAGCAGCTTTTTCCCTACGAAACTACACTTGAACTGTTAAGTTAAAAATCAGTTTTTTGGAATTTTCATGGAATGTTATTTTCAGGAGGTTTTAATCTGCTTGAGTGCTGTTTCTGCTTCACTGAAGTGATTCGCTTACACAGTTGCAAAATTTGCTTGTACTTCCCACAACCCTCTTTTTCCACCAACTTTTTGTGCTACCTTTAATGTGTAAATAAATTTTTGTCATTTTTAGGAATTCTTGGAGAGCTGTACAATTTGGCATTCTGTATGTGCCATTCGTTTGTTCGTTCATTCATCTGTAAAAGCATCCTAAACTGCACTCTGCAGAGCTGTGAAGCCTAAATCTTGTATCCTCATAGAGCTAGACCTCAAAAGCTTTCTTTAAAAAGTTACTCTTCCTTAACTGTGGGGTATAGAACCAATAAACCCTTTCTTCTAATCCCCTGGCTTCAGATTAACAAATTTTCTATTGTTCCAAAATCCTGTGACATTGGATTCCATTTTGTCCATTCATCAATCCATCCATTACCATTAACCACTTTATTCTTATCAGGGTGATGGTGGTTTGGAGCCTATCCCACAACCATTGGACATTAGATTACGAACTACACCCTGGGTGGGACTTGAGTCCATCTGTCACACCTTCCTTCCAGATGTACCATAAACGCAGTTAATTCTGTGGCGGTGCAAAGTGCAAAAATTAAAAATATGTACTTAAGGTCTCCCCGCACGAGATTCCCGACTAGCAGGCCTTAGTTTTGTCAGCACCCAAACCAGCAAAAATGGAATCCTTAAATAGTATCCTCTTTTGGTTTAGGAAGGACTACACTTTACACAAAAGGCTGTCACCATAAAAACACAAAAAATGGACAACAATACGGTAATATGAAGAAGTCAAACTGATAATTACCTGACTTACATATGCACAAGTCTTATTCTTATTCAATATCTTCAGTTTTAATTAAATACAGGGTCGCATAGTTACAAATAAACATTATGAGGTGGCTATACAGACACGCAGTCACATCCATGCACAAGCCAGGTAGGGTCCAAATAATCTTAAACAAATTATTTTGGAAGAGAACCAGGAAGAAACCCAACCCACGGGAAAACACGCAACCCCCACACACGCTAAACTGGACTCAAACCCACACATTGCCAGCACTGTGAGTCTGCAGCAATGTCCACTGTGCCATGCTCTGCCTTTCAATAGTTTCAGATGGAGCCCCATCCTTCTAACAAAGGTCCATCCACCTTGCAGGACCTCTTTATAAAACTGGACAACATGCTCATTTAATTCAAGTAATCTGTGAGAAGCTCAGGAGTAACTCATCATTCAAGACCCTGCTTCTCCCAGCACACTGAAGCCTTAGCTTAGTTCTGCAAGTACCTTTTGTTTAACATGTAAGGCTCTGCCCATATCTTCACTCTACTCCTGGGCCAGGCCAAAGTGATATTTTACTCTGGTCTCATGATCTCAAACCATCAAGCCTCTCCATTTGATCCAGATGGCCGCTATTCCAGTAGTGATCAACATTGTCAAAGCATTTCCATGTGTCTCCTCTGGCTTGTATTAAGATGAAGAAGCTGGTAATTCCCTACCTTCCAAGAAAAGCACCACGATGTGTAAATGTCCAAAATTAATTAATAAAATGTTGGAGCCACAAATGGCTAAAAATTGTGAACTTACTGTTTGAAGTTTGCTAAGCTTTGCGCGAGTCTCTACAGGGCCACACCTGAGTTCTGTAGGTGCTGTGAGGTACCAGCCAAACAGATTCTGTGATACTTTATGATGTCAGAGCTGTTGTAGGTGCTTGTGTTACACATACAAACTCTCTTGCAGCACTATTGTATTGTGCTACATATTAATTGTCCTTAGAGTAGTGTTAAAGTGATGGTAAACTCCCAGTTTAGAGTGTTTTCAAACAAATCGCAGTCTTAACCCATTATCTCGCTCCTTGTTATCTCACCCGCCTCGTTTCTCACCACAAGCTGTGGCAAAATGGATTTCCTGCCATGATATTTCCTATATATGAACTACCCACACATATAAAGTAAAATACACACAGAATACACTGCTGCACAAGTTGTGAATTATCTGGCTCTCATCATTAACCCTGGCTTGACTTAAAACCGTGAAGTCTTCATCCTAGACTCGCCAAAAATTTGTTGAATAACAAGGTAAGATTGTAGTTTCGGTCATTAAGAAAGAACACAATCTTTGTTATGTGACTCTTCCACTGGGACTATCAGTCTTCCAGTGGAAGATTCAAAAGAAGAGAACAAAAGATACTAAGAATAAGAAGCAGAGCAAATGTCCAGAGCAAGGACTGACTACCAGTGTGTACAGGTCTCCCAAGAGTCCTCAGTGACCCCCATGAAATCGATCCTTGGGAACACTGACATTGCTGACTCACCTCAACGTTCCTCCATCTTATCAAATGATGGGTATCAGACAATGAGGCTGAACATCTGGCCATGGTTGGATAGGGTTGCATTATTATGCACTGGATGTCAGTTACATCAATTACAATAACGCAAGCTGAGCAATATTTCGCCAATTGTGCTTTCATTATTATGTACAGTATACTAATTCCAAATATAGATTTAAGAAATACCTTTGCATAATTGCTGGTAATAATGTATGTCATCATACTGAGAAATGCAGGCTGGAATAATATGTTAAGGGTTTTGCTCATGCAAACTTCTTTTTTCTTGCAAATAATCACAGAGTAACTCAAATGATGTTAACTGTTAAGCTTGCGTAAGTTTTCAAAGTGTCCAGGTAAACATAATTGACAACATTGTAAATAACAAAGGTGATTATATACAACCAAATATAATTATTTTACAAGATATATGATATTGCTCAGTTTTTGTATTTAATACAGCTAATGCATGCATCTGGCCAGACATAATTCATCTGTAGGTGGCGTTGTACTTTTACAATTACATAAAGTAACTTGTTAAAAATAACTAGGCGGTCCCACTGGTCCCTTGGGGCCATGATCCCTAAGCTGGAAAAGCGGCTCCATCAGATACCAGGAATGACAGTGTCCGTCTCTGACAACAGCATAATCCTAAGAACGGCAAAATTATTGTAGCACACTCTCAAACTCCCAGGCATCTGGTAGGACGCCTGAGACTGTGGAAGAACCACACTCCAGGAGAAAATGAGGTGAGGAAGGAGTATTATATATACGGGTAAACCCCATTTTATGCACTTAATTCCTGAAAACACAAACTGACATTAAGTATAACAAGGTGTTGTTTTACATTATTTCATATGGGGAGGAAAATAATGTGTTTCCAGCTCATCCAAAAACCTCCACTACTTCTACTTCTATACTACTTCTTTGTGGCTAATAGATAACATCCCACTATAGACATCTGTAATGCAAGTTTATTACTTTTCTTGCACACTAGGGACACCACTTTAAAAATAAGGACAAATAAATCAGGTCAAATAAATGACATGCATTTTCATTTTAAGTCGAAAAAATACAACTTAAATGCTGTTCTTAGCAAATAAATGGTTTCCATTTTTCTAAAATATACTATATAAATAAAAAAATAATAATTTAAATCCCATAGTAGGAATGCCACACTAAAAGCCATCCATTCTTACAAAATAAAAAAGGAAAAAAATAAAATCAATGCATTGTAATGCATACCAGCTGTGCCCAGATGGTTCTGTAAATTTCATATTCTGAAAAGTGAAATAAACAGAAGGTATAAAATATGCACAGCTTGCAAAGTAGCTGTTCATTCAGGCATCATTTCAAATGTCAACATGTCTGTAACGTCCAGTTTAATGTCCCGAAGGTCCTGCTGCACCAGAGAATAAAACCAATCAGCCTTCTTCCAAGTTAAACAATTTTCCTCAATCCCCAAAGTATTTTCCATTTTTTTTCCTTCATCCTGATCTTCCCATCTCTGTCGATATAAAAATTAAGCCTGCGGCAAAATCTAAACCAAGTTAAAAACATGATAAACGCCTGTGTCATGCTTCTGCTGCATGTATATGTCTTTTGTTATCTCATCTGATAAGTCTTACACAATTACTGAATTCCTCCTTTGTTCTTGAGAAATAAATGAAACATTTCGTTAAAGTAGTTACTCAAAAAAAATCTTAATTTTTCATAAACACGGGTTAAGCTTCGGTTGTGTGTGTAATGCATGGAGTAAGATGATGTTTTTGTTTTTATTAATTTGGGAGTGTTTCTCCATTTTATGAGAAACCCCCCAGAATGTTGCTTGAACCTATATGATAGTCTGACTGCATTTTTAAGCAGACAAGCATTACCACTGCTGAAAACGTGAATTTCTGTTCAAACAGTTAAGAATTTTTACCAGGAAATCCTGCTAAGGTAACTTCAATACAGTGGATGTAAGATAAATAATACATGGTAACACCTAATGAAATTGCAAATGTAAATGTTAAGGTTGAGAGTGCCTAATGGCCCACGGACATTACATTAAATGCAATATACTGTATTCAGTTGTGTGGATTTCAGGGGAAAAAACCTTCTTTGATGACACTGTAGCAATGTGAATTGATTTAAAACAAATCATACAGTGTGTTTCAGAATGTAAAAATGTATCAAAAGTAACTGTTTAAAAGAGTTATTATTATTATTATTATTATTATTATTATCATTATTATTATTATTATTATTATTATTATTATTAACCTTACCACTAGCTTACTAATCATTAAATAAGTAATTTGACTGTACCACACAGGCTGCTGTGGCTGAAGTCACTTCGAAAGAAAATTAGAGGGAGTCTCTAGCACAGCTAACAGCAAGGCTTTTCATGCTGCCTGATGGGTCTCACTGGTGTTCATTTCTAACATGGCACTCTGCGGTGGAGCTCCAGAGATGCTTGCTCAATGCTGGGTGTGTGCTGAAACCACCACATGAAAGTGAACATGGACAGTGTTGGAATTAAACATGCCGAGAAGCTTCGGCAGGACCCCCCAAGGGGGCCACCATGATTGATGGCCTGTGCCCGTGAATGCCACAGCCTCGCCCCTGTCGTGTACTTTTGCTGCTTGGCGTATTAATAGCTTTCTTATTCGAGGGCCAAGTTGAGCTGATTGACAGAACCGCATGTCCCAACAAGATGCACTGAAGAGCCCTTAGTCGTACTACATCAAAAAAAAAAAAAAAAAACTGAAGCAGTACTTTATTTTTTTATATAATTGCACAGGCTATTGGGGCTGAAATCACCAATGACAGAACCCCATAGATACTTCTCAATTCACAAGTCTTAAAACCACCCTTCTATATCATAGCAGTTTATCAAAGCATATTGCGTAGCCAACAATAAAATACGATTATTTTAAGCCACTCCCTGAATAAAATGCATATTAATCTTAGTGCATTTGTCTTCTTTTCCCCCAGACCTCATGGATAAGCTACAATAACTGTTCCTGATGGGTCTGCGGTTACAGGGCAGCTCCCATGGCATCAGAAACAAAGTGCAATTAAAAGGAACTGACAACCTAGGCAGCAGCCGGGTCAACGCGATGCATCTGCGGTCCCGAGTCTCATTCCACGTGTCACACAAATTGTAATAATTGTCCAAAAGTTGGAAAAAAATAAATAAAAATAAAAAAACTTGTGGGGAAAAAAGGGCTGATCCACGTGAGGTGTCAATGTGATGCCTTCATACAGATGGACCTCTCTTTTCCAAATGCATGAGAATCTGTTTTCATGTCGTTCCCAATGGGCATCAAAAGTGAAGAAAAAAACCAAACAAAAAATAGAGCCATCTGTGCATAAATTGCTAACATGACCCATTATATCAAATTCATTATTAGATTTATTATTAGATGTGAGCAGAATCAAAAAAAAAATATTGGCTAATAACTTTTTGAACACCTCTCCTATTATATAAGACGCAATAATGGTGAAATCACCATAATTTCACCATCTAAGCCGAACCATAATTTGACCTGATGCTTTGTCAACTGGATCCTAGTTTGTGCGGCTGGTGATTCAGTGCTCCTTACAAGCTGACGATGAACACGTGGGCCTGACAAGTGCAGCGGGGAGAACCACACAGTAGCATTCATCTCCAGGTAACATTTCCTATGAATTCTAATTGTCATTTTAAAATTTCATATCTGTTACAGAGATCAATTTGGATTACTGGAAACCTCATTTCCTTCTTTAAATTGATGTATAAATCATTCCTTGAGATCGTTCAGACTTTACAGTCCCGTAAATCACGCGACATTGACTTTTGGCAAATTCTGAAAAAGCTTTGCAGTGCAGCATATTTTCGTTTGCTATTCGACAAAGAGGAAGCTTTTTAATGCTGTGCGAGTTTTTGGCTTTTCCACTGAACAACCCGTTAATATAATAATAATGTAAAATAATAAAGAAGCCAGTAAGCAGTACCGTGATTTTAACACGATTGATCTTTTCAAACTTACCTCAGCGATCAGCCAACCCTTGTTGCTAAGTAATTAGTATGTTTTTAAATGTTAATTTTAGTTTTCGTAAAATGAAAAATGAAAATTTTGAGCTCTTCCATGAAATCTGTGTATCTGATTAAATGAAATAAACTTATTGAACGACTACACCATGGATGGACCATAAATCAGTGACTTGTGACTGTCAGCCTGCAAACCATCTCTCAGGGTCTGACATAAAAAACGACGTTGCTTTTGAAAGATCTACGAGATGCCAGGGCAAATGTGTGGTTGGTCTAACATATAAATTGGACTGGCAGTGCAACGGGAAAGTTTGCTGTGGCCACGTCGGCTGCTTAGGTAATGCTGTTTAGCTGACACCTGACCTGAGCTTCCCTGTGCTGGGATTTCTTTGTTTATCTGTACAATTTCTTACAACCTTACAATGTTTGGCTGCCACATACACTTATTTATCCAGCTGCGCAATTCAGGATTAAGCACTTTAATTGGTGGTGCTGCAGCTGGAGTAACAGGTGAAGCAAGCATCATTTCAGTACTGAGCTACACCTTTAACCACCACACCGCCTGCTGGCCGACTTAAGCAAAGATTTGTTGGATATAATCCTCATCTTTCGTCGCTCTTTTAAGATCTCTGTGCAGGTATACAAGCAAACCTGTTGTAGCTCAAAAAAATGCCTCATTATGGAATGGTGAAGTGTTATGAAGTTCTTCAGTATCTTCTAAGTCTGCTAATGACACGAGGGGCTTTCACAAACAATGTGTAATAAGTCCCACAGGGATAGCCGGATCAAACCAAGGAAGAAAGGAAGCCTCAGAACACAGTCCATTGGCAATTCTGTTCAGCTGTGAGGAAAAAAAAACAAAAAAAACAAGAGGAAGTCTTGATGTGCACTCTAGATATCTCACCAGGGATGGTACTTCAGCAACAGCTCCGAAAATGCCCAGCTGAGAAGTCAAAAGACGTGGAAAGTGATGCTTATTGTCTTATTTGAATCTGCATGGGCCACGGCCATGTGATTATTTGAAAGGGCTACAGAGAAGTTGCTGACGCTCCCTCTGCAGCATTTTAGCAGCTCCAAATTCTTCACAAATCGCAGCCTCACAGTGACATTGAAAATCTGCCTGCCCGGTATATTAATATATTATTTTGCAAGCACTTCAATAATCTGCATGAATGCCAGATGCTTTTTTTTTTTTTCGTTTAAATGAAAAGCTTTCAAAAAGCTTTTGACAATAAACTGCTGAGGAACCGGCTGCTTCATTGCCTGTAAAGTGCTTCGCTTCTCGTCACAGCGAATCCAGAATTTTAAAATCATCAGATTACATGGTCTTCTCTTCACCTCTTCAAATATATTAAGAGAATTATGCTCTCACGTATTTTCATCGTCTTTCCACACGGAGTACGCACATTAAAGACATGATACATCTGGCTTTCTTGTGCAAAAATACGAAGGAAACAAAAAAAAAAAAACCTGAAATAAGCAATGTTCAAAATGTGCACTGATGCCAAAGTGACTTTAAGAAAGACGGAGGCTCTTAGTCACACTGCGCTGTGTTTCTGAGTAAACCACAGACTGTCCATAAGGACCGGTCTGGCCATAACTTAGAGGAACTCCAGTCCTGTCTGTCCAGTATGTGCAACTCAGAAAAACCTCAGCACCGTTGACAGCAGAAGCTCAAAGAAGCTGACGTGAAGGCAAGTGGAGGTTAAGTCGGTTCATTCAGAAATAATTACTTCTGAAAACGGGGTGCCCTGCTGGAGTTGACAGTGACGGTATTTGCAGGTGCTATCCCTAAATGACATCCAGTAATGTCTTAGTTTGTGTCAAGAATGTCCCTGTAGGCTTATATCAAATACATGGCCGTTCCCTCAGCAAGAGTTAAGGCTAGAGGAAGGCTATAGACTCTCATCTGACTCCTGGCTAAACTGTCATTCATTCCTTCATTCCTTTATTCGTTGCAGGGTTTTGGTGGACCTCAGACTATCCTAACAACACAGTGCGAAGCTGGGTACACCAGAAGGTCACAGGACAGAGTGAAGAACCTTGGTTGGAATAATGCAAGATTTCCAGACCAGCAGTGAGTTCTCAGAGTTAAAATATAGTGTAGCAGTTCTATACCCTTGAGGCTTTCATGAACACCTGTAGTATAGACTCAAGAATATAAAAAGGATTTTTGACCAAATTCTAGTGGATTACAGAACTGTAATTGCGACCTTCGAAACTGAGCGCACCTTTTGATGTTCTGTACTGATATTGTATTCTGGCCTCAAGTCAGCTTTTTTCCTTCTATGACCAGCTGAATGCTTATAGCCTTGATAACTGCATGTAAAATCAAATAAAACTGATACACCAATATAGCATGCCAATATTTTCAAAAAGACACATTTTCTGACACAAAAGTAAGATCACAATAAAGCAAATATCTAAAAAATGAGCTCTCATTCTCAACCGGTTGTGTTTAGATGAGGAGTGGCCCACATCACTATCTAGACCACAAGGTCTCTATGATGTGCACATTTCTAAATCAGAACACTCTTCAGTGTCAGTACACCAACAGTCAGATAGATAGATAGATAGATAGATAGATAGATAGATAAGTGGTCAGGTAGCACTTATCTATCTATCTATCTATCTATCTATCTATCTATCTATCTATCTATCTATCTATCTATTCATTATAGAATTCATTATAGAACCTAATATCTGTAATACCGGTGTCACTATATCTGGATATTTTCTGGTTAAATGTAATATAGCAGCAACATGCGCACACTTGTTACACAACAAAGGCAGCTACTATACACATTTCTTACTTCCTGCTTTCTGTCATATTGACACACTCTACCAATTATAACCATCGGTTACAGCAAATCAAATATTATATCGGAAACAGCAGATGCTATTACTATTAAATTTCAAAAACTAATTTATTTGACAATTTTCTAAAACAAATTACTATGTTTGGTAAGTTTCAGCTACATACCCATTTACACAACTGGATTCATTTTTACTGGTGCTATTATGTTTTGTTCAGAGGTATTAGAGCAGGCATGAGGTTTAAATGCTTGTAGGCAAAAATACACAAAACATTCAACAACAAGCTGTAAGCATACTTTGCGGTGTGAAACACAAAAGGCAGTGACTTATTTGAACTTTAATATTTCTTTATATTGTGAACATCTGAAAGCTAAATGAGCAAAATGTGTCCATCCATGGTACACCATGGATAGGCATCACACCTCTGTGACCCTGGTATGGGCAAGGGACTGTTCATACTGAATGAATAAATGAAACAAGCGAGGAAAAATATTTTTTTCTTACAAATATTATTAAATAATATCATTGCAAATCATTGCAATGTGGAAAAAAATACTTTTGATTTTGGTATTCATGCAAATTTTAGGAGATTTTTTTCATTCAGGAACTTTATTTTATACATTTAAATTGACCCCCCTTACAATGGGAATTTCACTAGTGGCATGATTTTACAAAATGAGTATTGGAATGGGAAAGAATGGGTGTACATTTTTATGAACATATCACCATTTTGCTTTCAGTTTTGCTCTGCATATATTGTATATTACACTGCATCACAAAACAAATGCTAATATTCCTCAAAATAAAAAAGTTATGAGGCTAGTTGCACACCTGCCTCATCCAGAAGGTAAACTATATAAATAAGACAAATTATATAAACAAATCCAATATAAAAACACTTCATGAGTGACATTCCCATTTTCCAGGTGTTAATATAAATGTTTTTATTTCACAAATTGCGGTTGCTACCCTCTGACAGCCTGACACTTCAGGGTCTGTGGAGAATTGCATCAGTCCTCTCAGTCAGAATCTCACTCTAATTCATAAACCTCAATTTAAATATCAGCAAAATAAAGTGAATTTTATAATTCAGTGCACCTAGCAAGATTACTTGGTTTGTGACTCATTTATATTTATATTCATTAAGCGACGTACGGCTTCTGGTAAACAAAAGTACATTTCACATCGATACAAGCACACAATTAGGAGTTTTACACATTGCAGTGTAGCTGCCTCTAGAACTGAGTCAGGCGGAGAATATAAACATAACAAACATGGGAAGATCCAGACAGAAGTGGATTAAAAATGGGTTTTGAAGTCCTTTTTGAATACTGGGTGGATTCAGCAGCTATGGGGGGCTCATACACAACATTGGATTCAACACTGAGAACCTTTGGAATTTCGATTTTGGACCCCTTGGGAGTGAGATGACAGAGCAGACAGAGGCTGGTGAACTCAGTGGTCACTGTAGGTCACTTTCCAGCTAGCAGGAATGCATTGCAATTCCCAAAGTAAGAAACTCACATACTTACACAGCCTGTCTGTTCTCACAACAGGATTGTGATGCAACAATTAAAGGATGGAAAACAAATTCCCTTAGATTTTTTGCCAGTAAAAAAGCAAGCACTACAAAGATTCTAAAGAGGGCCTTAGAGAAATGTAATCCTATCATTTTGTTTCCTAGTAAGTAAGTTTTCACATGGGGGGCATCCCACCAAAGTGACTGTCTGCCCAGCGCCACTGAAACTTTAAGAAGCATTTATTTCCCAAACCCTGCAGACACTTCTATCTAAATTGGTAACAGAACTCCACAATGGGGATTCTGACTCCTTCTGAGCTATTTCTGATGATCAGCTGAGAACTGGAATTGATGGACAGCGATCCAAAGTTTTCTATTATGCATACAGAGAGAACAAAGTAATCTAATTTGTATTAAAAAGAAGAAGGAAGTGTTCGTTCATCTTCCGAGACTCACTGCTCATGACGGCTGCATTCGTCCTTTTTGAAGAAAACGTGACCACAAGAGCAGCAACAGCTATCGCTTTGGTTAAGAAAGGTTTACTTATCCACAGATTATAAACGGGAAAAGGTAGAAATTATCATATCACGGAGAAATGTGCCCACAAAAATGTATTCTCACCAGCAAATGCAACTGTCATGCTGATATGACAATACTGCATTTTCATTTGCTTCAGAATACGTTTATATATATATATATATATATATAAAGAGAAGCAACACTTGTAATTGCATAAAAAAATTAGAATACAAACACAAATGTGTCAATAAATCATACGTCCATATTTTAATGTGTTTTTAATAGATATAATCAGCAGCTGCATGCATAGTTTGACTTTGATGCATTCTGAAACATATTAATTCATTTTGCATGGACATGAATTCATGTAGACTTCAGATGAGGCCTACGCATACACAGGTAGGCCTAAATATCAGAAAACAGGCTGACGTTCTTATCTCCAAAAGCAAATATTCACCCTAAGCCCAGGGACTCGCAACCCTGTTTAACAGCACATGTGCAACCAGAAAGATAACCCGCTGAGTTTTATGATACTGTTATAAAAAGTTACAAATATCATAATGTGCACATACCATATTGTCTTTTAAAAAACTGGACGATTTCAGATGAGCTTGAACACGACACTGGTAGAATACAACAGCGATGGGTCTATACAGTGTTTTACCTTTGGCTGTGGGTACCACTGCACTACACGTGTACTGCAATTACAAAGGATCTCAAAACTGCAACGCAAAAGAGCTGAAACATCCTGAAAATTAACCTTTTTTCCTAAATCCTTAAATGAAACCCGAGTCAGCACATTTGATATATTTGCTCCTACTCCATATTAATTATGAGAGAAATCCTTCACTCAGATAAGTACGTAGTTATGGTGTTTTAGCACAAGGTTTTGCTCGGTCAAAACAGCACCTGCGGCAGCATTCTTTCCCGGAGGAAGCTGTGTGATAATCGCGAGTTTTAAGCACGGCTGTTGAAGCCAGGCACCAAGAAGCTGCTCAGTCATCACCGCTGCTTTCTGAACGCTCAGAGGGTCGACCACGCTTCATGAAGTCTGACTCTAGAAAGCTGCGATGCGAGCCCACCCCGAGAGACACTGGCAGATTAAAGCGTTCAGTAAATGTAAAAGAAAAAAGCCTCATTATTTATATTTCAAATAAATAATGGTCCATAAATATTAATGAAGAATTTATCATGAAGCTAAAATAATGAAAGGCGAGATACATGTGGTGTGCAGGGATCTGTCTTCATTTGAAATTCAAAAAAGCTTCAAGTAACATCCAGTACTATTACTTTGGATGCATTTGGCAATGCCTAATGACTGGCAATTTTACACTTGTCAAATATGTGCATGTGTCCACTACACAAACAGATTTAATAGCTGTTCTGTCATTTCCCTCATAGCTGTAATAAATTCTCGTTGAAAAACGTTACGTGCATATAGAATTATAGGCCGCACCATCAATATTCCATACATCTCTGGAACTAATCCTCCTCGTATCGTATTTACTAAGTGACCGGTCGGATCTTGTACCCTGTCAAGGCAAAAACAACTGCAATGCTTCATCCTTACCAATTACTCGTATTTTGCCCCATTTATTTTTACATAAAAAATTAGTATGCTGAGCTGCTTTTAAATGCTGACCATAACCTTTGGTCACTTTGTGTGTGGAATAACATACATGCGCATTCTGCATGGATACGTTTTTTCCAGATGCATCAGTGTCACAGAAGGATTTTAAACAGATATATGATGCACAGATCCTCAAATGAGAAGCTATCCATAATATGCTGTCATTCAAGCTCATGCAGCGAAAATGTGTTTTATTTTAGGTTGTCACATGTGCTATCCACTGCACGTTCGAAAACCATCTATCAAGGCTGAAAGGTATAAATGTTCCCAATAAAGAAAGTTTCTCCTCACCTAAGGAAACTCATCAATATCACTGCTGATGAATGAATGAATTCAGTGAAAAACAGAGGAGTTTTGCTTTCGTTTGGACTTTTATCCATGCACAACATTTTCACTCTCGCCCACTTATGTTAACCCCCTCTCCTTGTCAGAGTCAGGGCGGTGCAGACCCTATCCTGGCATCCCCGGGTGCCACGCTAGGAGGGGTGCAGTCTTTGAACTGTGAGAGAAAGCCCACACAGACATGGGAAGGACATACAAAGTCCAAAAACACTGGGGTGCATTCAGATGCGCACCTGAACAGCCCAGGTGCTACGAGGCAGTAGCACTACCCTCTGTGCCTCCATATTAGCACACCAATTTAAATGAACAAAAGCAGTAAACTGACTTCATAGTGAGACAGTTTAAGTACTGTAGTCCTTTCTACTGCAACAACATAAGCAATACAGAGCCCTTATGACCTACAAGTAGGACAATGTAGAGATTTTGAAAGAGATTATACAAAAATAAAATTGGCCTGGTTTGACTGCCTTTGTTAGCAAGGTTTTCAGAAACATCACCTCAAATTTTGGGGCCCAATTACTTCTTTAGTCTTTCACCAATGTCAAATGAACATGTCTCATAAAAAGGCATCTAATAAAAATGAAGATAATTTATAGGCAATATATGAAAAAGTGGTGCTTGTAACGGGTTACTATGCAGATGACAGCACCGGAAACACGCATGCAGGCAAAGCAAGCTGAAATAATAAAAAAATTTGAACACTGCAATGCATAAACATGTTGTCTTTTGTCATATTTTCATAAATTAAGAAAATATCCGTATGCCTTCATAACGACAGTGGTTGCCTAACATGACTCAGTCATAATGTTGTTTACATAATAAGAAGCAACTGTAGCATATAATTATAACATAATTTATAAAACATTCCTCTGTGTACAGTGTTTGGAATAAACATTTTTGTGGGTATTAAAATTCAGTTTGTTTACATAGACTTTGCAAGTTTGTATTCTCTTATGAATAATTTAGGTGAGACATTAAGTACTGGGCTTTACTGTATTTCATACTTACACTTTGCCTTTGGGAGGGCTGTTCTCAGGCTCCTATAAAAATGTTTACACTGAATTTCAATGACATACTGTACAAAGAATATGACACATTAAGTTTTATACACACACATTTATACATATATTGTATATGTAAATAAGTGTTTTGACTCAATTGTGACAGGTAAACTTAGTCGTAACAGCAACCCTTAACATAAAATAAAAATAATTTTTTCATATTCATTTCACTTCTCTCACATTTAACCCTAAAAAAAAGGCACAATTTCCATGAAAGTTTGCCATGATAAAAAATCAAAGGGGGTAAAACACTTGAACAGAACAAATCAAAGGTGCATTATGCTTTTGAGTGGTGTCTGTTCAGTGATTCTTCATTTCCTGAAGTAAATTTAACCTGTGATTCACCCACTGTAAGAAATTTACATTGGTGACAAGCTCATATATAAGCTGAACACTAAGAACAAAAAGAATGAAGTTCACCACAGTTCCAGCAGACTGAGGTAGAGCACATTAAACGTTAATGTCACTGTACTTCCCAAATGCATATACACAAGTCTATGGTGGACTGGCCTCTTATCCAGGACGTCATTGCATAGCCTAGCACTCAGCGATTCTTGGATGAATCGTTCCAACCCTGGCCAGGATAAAGCAATGAAAATGAATGGATGGATTAATGGATGTATAAAAATAATGTACGATAAAGGACCTACCCTTAATTTACAAAAACAAGTGTACTGTTTGCCATTTTGTTAGCACTGAGCCTCTTTCTTGCACATTCTGGTACTTCTGAGTGCTTACATCACAAACACTGATATATTCAAAAAACAACATAAGCCCTATTTTTCAAAAAACAACCAAGTATGGTCTCCCAGAAAGAATACACTGAGCATCTGATAAATGGGGACAAACGAACCGCTCGGAACCCATCAAGGAGACAGCGTCTCAAGGTGCTGCACAGCTGTAGAGACCAAATATGTGTGTGGTCGAATGGGAGTGGCAAGAATTCACAAGTAACTGACTTTCGGCAGAAAAAAAATCTATGCATTCAACAAACCAGCAGACCGGGTTGAGCCATTTTCAGCTGTCACAGTGTTCGTGTACGTCACATTCGCATGATGTGCAAACTGACCGGTTACTCGAGTTTTTTATGGAAATTTGTTACCGTGGGCAACCGCCAAAACTAATCTGCTGGGCTGAATATAAGCATGTATGTACCGGTGTCTACAGATTATATAGGATTCTGTCACCTGTTGCTTCCACCGAAAATGTACTGACCCTCCGAGGCACAAATAGACAAATAAATTTATAGCAGACCATCTGTAGACAGACAAGGCTCCCTGTTCCCCATAATATAAGATTTTTTGCCTAGCGCTGGAATTAAATCCAAAGAAGAGTATTATGTTAATTCTTTAATGGTTAAATCCAGGCAACATCCCGAAAGCTGACGCAAGTATATTACACAAAGTTCACCATTGAGGGTCTTACCTGTCATGTAACAGCAGTTTGTCATTTTAATAAAATCCCCCCAAACCCAAAATGCTGCCTGCCCTCCATGCGCCTTCCCATGTTCTGCACAACACTTAGGGACAGTTTGTGTTTATGAGCTTGTTTTTGTCATCTCCTGTTTGCATGAACAGCATGTCGAAGACTGTCGGTGAACAAACTTTTATTTGTACTCTGTAAACCACAGAGAAATGTGCGCATACTCTAAAGATTACCTGATATGCTGTAAAACAGGTGCAGAAGCAAAATAACACAACTTCCATATATGTTTTAGCACATCACGACACGTTGCTAGATAGCTTCCAAGGATTAACACATCTCAATAGTGCTTTATGTTAACACGTAAACCTGGTCTTAAAAACAATATCATGTTTACCCTCTCTAAAATTTAAACATAAGAATATAGCTAAAAAGGTGCCCACTATTACACTCTGACAAGACTTTTGTGAGCAACGTACGAGTAAAATTGCATCCATGGCATCCGCACACTCCAATAAAGGTGTTAGATACGTTTCTAGGACTTCTAAAAAGCTCTTCAAGCCCCACCTCCAGACATGTGGCACCATTTAAATGCACAAAATGCCATCTGCACGCATATTACATCCCAGCAGTACAGCATGTACAGTTTCAGAGGTTATTTTGTCCTCTAGAATGGACAAATTTGAATGGCTCACTAGCATACAGCAGTGATGGCACACTTATTACATGTAATCTGACGCAAAGTACACAAGGAAGTTTTTCCACAAATCGAAATGATAAAAAATAATTTAAAATTAGCTAAAACATTTTTTATATCGCATTTGAATAGCTACTGGTGCACAATAACTAGATACCCCATGCTTTTTCCAAGCGCACAGGCTAAGCAGAATAAGAAAGGACAAAAGGAGTTTTCATATGTTTTAGCCATGTGTCATAAATGCTCCATTACTACCTATTAGAAAGGCACGATTTGTCTTGTGTAGATGCATCCTGCGTGTGTATTAAATGCAGGTGCTGCAGACAGACCTTACAATATTAGGGCCTGTATTGCCTCATGCTTTGAAATCGTCCTTTGTTGCTGTGCTTCGATGAGATCAAAGTGGGCCGTTTAATCAAACGGTAGCCCGGTTCATGGGTAACCGGGCCTCGTATGGAACACCCACTCTGATGCAAGGCCTGATGCAACGCTTTTAAACTGATGGTGACCTACTGGCCAGCCAGATGAAAACGGATTTAAAACCCTTTCACTCTAAAAATAGGCGCTTTAAAAATAAGCTGGTGCTCTTAAGATGCTGAACCAGGCTGACAAACAAATGGTGATTTGTATTGGACGCTGCTGCGTTTCAGTGCGAACAGTTCTGCATGCTGGTAATGCTGGAGTTGCTGTGTTGCGATCGCTGCGGTTTCGATCACGAATTGCGTCAGAGGTATAAACTGCTGTGAAGTACATTATTACAACTGCAGCGAAAGGACAGCCATCTCAGCGCCAGCGGTGGCCGTCTGTTCGTAAGGCATTCACAGGAAAATGAGCTTCAACTTTTTTTGCAATGAAGCGACGGAGCTTTTCGAACGTCATTACCGTCGGTGGATTGTACAGTGACAACCCTCTCTTTGTAATATTTTTTACATTCTCGCATTCCTGATAAAGCATAGAAATAACACTTCCTAGTAAAATTTCAGAATTTATAGGATTAGTTTAAAATCAAAGAAAGGCAGAGGCATTGCCTTTATAACGCTGAACCTCAGCAAACTGTAACACTGCCTACTCCTGCTGAAAATAATATACTGTAAATAAAAACAATAATGCACCTGAGTTTTAGGCTGCGTACTCTGTCCCTGTATCACTGTGGAAGAAAAAGAGTGCAGCAGGGCGTAACCCTGCCTTTTGTAGTGCGAGTATAAGACTGTGGCTTCCATGTCCTTGTTCCTCCATGTCCTCACACGCATGAACCCAACAGTCACGATCAGTTATCAACCCATAACAGCGCTGTGAGATTTCCTTTCATTTATTTTTCAACTCTGTCTTAAGTAGATTTGGCTGTGGTGAGACGGACACGTCTTACATGCACATCCGTCCATCTCCTGGACCGAACTTTTGACACGTATGGGCTTGAGAAGAGACGGTTACGGTTGCGTGCTCCACTGGCCGCAAAACTGTCCTTTAATTATTCATGGGAAGTTGAGTCATTTTCACTTGCGAACTGGTAAAAGTGTGGTTTGATTCTCTTTCTGTTCTGAAATTCCACCTTAAGTGGATTCATCTGTCGCTGGAAGGAAATGTCTTAAATACATATTCCTTTATCTTCTGCACCCAGGTCTTGGCACTTACAGGCTTACCAAAAAACAATTATGGTTTTGTGTTGCACAGTCTGCAAAACTGCTCTTTATTTATTCATGAAAAGTTCACTGGATCACTGGAGATACACACTAGAGTGAGACATTAACAGAAAAACTCAACAGAAGAAGGAAGCATACTCACCCTCCTTAGGTGGTCGCTTGACTTCGGCGCTCAGATTGCAGACGTGCCCATTTCTGAGCTGCGGGGTGAGACATCCCTCTGTTTGGGGGTTCAAGGGCAGCACCACGTTGTTGAGCACTAGGGCGTTCTCCACCTCCCCGTCACCCAGGTGCTGCGGACAGGTGCACTTGGCGTACACCATTCCACACGACTCCGCAGGCCCTTTCTCTGTCTTCAAGCAGTTCTCCAGCCACGTGCACAACACCTGGCAGCCGAACTGGCTGGGGCTCGCCTTATTCAGGACCAGAAACTCCAGCACAGACCTCTGCTCCTCCTCCGTCCTCCTTTGTACCAATCCAGGGTAGTCGTAAGGAAACAGCCTGCGCAGCTGCACAAAGTTCTTGTCGTACTGCAGGAATATGTACACGTTCTTGGATTCGCAGATGTACACGATGGACTCATTGGTCCTCAGCTGCTCGTTGATCTTTTCATGAGAGTAGTGGTCAAACTGATAGGCCAGCAAGGAGAAGTGGGAGCAGTTCAGGTCGCGTTTGTATATTTTCAGGTAGATACTGTATTTGGTAGGGTCTGGGTTCTCCAGTGTCCAAGTGCAGTTTGTGTAGTTTTTGGGGAACATCTCGCTCACTGAGTAGGATCCATATATAACCCCCTTGACCAAAGTGGAACACCAAAAGTCTTGGGCACCGGTAAATCCAAACATAACCAGGAGATAGGTGGAAAATATATAAATCAACAGGTTACGAATAGCCTTCATCCTATGTCATTTGGCCTGCGGGGGGAAGGAAATAAAGATGCAAGTAACACACTAAAGGATTTCCAACAAAAAAAAAAAAAAAAAAAAAGAGAGAAGAAGATGCAGTGCTGCGCTGATGGTGCTCCCTCTGAATCGGACTGCCTAATAATTCGTGCACCGTTTATTCTCGCCCAGGAACCTGGTTTATTTGAGATGCACGGTCCATTTCAATTTTAAACCGCACTACGTTGTATCTGGCCAGCTCTCTGGAGGGTTCCAGTGTAGAAGAACCCGATTTATTTTTATTTTTTTTTTTTTTTTATCCTAAGGGGTAAACTAAATTTTGGACCAACATTGCCACCTTGTGGTTTCGTTTTATTTTTTAAAAAAGACATTTAAATAAAAACAGTGAGGATAAATGAAACTGAAGAGCAAATAATTTCGGAAATTGTGTCTGTGTGTAAATAATCCTTATTAATTTATTGCTGGCCGTATCGGCTCTTATCGCAGGGACCCGTTAACAAGGCATCCTAAAAAGAGAGACGAAGGGAAAACACATAAACACACGCAATTGCGTCGAATTCTTACCGGTCATCACAACCTAGAAATACGACAGAATAATTCCCTGTTGTCTTTTAAACACCGACTGACAGATCAGTACCAGCCGACTGGTGCAAAACGTGTACTTGGCTTCCTTCAAATGTCCAGCATGATATATGGGATCACAGACAAAACAATAAACCAAAGAAATGGCCGATCTACGGCAAAGACCGAATGTCAAAAGTCGCTTCATATTCAATCGCATTCTGATTTGTGTTAAAAAAAAAGAGAAAAAGTCCCCCAGTGCATGTGGTCGCATGACGACTGTGCGCCGCCTGATGCAGCAGCAGTGATTCTCCCATATCAGAGCCATTCAACAGCCACACAAATAAACCACGATGGGTTAAAAAAAAACAAACAAACAAATAAAATCGAGACCTATTGATATTTTAATCGTGCCACCGTGTCGATTACGGGAACGCTCGGTTTCCGTTTAATACCGCACAATGGCCAGTGAAGCCAGATGGGATGGTGAGAAGAAGTGCGTTGCTCTTCGTCAAGTGCAGCCCACCTTAACACACAACCTTAGCCCTAAAACCATCTAAACATTGCAAACCTATATGGTGACTAAAATTAAACCTGCAGGGCTTTACTTCTTCCACGGTTGGGTTGCCTTTTAAGCAAACAAGGCAGTTAGACAACCAAGTGGATCCGATACACTCACGACCCAGGCTGACATCCCTTCCCTACGCCTGCTTGGGCGCTACTGCTATTATTTTTTATTTTAACATATATCTACACGTTAAGGAAACGCTCACAGGTAGGTTGGGTAATGCTACGTGTCACTGCAGATTTTTTTTCTTTTTTTTATTTATTCACACGGTTTGAGTAACCCCCAACAGTTTCCAAAATCTTGAGGCGAGATGGATGGATGAAGGAATGAAGTGATGGATGGATGGACAGACGGGCGGAGGGGGGGGGGGGGCGACGGTGAGAGCGCTGCGGGGGGGAAAAAGGGAGAAATGCCACGCACTGCCCCGGTTGCATTAATCCTAGAGGCAATGCAGCTGGGCGCAGTGTCGCCGCGCTGTGTAGGCGTCCAAATCCAGAGCAAAAACACAGAAGCAGAAGAGGACGCCGTCTTGAGACATCCTCAAAAATCCTCTCTTTTACACCAACTCTTGCCTTTTCCCTTGCCTTGGATGGGGGTGGGTGGATGTCCTTGCATATCGCAGCCGTGTAGAATAGTCTATTATTAAGATATTACAATGCGGGCTCGTCTGTGCCCGGAATTTTCGTGCGTGGGACCGGATTATATAGGGCGCATCACGCAGCCTGAGCCTCGCATTCTGACGGATGTGACTGAAAAGCGCTCGCAAGGACGGGCTTGCGCCTCGAAACTAGTTGGGATTTAGAAACAGCATGTCGGAATCATTAAAAAAAGAAAGAACATGCAACCACAGACCACCATGAAGCAGAACCGAATGAGAAAATGGCGAATAATGAATAATTCTTTTCATAATAAGTTTTGGAACCAAGTGGGGAAAAAAACAACAAAAAAATAAGCGAACGCCGACTCGAATTGAGTGGAACCTAGACGGCGCCAGAACTCCATTCTTTGCTATTTTTTTAAACAGCAACACGCACAAATTTCACCTCTTAACTTCCCATTAACCCTAGCATATTTCCCGACTCCCGTAGTGAACCTCGGCGCCGTCGTAGCTACGAAATAACGTTCATAACTGTGAACTAAAGCAGATATTCCGCGGTGTTCCGCCATTCCCGAAGAGATCAAGTTGCGAACTAAATGTGAGGAAGCAGCGGCGGAGGGACCGGTCTCTGGACCACTTGTCTTCTCGGGAATCTCGGCGCTCAGCGCAGCGGACACCATAATAAACACTATTAACAGACAGCGCGGCGATGACAATTGCAACAAAGCCGTTAATTACCTTACAATCCGGAAGCTATGGCTATTTTTCCAACATGCTTGCACACATCCCTCAAAAACGGCAGAATGTGCAGCCTCCTTGCAAATCGATACTTCCCATTGCCCACGATGGAAGTCTAGTGCAACAAGACGGTCAGCAGGCGACAAGGAGGGAAAAAAAAACAAAAAAAAAAAAAAAACAAAAAAAAAAATTTTGGAAAAAAATGCGTTAGACTCCAGTGAAGCTCATCCTCCGTCCGTTCTCCACCAAAAAAAATGAACCCGCAAAGGCGCCTATAACGCAAGAAAGCAGTACAAAGAAGGAAAGGAAGGGGGGAAAAATCAATTTACTGCGCAAGGAATTAAAGTAAGGCGAAAGAAAAGCATACCGTCGCATCGAAATAACAATATAAGAGCCAAATTAAGGTGAAAAACACGGGGATGGAAATTGCCTCCTCGCTTGTCTTCTCTCCAGAGGTAATAGAGACGGGCAGCAGGTTAGAGGGGGGGAGAAAAAAAAACGCGGAGCTGATGGAGGGGAGATGTTTGAACGCTGAGAGTGAGTGTGGAGTGCGGCGGGGGAAGCGCGCTCTCGCCCGCCCGCCCGCTCGCTCGCTCTCTCGCTCCCTCGCTCGCTCCCTCGCTCCGAGCTCCGGGAGTGCGGCTGCAGTGGCGCGTCACCACCGCTAAGACGAAAGCGCCGCGCCCGACGCCGCGCGCCCGCGCCCGCGCGCTCGCCTCGCCGACGCCGCCGTCGCAGCGCTTCGGCGGAGCTCGCGGACGGACGCGCGCGCGTCGAACCCGAGCACTCGTTTTCCACCCATTTTGTTTGTTTGGACTCGATGACGCTTCTGAAGGGGTTTCGCCGACGGAGACCAACCTGGATAACAACCTGTGTGCTTTATGGGGAGGGGGGCTGTTTTTGCGGAATTGTCAGCGTTTCTCAGGTTTGAAATATTCAGTTTTTTTTTGTTTTTTTTTCCCGAAGGGTTTATCCTTAATTTGACGCCAAAGCCATGCATTAGTTGATCAATGCCTTGTTTCAAAGTAAACGACTTCCTACATGCCTGTCGTCATTTGTTTATCCGTCTCTTTGTCCGGTTCTTAGCTGACGCCGTGTACAACTTGTGCACGTCAGAGCTGCGCTTTCTATCCATTTAGGTCAGTAGGCGACGGACTTGGTGGTGCTGAATAAAACTTGAGGTTAATGCGCATTTTCTAGCAGTCGAAGCATTTTGGGGAAACGAAGTGTTTGTGCAGGGCACCCACTTCCAGTGTCTAATAACGGTGACTTTTGTAGCGGAGCAGGTGGAAATATTTATGCCACGGACAAAACCACATCCAGACAAAGTCAAAATTTAGCTTAGCATTATTTTCGGCTTTCTTGTAAAACAAATGTTATAAAACGAAACGTGCATATTATAATGTTGTTTATTCTAACGTTGTTATAGACCTTACCTTGTGTTTTCGCTACTTTTGTGGAATCGGACGCAGTCGAGTGCAACGAAAATGGCGCCGGCGTTTTCCCGCTTTTTTTTTCTTTACGGGGGGCGAGTTGAGATAACCTACAAAACCCGCGTTTCGTAAAACAGGTGTACAGATGTATTTTCTTATTATATTTATCAAATAAAAAAGTTAAATGTTAATATAAAAATGTTAATAACAGTTTTTGAAAAAAAAAATATATATATATCGAGTGAAGAGCATCAATATTTTGTGCATAGCATACAAAGCTACGGACCAGAATATCTCAGTATGCGATTTTACTACTGAAGGAAGTGCTCAATAAATGGAAACCGAAGAGTGTCAACAGAAAGACAAAGTCACCGGGAGAGACAGAGGTCAGTGAACTTCCTGAGGTCATCCAAACCTGGATGAAATGCTAGAGGGCTCTGTGGATTAACCTTTGAAGCCGTGGTTGACTATCTCTATAGATCTATGATGCAAACAGAAATTCTCGAGGAGTTCTAGTTAGTGACATCCCTCAAAGCAGCGCGGCGGTGGACTGCAGAAGATGTCGTTCCAGGGCTCTCGGTGCAGTGCGGACGTGGCTGTCCTGACAGGAAGCTCCTCAACTGCAGGCCACCGTTTACTAAAGCAGCTGACTTATAAAGCCTGGACAGATGGATGGAAGATGGAGCGTATGGATGGCTTTTCAGAGGATAACGGGTGTACGGTGGAAGAGGATGGTGTCGTGTGTGCATCACGCATCGCTGACCGGGAAGGCTCAACTAAGGCCTTAGCAGCGTGAGGGTGTAGATACCCCCTTTTGATGGACAGATGATCAGATGTTCCCAAGACAGGGTGAACAGGAGCGGGTTTGACACAATGAGGATGGGAGGTGCGCAGTGAACCATCTCTAAGCTGGCTTATTATATCTGCCACCCCCGTTAGCGGAATGAGGACCTCAAGGGACGTGGCTGAAATCTCCACGCGGTGCATCAGGATCAGTTCTGCCTGCTAGTGTTAAATGTCACCTGTCATTTCAGTGCTGCTACATAACAAGGCCTTCCTGAACACAGCACGTTTTTTTCAACACAGATGCACAACCTGGACTGGCCGCTTTCGTATTAAATCCTTTATTTATTTTAACGTGTGTTCCTAAGGAAGTATTTGCACTGACAGTTTTCCTGGGTTATCTGGACATAGCACACTTTTAAACTGATTTGCCCTCAGGTAACATCGGTGCCCTTTTGTTTGACAGAACTGAATAAGATAAGATAATGTTAAACAGTTCAGATGCAATGCACATGTGCAATAGGTGACTATACTAATATACAAGTAATTGAAAATATGAGGCAACCACCAAGATGCTTAACCTGCAAGTAACATTGATGCACCAGTTTCACGTCCACAAAATAATAACAAAAAAAAAAAATCGAGGCATTTTTTCATAACATTTTTTTTAGAAGTTAAAAAAATTAAAATGTTCATTGTAGCATATGGCTGGGAGCACTTCAGGTGCGGTGAAGTGAGACATGGAGGCCTCTTCAGTAGGTTCTGTATTTATTGAAAATGCATTTATTGGAAGGAGTACCACTGATGGAAAAATTTCTGTGGTTACCCATGGAATATCCAACATACATTTAGCACTTTCAATGTGATTCTATGTACACAGTTTAAATTGGTTTTGTTAATGCTTACCCAGTTGCTATTTCTTTAAGGAATCTACAACATTTTTAAGATTTTATTAATACACTGTATTCTAATGGCTGAACAACAGGCAAGATTGTGTTTATGATTACTTTGTTCAGGTTGTTGAAAAAATTATGTTTGTCTTACATGCAGGTCATTTAAAACAAGCACAATATGTCAAAGTGTATGTTTCTTTTTCAGTGCTAAAGTCAACTTTCAGACGTCTTTTCTGAAACAGTGTTAGACATGTCTCCTGCGGATTTACGCTAAAATATTGATTTATAAGTATAAGGCATTAAAAGTATACAAATGAAATTATGTGGTAGGTTGAAAAGGATATTTCCACCATGCGCCCAAATAATGGACTTTGGCATTTCACGGTCATTGCCTGGTCAACGTTGGGGTTAAGGGCAGAATCTCTACTTGTAACTGCCGTGGTAACAGTTGACAAAGGGAAATGTATATGTACAGTTACTGTACTGTAGATATAAATTTGTTTTTGGAGTAATATATTGCGCATTAAAAATAAGCACCGGAGTTGCACTTAATCAGTACTGGACTGTAGGTTGCAAGTTCAACCGGAGTACTTACTGTACTGTTGGAGGACACAACTTGTCGCACTGCGGTACTCGGATTGACGTGGATGCGGCTGCTACCAAAATCTCTGATTTTGAATTCTTCTTATGTGTATGTGTCATACTATTTGTTTTGTGTTTTAAATAAAATGCACACGCTTGAGCTGTGCCATCTGTGCAGCAGCAAATACTGTTGGTTGCTGGCACAGTTTTGGTCATGTTTTGCTGAAAAAGCAGCTGTGAACGTGGTCACTAAAGTGTGCATTACTGAATGTGGGCCAAAAAAAATGGGTGGTCATAAAATGAGCACCCTCGTCCACATAGATCAACTGGGCGATGACTGCTCAAAAATTTCTAAAGTGTTCTATGATTTAGGATCCAGACAAAGAGGCAAACACCTAAAGCTATATCTTCTGTATAATCACAAAACTCAGGACCCAGTATTGCCAGCAGGTACAGCAGGAGTTAAATCTGTAGAGACTGTCGCGTAGGTTTAAACAAATTTGCGGAACCCATAACGTAGGCCCGTAGCAGTACAGACGGTAAAACTGTATTAAAAGCTGCAGTGTTCGATTTCCTGTACTGATTAGGCATGGGGAATATTTGCAACCGTTTATACTTTTCTCTGTAGAATTTATTCTAAGGACACGTTTCTCCAAGGATCTGGTCCCAGTGGGCTTCACAGTCCATGTAACAATAACAATTGTATAATGAGATACTGTACTTATAGTCTTGTTCCAGGTTAGCCATACATAATGTAAAATTAATTGGCAAATCCAAAATTTGTCTGAATTCATACAGTAGCTTTGACCTAGAATCCGATCGTTCTTTTTCACTAGCAGCACAGTCTGCGTCCAGCCAGATGTTGGATTTGTGGCAGCGATTAACCAAAAAGATCTGTGTTGACCTTCTGTCCAGCTGCCATATGAGGGCAAGGGGGAATTAAAATAATTTTTATTAAAGCATAATAGTTTGCGAGCGTTTGCCAGAGTCGAACACTAGATAACGGCAATAACAGCAACAGTCCAAAGGCAGCACTAGCAAACTTCTTAACAATTTGCTCCATTAAGGCTAAACATTCACATATTTTGGCATGTTAAACATTAAAAATAAAAATATGACCGATATAAAACCACGCAAACATTTTGAACATGAAAAAAATGTGTAACTTGGGCCTTACTGTGTTTGAAACATGAGGGCAAAAAAAAAGGAAAATTCAGTCTAGTAATTTTCCACAGTTTCAAAGAATGTCATTTAAAACAAAGTGCTCATCGCTGCAGGGATCTTTGAGTAAAATGGATCGTGGTACAAAGCCTACTGGGACGCATTCAATGGCAGGTGCTCATTGACGCACCTGTATGCCTCGCTGTGCCCGTGTTAATGAGACTGCGCTCAGGTGCAACCAATTAACAAAACTTTAGAAGCAGCTTAACCGGGGAGGAAAAGCGGAATCGGTGCACAGGTGGTTCGGTGAGAGATGCAGGGCTGTGGTAATTGGTCCAGACTAAAAGAATCTGTGTCTTGCTAAAGGCTAATTGGTACCTGAACAGGAGTTTGGTTTTTTCCGCTGTTCCTCTTGTTATGAAGCCAAGAAACAGCATCCAACACACCCCTGCTGTAAAGGCTCCGCAGTTGCTTGTGGTCATCTAGTGCCACGGTTTGTGTGGGATTTTGCTCCGTCTCCACTCTTAATTCCTATATTTATCTGGTTAACTGGTTATTTTGTTCTTTCACATGGCGTTGAAGGTGTCCATCAGGCTTTAATTAAAATGTGTTCTCAGAAAGCTGCAGGGATCCACGCCTTGAATACGTTGGAGAAATCTTAGGGAAAATTGTACACCATCTTGAACAGAAGGGCTTAGTGACATAACCATATTTAAAGACTTTTGTGTTGCAGCTAAACCAGCATGTATGTTAAAAGCAGCTAATTCTTTATATATTTAATCTAAATTGTAATCTGGTCTCCAATACCCTTAAAACAACTTTTTATTTATTCACCCCCCACACTAAGATTATGATATATATATGGGGGATGAAGGCTGTTGCTGAAATATAAAGATACAGACAGGAACATTTTAAATTCAATTTCGGTTGAAATTGTTCCACTCTGACTACAGTGAGAATATTTTCCTTATGTTTGTCAAGGTGGTCTAGTTATCCCCAACAGTTTTTACTGCAACAACTGCTTGTGCTGCTCGTATGCAAGGCCCAAGTTAACATCATCAAACATCTGAGTCCATTCGACCGCAATTCAAGTCCTCTTCTCTATCAATTACTCGACCACAAAGGCGGGCAGTCATGCCCGACGGTGTTTTCAGTTCTGCCGGTTTTCATTTTGTCCCAGAACTTAATCGATTCATTAAAATATTTGCTTGAACAGAGAATAATTATTTCACCTGCAAAAGCAGGTGAATTAAACTGTTGAATTGGAAATGAGCCAGTTAGGAAATTAGCTGCACCTGTATGGGGCAGGTGAGGTTTTTAATTATTTTCTTTCATTTTTGTTTGTTTGTTTGTTTGTTTGTTTGCCTTATGTCTCCACGATGACAGTTATTCATCGCTTTGGTGTTGGAACACCACGGAAACCGGCATATCCTGCATATCCCGTGACCCGGTTGCTCCTCGCCGCTTTGCTAAAAAGTCACGTTTCGCGTTACGCTGAACTGCACCGCTACTGTAGTGCATAAGCTGTTTTGGTGCCAGTTTCACTACTCTGTTTGCATCTTACCGTCATTGCGAATATTAAGCAGCGTTACGGTCGATGTGGTAAGCATGTGAAAAAGCCACCCTCCCGCTCGATGAATACCGTAGTAGGAGCTGCCGATTAAAAACTAAAAGCTCAACTCAATGCTAAAACTCGACGGCGTCTATAAAAGCAAACGGTGTCTTGCTGAGCTTCATTTAATGGATTGCAGTCCCTTCTGCGCCGAGGCTTGGCACCATTTTTAACTGACACGTTAGACGCTCCAGAGCTGCGGGTTTTTATGCAAAATTTCCTCAGGCAGAGAACGGGGGCATCGTGGATGACCTGGAGCCATCCGGCATACTGTGGGCCATAATGAAGACCTAGGTGTTTGGGGATGTCTCTGCCCATCCTGCTCCGGGCTGGACAGGATCCATGCAGAGTCGTACTGAGAGATGAAAATAAACCAAGCGCATCTCATGTGAGGCACCGGGACCAAATGCTGCGGCCCAGGAAGGATGCCATCCTGCTCCTGTGTCAGCACGTTGGAGAGAGCGGCCTCACCTCTCAGCTGTGTTTGCCCTTCAGGCAGACGGCTGCCAGTGCTGCGGTTCAAGTGCATTAAGAAATCAACCTGACGCTATTAAACAAAAGGAAACGTGTCAAAGACAAACATTGTGCTGCTGGCGTCGCATGAGTTATTGCTGTGAAATCGGTTGAAAAGCAAAATCCTGTTTCTTAGCACAGGACAATTTAAAGCAAAATATGCACATGAGCTTTGGCAGTTTTAATCTCAACTTCCAATCTCAAGTCCTCAGTAGACAGAATATTAATGTTAGCGTTACAATGAAGATGACAGCTAGACTGCAGTCAACAACCTGGATATGTAACTTGAAGGTAGGTGATCCGGGCTGAGCTGCCTGCTACTGCACTGCGCCGATACCCTCAAGCGCTGTATTTACCTTCAAATACTCATGGTGAGAACAGCATGCGTCAGATTTCTCCAATTACTATCTGTACAGTACCGATGCAAGATGGTGCTTAATGCTAGTAAGTTCGTATTGTACTTAAATTTACATTTGTGTTTGGCAAACCCTTTCTTTAAAAATGTGTACAGTTTAGAGAAAACAAATACATCCAACCTCAGCTCCCTATCTATGCATACATATTACTGTATGCACACATATTAATCTGTCTTTGTGCCACTTTGTTCCATCAATATTCCCTTTGACAGCATGTAACGTGTTTTGTTATCTAAGATATGTCAAAGTTATTGAAAAATGCTGCTGGATGTAAAATTTTGGTATTAGGTTTTTTCCAATAGTATTAATTTTTTTTGGTGGCATTTATTTAACAGCAGGTAAAACTGCACAATTAGTCTTTTGAAGATAGTTTGCCACCAACTTTTTTTTTTTTTTTTTAAATTTAAGAAAAATCTGTTGGAAGGAAGCCGCATATAAAAGAACTCTGCTGACAGCTTTGAAATGCACCCATCTATTTCCCCTTAATTTGAAGAAAAAAAAACCCAAGAAAATACATAAAATAAATAAATAAATAAATGGAAATCTTTTGAAAGGTGCTATTGCATAATGGCAATAAAAAAGGAGTTTACTTTATTATCCTAACAATGTCTGTTCCTCTAGCAGTCAGAATTTGACCTTCTTCAAGACAACAGAGAGAGAATTGGCAAATGCCTTACATTTTTCTCTTAGTTTTAATGTGGATAAACATACACTTTACTGTCTTTTTTCATAATTGGGAGCATGTGCAGACCAACACAGCTCCTTTATATTGTGGGAAATGAGCTCAGTAGTCAACAGGGTGCAGAAATGCAAAGTGAACTACCGCCATTTTTACAGAGCAGTCAACAGAAAGTTTGTATACGTTTGTCTTACGTTGTAAATCTAATGTGTATGGATTGCATAGCATCATCAGCTTTGAGATGACCTTTTTATGAAAACTGTTGGAAAACACGAATATCTGCGTTCATTATGAATACTTTATTTGCATTACCAGTCAAAAATTTGAGTACACTTGCTTGAACTTTTTTTTAAAATTTTAACAAGGCAGTGAGTTGAGTTTTCTCGAGAAATGTATTACTGTGCTATGAGCCTCCTGTCCAGTTCACCTCATACAAGTGCGCAGATTTATTTTGTCAGTGGTCTGTGGGTCTTTATTTGTTAAAATATTTGATGCCAGTGGAAAACAGAGGCTGCACTTAGCACATGTATGTGTAGTATGACATTCCCCGCCTATGAGATTACATTCATTTACAGTATGTGAACTTGATGTCATCGATGGTGCTGGGGAACTGAAGGAGTGGAAGTCCTTTGCTGGCACACGCAAGCACGTGCACAATCATATGAACAGCACATCACATGCCTACAAGCGCTATTGAATTTCTCAAAGCCTTTGTTGTGGAAATACACCCTCCACTCAATATCCAGTCAAAGGCTTCACATTTTTGCATTGACTGGGTGACATCAGGCTACCACAAGTATGGGTGAAATACAGGATGGGTTGTAGCGGGGAACGCCAAGTTACATCCTAACTGCACAAAGAAAGTGCACAGTATGACAGTATCCATCTGCGAGGCAAACGCGTGCACTTCTGACCGTTTACTTCCCTTGTTTGCCTCGGGAGATGAATGCATTTGTTACGCCTCCCACCTACCAGCCCTCTCAAGTTCTTTCTTCGGAATTTTTTAATCTGGCAGCTCAGGAAGATCTGCCAGTTTTGAATTCACAATTGCTGAATTATTCATGGCTAAGCAAATCATATACAAACAAATAGGCATCTTCTCACCTCATCTTTGCTTTATAAAGCGTGACTGTCACATGTATATTAACTAGCCACCTCTTAAAAGACCTAACATGTTGCACAACCAGAAGGAGATCATTTGGTTGATACTGATGGCCCCCATTAAAACTAGGGTGAACGGTGCCGCGGTCACAATAGCAACTTGTGTTTGCGTACGCGTGATTTTGAGGAGTGCTGCAAGTCCTCGTGACTTTGGGCGTCCAAGTCGATCTCGCGGCAAGGAGACCGGGAAAACCCTTAGCAGAATATTTGCCGTATATTTCTTGAATATGCAACCAAATATGTGGATAAAGTGTAGAAATGGTTCTCCCCAAAGTGCCTTTTATGGCTTCCGTTATTCTGCGGAACTAAATGGTAATAAAAAATGTGGCACAGCATAACTGAGCATAGTTAAATGAAGATGAACAGCGCAGTTATCAGCAAACATCAGTTGTTCATAACAATTAGCAGCTTCCTAAGAAAAAGAGATGCCATTCATTTGGGAGTCTTAAAGTGGCCGGGTCCTTTTGTGCAAAATTTTCTACCCACTGACTTCAATTTCACTTCATTTAAGTAAAATATTTTCTTAAAGTGAGCAATTGTCTTTGTAGCTACATTTGGGCTGACTTTGATGATATTTAATGAACTCCTCTCATTAATATTTTAAACCTCATCCTGCACATACTGCTGGCGTTCCTGTGCGACCGTGGCACCGCCCGAGCGGGTGAACGCTTCCAGCCTCATTTCCCTGACAAAAATCATATGTGAAGCCTTGAATAACTTCATTTATGTATTTACTTTATTTGTATTAACCATTGAATGCATATTTTAAGTCAGAAAAGGACGACGCATCACCATTTCCCCAACTAGGAAAGGGAAATGCTAAATCTGAAAGAGTGCAAGATGGCCATGTTTTTGCCTAAGACTGAAGAGGGCTGTTCTTCCCTGTGGGAATCCTGTGATTGTTTGTCATGTGAGAGTGGGAGAAAAGGGGAAAGGCGCTGATGTTCTTCCCTGGTTTGTTTCACACACACACGCACTCTCAGATGCAAGCATAAATCATTAACTCTGTTGTGAAAGGCAGGATGCAGAATAATCCTAAAACAAAATGTTTAAGGAGGACAATAATTTATTGAAACTGACTTAAAAATGGAAAAACACCGTGTCCAGCCCGAGCTCCCTAGAGTCCCATCCTAGGAAAGAAGATCAGAACCATCATATGTGACCAGCAGCAGCAGCAGCTACAGATTTGGGACACCCAACCTCAACAAAGGAAGAAGTGAATCGGTGTGCCCACGCTTCACTAGTGTTTGTACTTCTTAAAGATTTATGTGGATGAGTGTATGGAAAGCATGCATGAAACATGAGCGATACGGAATACTTTTGTACCGCAAAAGGATGTTTACATCAAACCGCCTTCAGCTACATTCCCCATCCCCACAACCTGTCCTCAGCTTTGTCCTAAATTAAATCACCCACTATTTTGCAGGTGCCAGAGACCTCTGTATCTTAATCTTTAGCATCATTATTGCTATTCGGAAGTCCCGAACTTGACATGCAAAAGGTGGGGGGAAAAGAACATCAGCATTGTGTATGATTAGAAACTGAGAGCTGAGAAACAAATGCTGTCCTAAGTCACAAGTGCGTATATAGAATGAATAAGTTGATGCACTATATAGCCAAAAGTGTGTGGACACCTGAGCATCACACTCATATGTGCTGGTTGAACATTCCATTTCAAACCCATGGAGATTAATACGGAATCCCCCCCCCCCCCCCTTGCTGCCATAACAGCCCCCACTCTTTTTGGGAATTTGTGCCTATTTGGCCACAAGAGCATCGGTTAGGTTGGGCAAGAAGGCCAGGCTCATAGTTGGCCTTCCAGTTCATCCCAAAGGTGTTGAGTGGGTTTGAGTTCAGGGCTTTGTGCAGCCACTTAAGTTCTTCCACACCAACCTGCACAAACTGTGTGTTTTTGGAGCTCACTTTGTACAAGGGGGGCCACAGTCATGCTGGAGCAGGAAGGGAGTTTCTTCTCTAAACTGTGGCCACAAAGCTGGAAGCACACAGTTGTCTAGAATGTGTTTGTATGCTGCGTGATGCAGCTCAGACAGCCCAGCTCAGTAATTAGAAGTGGGGATGGGTTCCACATACTTTTGGCCCTTCATGTGGACAGGACTTTCTTTTCCTCAGTACCTTTCTGGTGCACATCTGCACACAGGAGGGGCACCTTTGTGGTACATTATTGCATTACGATACAAGAATGAAAAGGCATTTTTTGCCAACAGTGATGCAGCTTTCAGTTTGGCAATGGTCAGCAAAGCAACATCCAGTCATGGGTGACTCCGGTAAGTCTGCAGTGGAATCTGCAAAGCTAAATATGTGTGGCATGGACCACAGATGAGAAAAATCCTATTAAAACAATGCTTAATTTAGCAAAGTTCTCCACAGTCATTACTACCAACACATAATTTATTGACAAACATTAAATAGCCCATGAAGTAAAGCAAATAAATTGTATACTGAATGCAAATAAATTGTAGGGATGTGAATAACTGCAGTAAATTACATGCAAATAAATTTCATTTCACTTTGAAGAGAAGCCCAGTGTCGTCTTGAGTACCGCAGCAGAGCATAAATGGCGTGATGTTTTAAAAAACATTGCCTATTTGTTTGTTAATGCAGTTATTTGGTTTTTTTTTGTCTTTTTTCACGGTTACAGCTTCTGCGCAAACGCAAGTATCCGACGCATGTGTTGCATAACCAAAACGTCGGCATCTCTAAAATAGATGTGTGATGGATTTTAAGGCGGACAGCGCCCGAGGTCGATGTCTTTTGATATCCATATCCTTCATTAACGTTATCTTATGACACAATCGCACAAAATGTTCTAATATTTGTGCGTAACTCTTGAAAATTTTGTCATTCAGGCTGCACGGTCGGTTTACGGAATGGTCAGATGTTTTGAAGACGGTACATCTGAAGCACTAATGAAAATAAAACCTCTATATAAATACCTGTCCAAAATATTGCCCACCGGCGTATCACTTTTTTCCTTTGTGAAGTCCTCTTCGTGTGATGCTTTTTTGACGTTACTTAGCCAATGCTTTTACATGAATCACAGATAAAATGCACTGAGTAAGCACAGCTTACAATTTTTACACCTTTTACAGACCGATATTGTTGCTGTAGCAGTTCAGGTCAAGAGGTAGCAACCCATCTGAGACAGGAATCTTCCTTATTAACCTGCAGATACTAAGTCATACCGTGTGCACCACCACACTAATGGCACAGAAATATTCATCCCTCACCAAGCTGGGCCTTTAGGTCTCCTCTCTATGATTAAAAGAAAAAAGGCACAATGAAAAGGTTGAAATATCCTTACTCTTGCGCCAGGTTGTGTTCTTGACTAATGTGATGATGGTGCGGTCATATTGCAGTCAAAATCTCATGGTGAACAATGACCGATCAGTCAAAACGACAAATAGAAACAATGATCAATATGTAAAATCCGTGCGCCTTTTTGTCCAAACTCCAAACAGGCATGAGCACAGCGAATTATACGGTAAGAATGATGTTAAATATCTGACAGTGCAGTAAACGCACAGAAACCGTAATTCTGTCAAATGAAAGTGAAATGAACCTTCCGAAATGTAGATTTCTCAAAATCATTTACTGAACATCTTCCCTTCTTCCCTTTTAAAGTCATTTAAAAGATCCTCAAATGCAGCGATTTCACGTTCATTCTGACGGTTTGCATTTGTCAAATATTACCAGTAATGAGCAATTCCTTTAAAAGAAACATGTCCTCGTACAAGATGTATATAATCCTTTAAAACATTAAAGAGATTAGCAAATAACAATTAAGAACCTGTTTATTTATTCAACAAATTCATTGCGTGAGCAAGTGAGACAATAGGATTTGGTCCGCAAAGCTTATTTTACAGTATAGATTGATCCAATTTAGGTAATGTTCTGGAAATCTTCCAGTATGGTGATTAAATAGCTTGTGGAAGTTGTATGGTTGTTATTTTTCAAGGATCTTTGTGCTAAAGATACCGTCTCATCCCTGAGTGACATTGCATCGATTTTCCTTGAGAAATAGGGACAGACCAAAGTGTATGTCTGGAAAAAATAGCCCGATTGTTGCGTCACGTACATCGAGAACAAATTAATCAAGTTCATAGCGGGGCTCAGGGTGCTGAATGCCGACGCCGGATGTGGAAACTCGCCTCTGCCGTCCAAGCCCTGGCGGGGCCACGGTTGTTGCCCGATCGCTGATTTACAACCCCGTTCCAACCCCTAGACGCCACGCGCATTAAACATTCTCCGGCAGAAATAGCCACAGCTCGGTGGCTACACTTATGCTTCATCGACTGACAGATTTGCAGACGGACACGAAGGCGTGTGGCAGAAGGACGGATCGAGAAGTATTGACGCGTGAATTGCACTTCCTCTGATGCGCCGACACAAGCAGTTATTACCCCAGGCCTACTGGGAAAACTGCAATGCTGCTGATTTTTTTTTCCCCATTAGGACGGAGGCCTCCCCTTGCGTTTTCCCTCTTTTTTAAAATTTAGCCATTTAACACTTGATCGTATTTTATTATTGTGTCAATTAAGTAATAGTTTAGAAAGGGGATTGGGGTTGGGGAGCCTGCTTCTTGGGCCAGGCCTCAGTGCTGGCTCAACTTGGCGGAACTAATATTTTGGCGGTGGGTGAATGCTCACAAGTCCCTCTGCAGGCCTTTCTTACACAAGACCAGCGCTGAAAGAGAGAAAATTGAGCACGCAACATGGCTGAAGGAGACGGCAAAACTTCTCCCAATAAAGCCAGCTGCACCAGGGCTCAGTGAACCTCAAAGCCGTGAAAAGATCCACCCAGATGGGCACGTTGGCGCTTGTTGCCATGGGTAAGGAATCGCTCAGTGACATGTAAGACTAAAACAACAAAGGGGCAAAAAAAGTTAATTTTGAGGAAGTCTGAGAAGAGACAAAAAGTACATAAACCATGCAAGCAAGCCCATGTCCAACTGAAATGGCTGCGTGTTTGATTTACTCAAAAACCTTTGGGCGAGGAATGAAATGAACTTCTATGCCTTCTGCTGAAGTAAAAGCAAAGGATAACTGGAGCAACGTACTTATATAACCAGGGTTGGATGGAAAGTGGCATAGCTGGCGGCTTAGGCTTTGTGGTTTATCAAAACTCAACATAAACCATAAAGCGACTCCTAGCTGTGGTTGGTAAAATGCACCGTGTCTTACTATACAAAACCTTGCATATGTGTGATTTTACACACGTACGAAGGTTACGCACTGCCTTTTTGAGCTTTTTGGGTTAAAGCTGATGTCATAAATTTCTCTTTTGAATTTACTGTACAGCTCATACTACCGAGTCTGCCGATGTGGATTTGGGGTGGGATGGTTGCTGGTTGTCTACCAAGAACTGTGCTTGTATACAACGTCTGTTTTGTTCTGCTGGGCTTCTGCTTTGTTTCATTAAGGTCTGAAGATGTTATTTTAATTGCTTTTATTTGCTTTTGCCCTCAGAAAACTGGAGTCGCATGCGTGTTATGCAAGACTTGTGTGTTCTCTGATGTGAGGCGATGTGTATGCTCAGCTGCAAAATAAAGGCAGACAGAATTTTGTCCTCATGTATAATCATTTCTTTGGTCGCATTTAAAATTTTTATTCCAAACTGAATACAGCACATGAGTTGTGAATTAACCATATCACACATGCATGCATAAAGCAGCGTAAAAATAGTACAATTCCGAGGTCATGTTCCAGACTTGCTGTAACCAAAATAAAGATCCGGAGAGCATCATAAATGTTAGAGTAAGTCTGTCTTCAGGACAGAAAAATATATAAAAATAATTGATAATTTATTGCACTGCACATTTTGAACAGGGAGCTCACACCTCAAAAAATCTACCGTTTGTGTTTTGTACATTTTTGTTATACTTATTGGAACAGCGCATGAGCAATGTTGGTGGGCATTGCTTATTATTAGCATTATGTTAGCGTTATTAGCATTAGGAATTAGCTTTTCGTATCTAGTGTTTATGATCTACGTGCCTCATGATATTCTTTGTTTGTTTAAAATAGAATAGCACGGAATCACCCTAATTCATTCATGCACTTCACTCTGACTGCAGAAAAACTGACTGCAAAAAATCCTTTTCAGTCACATCTCAAATAAACCAGGCAATGATAAAATAAGCTGATGGAATTTTTGCTTTATGATTTCACACAACTCATCATTTATTCCCAGACAAGGGGTAGCGCAGCAAGATCTATAAGAAACTTGGATCAACAGTTTAGGAATGGATCAGCAGTGGTCTTTGTGGCCTACAAGCTTATGCCAGATTTGCAGTTACCATGTGTTACGTCTCCCCAAGCTCTTCCCTTGCCGTTCTGTTTCTCTCTTTTTTCCCTGTGACGAACATCAAGTTACAACAATAATAGCCTGTGACTGTATACAAAAAAGAGGTGCAAAAAGAATTCATGTCCGAATGCATTTTTTATCAGAGTCAGTGACGTTAATGTCAGTAGAGTCTACGTTAAATGTAAATCGCTTTCCAGGTTTCGGTACAAAAGAATTTAACTGTACAGAAAATTAAATGGCGCTGAAGCCATTTTGGCCCCATATTCAATTCCTTCACATTTACTGCCTGATTTAATAGAACAGAAGGATTTTTTCTTTGTGCAACATACATGTAGTGGCATTAGTTTTAGCAAACATAAAAACAATAAATCTAGTCAAATTTGGTCAGATCCAACACCAACTTTTTTGGAATCTAAATGGCAGAACACGACGCACTAAACCATTACTTACAGTACTCGGTCAGTTCAATTCTTGGTTAATCTCGCAGACTCGCGAGGCCACATCACCGCCAACTGTGCCATCCCCAATGCACCAAAGAGCAGGATGATCAATAAATAGACTGCATTATTCTATCAGGCAATTACAGTCTTGTCAAGTCATGGTTCAGATCACTTGCATTGCAGCAGTCACCTTTTTAATATATCTGCTTAGACTGCTAAATATTGCATGTGCAATGTTATTTACAATACATGGCTTCCAGGCACTAAGCTCTATGGAATTCTATTCAAGTGGATCCCCTTCATGGCAGCCCAGCTGGTGTTCCCCTTGGTCATTATGCAGAAATTGCTGGGGGTGGTGGCCTTAAACAAGGCACTTGTCCTTGAAACAAGAGGTCTTGTACAGCAAAGCCCCTCAACAATATACTTAGTGGGGTCCAAAAGAATCAATGGGTTGCCTTATTGCAAGGTTAATGAAAAGCAACATTTTTCAGGTGGTATTCCAATTAATGTGTAAAAGGAAACACAGTGCTTTTATTTGTTAGGCATATGGAACATAACCTAATGTTGACAAACAAAATGTGCACTTGTCAAACACAATATGTACTCATAGATTAATAACACTGCGATGTTCAGCTTCAGCCATTCTGCTGGCAGCTGAGACTGAACTATGGGAACGCAGGCTCTGTCATCCACGACATGTTTAAACATCCGTACTCACCAAGCACAACAACATTCCCGCCCCAAAGCTTTCAAACACGGTAGAGGCAGAGAGGGTCAACAATCCCCACCACAAATAGGCACAACTACAAACATGCAATAACCAGCACATTATGGGACAGCACCCCCCCCCCCACACCTTGCCACTAATAACATCAATAGATACTTTTAGTAAAACACATCATCTTCAGTAAATTCAGGAGGTACAGTATGCTGAGGAGAACCGGCAGTAACCAATCCAAACAATTGCGTTATATTCAAATTTGTCTTAGTGCGTGTTGGCCTTTCACAGAGTTTTATTCTATTCATCAAAAACCGAAATCCCCTTGCCTGCACTCTCAACCATATGGAAAAGGAAGACTAAAATGTAGACTAAGGAAACAGGTTTTTAAGTGGAATCAGTATAAGAGGAACACATTCATATCTGCATATGTTGAAAGACGAAAAGATGAAAGTCTTTAGTGTAATATTGGAGTAACCTTTGTCTTCCAGCTATAGTCTGATAATTTTTTTTTTTTTACACTTTCTGTCCTACAGGTGTCCTTTGGAACCAAAAGTTGCAGTATTTCCTATAATTGTTCCTATTGCTATTAGTATTTCTTTATTCTGGTTAAAAATATAAAATCACAATATAAAGTATTTCTGTTATTCTGTAGTATAGTTCGGTAATACTGCCACTAGGGCTCAACATGCCTTCTTGAGAGATAATAAAACAGAGATCACTATTACAGTATATTGCATATGTGCAACATAATACAAAATAAATTATTTATACCTTTAATCATAGCATATAGTCACAAAACAATCTGTCTATTTTATAGACAACAAATGTAAGGTTCCGCAACATTTTCAAAAAATAATTTGAGAATTTTTTAAATATTGTAAATTATTATGATACATTACGAAAAGGTCTCAAAAAAGGTCTCAAAAAAGTGCTACAGTAGTTAGCACTGATTAGGGTATTTATATTACTTCAGAACGGGTGAACAGCAAAACCTTTACTCAAATCCTTGACACACTTTTATTCCTTTCACAGAATGATCATATTTCGGGTTTAATTTACCATACTCTTTATCATCCGCTGAAATCCATTTTTTGTGCATACATCTTCATTAATTTAGCAAACAAATTTGCTATAAGTGCATTAAAAAATTAGGCTCCAGTTTAGCATCTGTTTATTCTCTCTGTCTTCATCTTTTTATCCTGTTATTCTTGTTCATTTCTGAAGATGTGCCTTGTTTTAAAACGAAGCAAATTCTCTATCTTATTGAAACCTGCAGGCATGTGAAACTGTAGATTTTTTGTTATATTTAATTTTTCATCTTATTTATAAATGGAATACAATATGAGGTGATATAAAAATGATTTGAAATCAGCTTACATCCACATATTATCAACCATAAGAGGCTAAAACTGTTCATGCCTGTCCTGAACCATACTTGCAGAACACAAGTAAAATCGTATCACAAATGTAATAACAACAAGGAAAATCGGGGTCAGAAATTTTTAGAAAAGATTCCCAAATAATATTTACCTTTAAAGGCATAAACATCCTATAGTTGTATGTGGTATAAACCATTCAAATAATGATGTATTTTATTTGAATTGTGTATCTTTATACTATGTTTATACAGCATATATGCAAATGTTGAATATCATAAGTATTTAATTCAAACTCCCAAAGTCTTGAATACAGTAAATGCTTCAATCTTTATGTAAAAAATAACACGGGAAACTAGATGAAATGATCCATACTTGACTCTTGTTTAATACTGGCAAAACTTGCCTATCGATAGTGTTCCTGTCAACAAATTTAGCAGACTGCCAAGAAAGATGGCCACATTTTTCAGTTTCGAAAAGTCATGGCCATGGATATCAGAGCAATTTACCAAAATTTCAGATGACAAGGCTACCATATTTAATATTTAATATGCAAAGTCTAGGCCAGGTTATAGGGTATTTATGGGGAGATCCAAAATTAACTTGACGTCTTAATTTTATGCATCATAGATTAAAGTGGGCTTCTCTTCAGTGCAGATGAGTTGTAGTATTTGGCCAAATCATCGATATTTTCGGCCGCATTATTTGACAAAGCATCATTAATGGACCCCTCCTAAATGGGAAAAGCTAACTGTTTGAGGAAAAACTGAATGCAAGCTAACAAATCATGAAATCAACAAAAAAAAAAAAAAAATATATATATATATTTACAGATAGAACCAGCTCTCTACATTTAAAATAAATAGCAGAACAATCGAAGAACAGGTGCTGGTTCCTTGTAAAATGCAAACAGATGAAAAACAGGACTGCACTCAGTAATTGTTATGTGTATTTGTTATGAAAGAAACAGCACAGCACTAACATCAACATTCATTAGCATGTAAAAGACAGCTGTAAAACATATAAATAAAAAGCAGACGCCTGGGATTTGTGACAAATGACACCTGTAACAGCTGGACAGGTAACAGCAATCGACATTTTGGCTCAGTGTAAAATTTGCAACAGGCCGTGCCCAGAGTTAGGGTTAATGCCCATTCATGGTGGGTTACTTCTTTCTTTCATAATAAACACATATAGCAGTTAGATTTTTTACTCTTTATTTTATTCTATTCTGTTCTACTCACTTTCCATTTTTGGCAGACTCAAGATCTATTCTGCCATTTTTTTTCTCTTTTTTGTGGTTAGTACATATTGCATTCTGCTTTCAGAAGAAATAGAATAGAAACTCAAATAAATCTTTTTCCCAGTTTTTAGTTGGTACAAAAAGTACAGTTGATAAATTTATAGCATTCTGAATGCTTAGCATGAGTATAAGATTGTCTTAAACTGCAGTCTATACTCCTGCTTTATACTAGTTGTCACAAAAACACTTTTCGTCAGTACCGAGTTTCTGTTCGCGGTAGCGGATTTGGATAATTTATGATAAAGCTTCTTCTTTGCTAGTAGAATATTTATGACATAATCCTGGAACACCAGAGTAAGCCAGCAGCATAGAGAAACTTGCTTTACTGGGCTCTCGCTAGACGTTTAAGTAACAGGAGACGGAAACTTAAATGCTTTGTCAGCCACGTTTTATCGCCACTTCTTCTGTGTTTTCCGCTGTTAGAAGATCGCTCTAAGTGAAATCTGGCTTACTGTTTAGATGAAAAACCAAAACTGCTGCACTGTCAGTGAAATAGCCATCGTGTGCATCTTGACATAAATAATATTATCTCTAAACAGACCTGTGCTTTACCAACACCTTTTAAATATCCTTGAGGTGATAACCAATAATGTGACTGAAAAGAACATTAAGGACTTTGTTCTCTACATTCCTGCCCTTTGGAATTAACTTATTACCCGGCCTCTCTAGGCAAAAATAACCTTGGCAGTAACGCGTCCTTCAAAAAGTGAGGAAATATGCGTTTACAGTACAATATCCTCAAAATAACACAATTTTGTGATATTCTCTTAAGCTGAAATCTTATATTTTCTGTAAAAACTTTCATTAAGACGTTTTCTCACAAAGGGACACAAACTGCCTAAATGCCCTCTTACCAAATGGACCGTACAGCAGTACACGAATGCTGAGAAGCGGCCGTATATGTTATTAATCCAAAGAAATGGCTGGGGAGTGCAGCCTCTGAGTGTCATCGTGATTTAAAAGGCAATGGATTTGATTTGACCTTCGAGGTTAATCCACTGAAAACATTCAGAAATATAATTTCGAGTGTTAGGCAGTGGTCTTGTTTTACAGTATGTCTGGAATAAACTGAAGGCTGTGTTGCCAGCTGCGTGTAATTGCAAAATGATGGCTGATCAAAGCTAACTAAACATAATAGGTTTAATGCACCATTATTCCTGCCATCCTTGCAGAAATCTTTGTGAATTTCTTTTTAGGTTAGTGTGCACTTACAGTAGTTTCCTCTGCATTACTTTTCGGCAAAACATCTCTGTGCCCCGATCCCAAACACTGGCGGACTTCTTTGAAGGCTAGCTGTTATACTAAAACAAGTCAGAAGCTACGGGCAATTTTAGATGTACCAGTCCATCGCATCCGTCATCAACACAAACGAAATCCCAGCAGACGGGGTGGTCAGACAAAGGCCTGTTATCCAATACACGGAGGGGAAACTGAACAAAATGAACGTCCTTTGTTTAAAAGTTGTCAGACTTAAATTGCGAAAATAACCTTTTTTTTTTTTAAATTAGTGGGAATAATGCAAACTTTTCTTGTAAATATGATTTCACATATTTTTTCTTAGCACTTCTGATTTGGTGCGGGGCAACTTTCTGCCAACCTAGTTTTTATTATGGGCTTTCAGAATTCATAATAGTGAACGGCTGGTGTATTTTCACTATTTTTGACCATCGGTTTTGTTCATAATGTATGTATGCTAATATGCTGTATTTTCAACTTCATTTGATCATCCCGATGTTGTTGTGTGTACCAGTTCCGTCGAAACTGTGCTGTGGTAAACTATATAAAGGGGACCCTGTAAAATGAATATTGCACACTGGGCATAAAGCTTGTGGCTCAGCAAGGAGGATCTCATCTTGGCGTTGAACCATTCAGCAAAGACTTTCTTATAAATTTAAAAATAAAAAGCAGTAAAACATACAGTATAGCTGTAAGAAGTGACACAGCCACTGTGTGGTTCTATATGCACTAAAGTTGAAAACCATTTTGAATGTTAGTCTAGAAAAAACTTCTGACAATGATGGACGTGATGGACAGTTGGCGATCCCTCATTATGACTGTGTACATCTCTGTGTGCGTAACCTGTAAATCTTCCTTTCCAGAATTAAATTAGGTATTTATAATGAAGGAGAATGTCTTCATCTGACCTCATTACATTAACAAAGCTCTCTAATTTTCAGGCAGGCCACATGCCAGACAGAGATACAACTGGATAAAAGATAATCTGAAATGCACCATACAAACTTTATACGAATAATATAGTTTACTCATGTCAACAATTATGTCCCTTACGATAAACCTTCTGCCGGCCTTGCTTCGGTAATACGGGAGAACGATGTTTTTAAGACCCATCAGAAATAAGATTTCGTGTGTGTTTGTGTTTCTCAAACGGCAGTTCCTGAATGACCTGCTAACTGGATTTTAACATACTTTTAATTTTTAGCATTGATTCTGGGGATGCCTTTAAAATGATTAAAAAAGAACACTGTTGTATATTTTATATTATATTTGTGTTTCATATTTCCCTGCATGTAAATATTGTCAAAGGAATATTCGATTACTCAGGAGACTGCAAAATGCAAAACTGAATACTAATCTGAACTATTTTAAGATGGTAAATTAACTGCATAAAAATTAGAACATTATATGAACAAATAGACACTTCTTAAATTGCTTTGGACTTGTTTGTTTTTTTTAACAGTTTCACTTTAAGAAAATGTGTAGCACAACATGAATACTCATTGGTTGAGTCTATTCTCGATATTCATGGATAGAAAATTTTCATTAATGACATTAAGTAAATAGTAAGAGTAATACTATAATATATGTAATAAGGAGATATTTACTTTTTATGCTATTTCTCTATTTGTGGCTGTGTTTCCAATCATGCCTTCTTTATGGTGATGTTGTTTAGATGTACCGCATGCGGCAAGATGTGGACCAACACCGGCAGTGTCATCATTTTTTCAGTTATTCAACTCGAAGGACAACGTTTTGACGCCCAAAATCCAAGTTGGGGTGTGATGGTTAAAAAAAAATTAAAAAAAAAAATTAAAAAAACAAAGCCGTGCATAAAATCAAACAGACAAACAGAGATTGAGCTTTACAGATACAGTAAGCAGGAGCGATACCATCAGACTGATAACAAACAAATGTGGACAGATTACCCACATTAAACCCGATCCTTTTAAAGCATCCTCACTTTCCTTCGCACCCACAGTTTAATGCCCACCTAAAATGTTGTCACTCCTGGAGTCTGGCATTAGATTCCATTTCTATTCAGCACACCCCAGTTTACCTCTGCCTATACCTGGCGTGATGCTGAATTGTAAATGAAGACATCTCCTTCCTAGTTGCGCTGGAGTTCTCCGGAGCTCCTCTGAGCTCCCACTGTCCATTTCGAGCATCTGCCAGGACTCCAGCAGTCAGTCATGTAAAAATCCCATAAGCCTCTGTCCCAGTGTTAGCAAATGGCGTTCAAGTTTGTCAAAAGTCTTCCTTTGAACAAGAGGCCCTAATTCCGATTTCAAATGATATTCAAACATTTGTTATCACTTCAGCAGATGGTATTCCCTACTGTGCCAGAGGGGAAATAAACACACCATAATGTCAGCCACAAAAATATTAATATTTAACAAGATGAAGTGTAAGTTACCACCATATATGACACAAACAGTGGGGAGATATACGATGGGACTGCAGATGGCATTATATGCAGCGAATATGAATAGCCCTTAAATATTAATATCTCAACAATCTTGAAGTACCTGTGACAAAATTCAACGGTAGATGTTTTATAAAAACTTTAACTTTTTTTTTTTTGCCCGCAACAACAGCAAAAACCAGTTATGATGTTGCTGGCAGACATCTTGCATTTACAGCACCGGAAAGCTAGCAGTCTTCCTTAATAATGAAATTAAATTTTTATGTATCCCATCGTTAATGTGAATGTTACCATAAATCTACTATGATTCAATGCAATGATCTTAAACCATGGCTTCTGAATTATTGGCTGCTGTCCCAAAGTTTAAGTCAACTTAGATCTGCTTAATGGGTTTTATCTAAGTGCTGGGCCTTCTTGGAGAAACCAGACTCCTCGTGTGTTCCTCTGCGCTTGAAATGTTGTCTCATTCATTGTTGTGAACCGGCTTACTGTACGCCATGCAGAATACAGTAAGATGTAAACCTTCTGGCTGTACCCAAAATACACGTACAACATTTTAAATACCTTCCATTCCATACCTCTTTTTTATTTGTGCCTTTTCTGTTGTGTTTCCATATCGGGGAGAGTTCTCATGGTATTGTCGTGCTTTACGTTCTATTTGACAGACTTTTTAATCTCTTTATCTATAAAGCACAATCTCTGTCTGTTTTTTTTCTTAATGCGTAGCTTTGTTTTTCAGGTCAGACCTGAAATTTGGTTGACACTCCTCGCCACAAGTGAGGTTTTTCATAGGTAAGATCATGAAAAGCTACTTGCTGTTTTGAAATTTTAAAATCCGGTCTCTGGCAATAAGCGGGAGTGCTGACGTCACACCCGACTCCTTGGAACATCACACCCAAAGCTTACGTGAGGATGCTGATGCAGATTTTTTGCAGACTTTTTCACCACACACACACACACACACACACACACACACACACACACACACACACAATTCAACACGTTTAAAAGTACAGCATTCTGCATACAGACACACATACATGAAGGTATAATGTGTTGTTACTATTTAACTTTCCACCTGTACCATTTTTGATTTGACCTAGGCAGTTCCAGGTGACTCAGCTAGTAATGAAGTAAAACAACAGACTAACCAAGCAATTTTTAGTTTTTCCCCGTAATGGGTTCTTCCATCAAAGGCCATGTACTGTAAACTCTGGATTCGTGTCTCCTGTGATCCATATATACGTATTTTATTCAATTTTTACATCCATATTTTTATGCCAGCGTTCCTTTCCACATTAAATAAAATATTTAACAAGTATTAAAGCAATGTTAATATTAATACATAGTTAATATTAAGAAAAATATTAAATTGTCAAATTAAACTTTGAAAGTTGAAAGTAAAAAAATCTTTTCAGCTTATAAAGTTGAGTATTTTTACAGCCTAGAAGAGAAATTACTCTGCATTGCCAGTTTAATAGGTACATAGTAGTGTAGTGCAATGCGCTGGGCTTCTTTTGGCCAGCAGAACAGCATGAGTTTAACTGGGCATGAATTCTAGATGCTGGATGCATTGTGCAGTAATGCTGTACCATGTGGAAATGATTGATTTGGGTAGATGCAAATTAAACAGCTTCACAGTCTTGCTATGAACAGCCCTTTCCAGCTCATCCCAAAGAATCTTAATAGGGTTGTGTTTCGGGGACTGTGTAGGCCAGTGAACCAATGAATAGTCACTGTCATGCTCCTGGAATCATTTCGTGATGGTAAGTGCCTTGTTAAATGGAATTTTATTGTGTCGGAAGTGTCCATCTAAATGTGGATGAACTACAGCCATGAAGGGATGAAGTTGCTCAGCAATGATGTTCAGATACACCAGCAAGAAAACACTCTCCACACCATCACGCTGCCACCACCGGGCCTGTACTGGTGACATCAAACAGGATGGCCACATGGACTCATGTTGCTTGCACCAATGTGTGAGCCTCCCATCAGCTTGGTGCAAAAGGATTTTATATTCAACTGACCAGACAACTTTTTTCTGCTTCCAAACAGTGCAGTTTTCATGGTCCTGGTCCTGTCCTGTCCAATAAGTTGTGCATTCTAAGATGGCATTTGGGACAGCAGCATTGATTCTGGATGTGTTTTACCAGGTCATGTCCCATCACTGGGACGTTTTTTGCTTTTTGCACCATTCTCCTGACCACTGAAACAGCAAAGCATCTCGCAAAACATCCAGCAAAGTCTAGTATCACATCCATCTTGGGAGATGCTACAACCTGCAAACCTTGCACCAACTGTCAGACCATAATCAAAGTCACTAAGGTCATTCATTTTGCCCATTTCAACATGAACACTGACAGACCTGACTTACGGCAGTGACCATCCAGGGTTTGTCCATTGAAACGGTGGAGGAGTACAAATACCTGGGTGTTCACCTCAAAAATAAACTGGACTGGTCCAAAAACACAGATATACTTTATAAAAAGGGTCTAAGTCGCCTTCACCTGTTAAGATGACTGAGGTCCTTTGGGGTTAACAGGACTCTTTTAAGGACCTTCTATGACACTGTGGTAGCGTCTGCTATTCTTTATGCTGTGGTCTGCTGGTGTGGTGGAATTGCAGAGAGGGGCAGGGGGAAACTCAACAGACTGGTCAAGAGGGCCAGCTCTGTCCTGGGCTGTTCACTGAAGTCCATCGAGCAGGCTGGGGAGGAGAGGATGTTGTCCAAGCTGACATCAATCATGGACAACACCTCCCACCCCCTACATGAGACTGTACGAGCACTGAGTAGCTTGTTCAGCAGCAGACTCTTACATCCACAGTGTAGGAAGGAGCGCTACCGCAGGTCATTCTTACCAGCAGCTGTCAGACTACACAACGCAGTCTAACTGGTTAACTTACTTATAACTTATTTATGTATATAGGTTTTTGTGTTTATTGATTACTAGACCTTCTTACTACCTTACTTGTTCTTCTCCTATATTCCCTTTGTCATAAGAGCTCTGTAACACCTAAATTTCTCATTCGTGGGATAATATTCTATTCTATTCTATTCTATTCTATTCTATTCTATTCTATTCTATTCTATTCTATTCTATACCACAGTCACATGACATTACTTGTTGGAGTATGTGAAGGTGGGGGTGTACCTAATAAACTGCCACCTCAGTGTATAATGTGCATTTCAATGATGTGTTGTTCCCAAAATATACAGCTACATTAGGTAATAATACCCTTTTATCTTCACATAATATTAATGGAACAGGATGGAACACCAGCGCTTTCATTCATCCCATTCAAAGTACAGTACTGGTTGTCATGGTCTTTTAACCTAAATACTTTTTTCGTTATAGCACGGTGTTGTTTTCACTGTCACGATTCGATGTAGTAGCGCAAATTCCAAAAAAATGTCTTACATATGTTTTGCTAGTGAGAAGCATAGGGAAGATTTGGACCCTGTTCATTGCACACTCCTGTTTACTCCTCGGGGCAAGAATCTCAACCCAGGGTGAAGCTTTACAACCCTGGCGCAAACGGCGCTGATTCACTCCGAGTTGAAAATCTGGCTCCAGGTTGAAAATGCAAATTTGAAAACGTACTTCGGCTCACCCTGGGGCACCCTGGGTTGAGATTTACAATGCGGGAACGACTGTCATTGACATTTTTTACTACGTGAAGTAGTAACCCAAACAACATCTCATACTTTGGGTATGGAAAATATTGGGTATTTATTAAAATCGCTACAGCTTTCAAAGGGGTTTTATAAAATAATCCTGGGCACAGTTGAAAGTAAGCCAAGAAGCTGTAACTTTGTTTGACTTTGTGTGGGCTGAGTTTTTGTTTCATACTTCAGTTTGAATGTAGAATAATATCAAACTCCAAACGAAAGTGGACTTTATGTAAAGGTCATTGGCCGTGTTTGCACCAAAATGACAGAAAAAAACAAAACACATTCTTTTAAAGACTCACGTGGTGTCATTGTTTTTTCCTGTTTAATAAGCTAATTTTATTTGAAGTCCTCGACGGCAGTGCCATTTTCTCCGAAGTAATGAAACACATTTAAGACTTTTGAAAAGGTTCTATTCAAAACCGCACGTTAAACACCTATACAACATTTGCGACTGTCAGCTGAATATTTACACCGTAAATCCAAAATGACATTGAGAGGCCATTCCCTCGTACTTTTTCCAAATGACTTCTGTGCTCTTGAAGTCTTTTTTTTATTTTTATTAGACATCTTCATTTCCTGCCAAGCAAAATGAATTATGTATTAACAAGACTAGAAAAGATGAGCTAAACAGTGGAACTAAAATGGATTTTATTTTTCAATCACGCCCGCCATTGGATGTGCAGTACACCAGCTGCCAACAAACAGCAAAGCACTCTCTTATATTGGGAACATATCTGTCTGTTAAACCGAATATTTTATTTTTAATCGGAATAAACATGCTGCCAAATTTTGAATAATGGCAAAAAACACAAGGTTTAATTCTAAACACTCTGTTTTGCTCCATAGTTGTGCGTATTTTTGATATTCATCAGAATTAGATTCAGAATAGAAGCATAATGCAACTACATTATAATACCTAACTGTGGCGTTGACAGTTTTATAGATTTTTTGGGTGTCTGTGAATTAGAAAGGATTAAAGATTTTTCCATGCTTCCTGATTCCCCAAATACCTGTTGGATTGGGGTTAAATCATCAAATTATAAAGACAAAATAATTCATTTTGAAATTTAAGATTTTTTTATGTGATGAGCTAAAACTGGTGGGGGCTGACATGGCGCTAAATGTCAGAACACCCCAAATATTCAGGATGGCTGAATGGTTGTAGTTTCCATGACAACCTTCCTATAAATGACACAGATGCACAGGGAGCACCAGGAATTGAGCCCTGTTAGTTATGGAAAGCATTGTTTGTGTTGTTTGTGTTGTGAGCGCAGCATCTCCAGCCCTAACTGAGCGTGGTCTTGTGATATCTGCCATACACTAAGCTGCACATTTACATTGAGTTGCCAGTTTTTTAGGCACGTCCCCCCACCTTCACACAAATTGTACATTACATTAAGTCCTGAGTATTATAAATCAGGAAGAACAACATCTCCAGCATCAGTTAGTGCTTAGCTGAGCCTCGGTATGGGCAGAATGTGTGACCGTAGTGACTTTGAACACGGCATGACAGTTGGCACCAGGCATGAGAGTTTCAGCATCTTCCACATGGCTGTTGTCCTTGGCTTTTCATGTGCTACTCTTCCAAGCATTTAAACAGCTGAAAACCACGCCTGATGCTGATGTCAACAAAGAAGAAGAAACACATCTCTGGTGGGCACAGGACCTTCAGAACTGGATTGTTCAGGAGTGGAAAAAGTTAACTGGGTACTTGATTCCAGGTTGCTTTTGCACTAGGCTGATGGAAGGATCACGATTTGGTGCAACCACCTGAGTCCATGGAGCCATCCTGTTTGGGACCAATAGTACAAGCCAGTGGTGGCAGCACGATGATGTGAAAAGTGTTTTTCTGGCAAATATTAGACCCCTGATGTCCACTGAAGAATGTCTGAGTGGCACAGAGCATCTGAACATCATTGCTGACCAAGTTCATCCCTTCATAAGTACAGTTTATCCACATTCAGATAGACACTCTACTCCAGGCTTCCACACTCCCCAGATCGCAATCATATTGCATATCCTTGGGATGAAGACGAAAAGGCTGTTAACAGCAAGGTTGTGTAGCCATCTAATTTGCAGCAACTAAACAACGTGACCATTTCCACCAGGGCACAGCATTCCTGCAAAAAGCATTTAACACCTTCTGGAATCCATGACCGGATAAAATGATGCTGTTTTGAAAGCCAAAGGGGGTGCATCATGCTGCTAGATAGATAAACCTAAAAAACGGACAACTCAGTAGATGTTGTGTCTCTCAGCCCAGCTTTCTTTGGGAGGCTGCTGTTCCATTTGATTCTTTATTACAAGAGAACTTCAAAAAAGCATTCATTAAAGCAGAGATTGAGTTCCTGTAAGACAAATCTTGACTAATTCCATGTCTCACACCGTATGCTTCCAGGATGGGCTGTGGACCACCACGATCCTCCATTAAGTTAAGCAGGTACTGATGAATGAATGAATGAATGAATGAATGAATGAATGAATGACATGCAGAAACCCTGTGTTGCTTACTGCTTGGTATTATTTGATTAAGAAGAATATGGCCTGCTGATACTCAGGCTTGGGTTGAAACCATCTTGTTGCAAAGTGTGAGTTTGATCGAGTGAATCTGAAGCTGAGCGTCAGTTCAAAAAGGGAAAAGATATTCATTTTTTGTTTAATGCCACCAGCTGCTTGGCAGCCTGCAGTAAGGAGATCCATGGGATACAAATTGGATCATGTATTCTTGTAAAAGTGAGATGGACAAGTCCCTGAACCCCCTGAGCTCATAGTGACACCTATAGTTAGTTGGATTCCTACGGGGCTGTGGGTGAATCTAGCCAACCAGCGCTTGCCAAGTTTGCTTGTTATGTTGCCTGCTGACGCCTGCAGTCCACAAAGTGAAGAAAGTGGATGGCACACAGATTGCGCATCGGAAGAGGTGTGCGTCTGTGATCAACGCTCCTCAGCTGGCAGGGGATTCCGGCATCAAGGAGACTTGAGCACGGGGGGCAGACTGTGGTTAAAAATGACTAGAAAAAGGGGGTGAAAATTAAAAACAAAAACCAGTTTCTATCACGAGTTCATTTTTTTCTGTCAAAGTGATAACTGAATCCATTATAACTTAAAAAAAAAAAAAAAAAACATTTGTGGTTATCTTTAGGCTGGCATGTACGGCAATAATAATTACCTTTCCAAGGAATAACTAGGAGTAGCAAACGGAACACTGTTTTTTTAAGAATTCCTCTGAGCTTTTGCTCTGTCTCTATATGCCTCTCTGTTGCCTTGGTGTTGATGTATGGAATCTGAGGTATTAATCTATACTTGTCAGGGCCAATCGTTGTCTTGGAAAAAACCCTATTTGATTCTGTCTTGGATCTGAATGAAAATAAAAAGTCACTTCCTGACAGCTAATGGTATGAAAGTGATGCAGTAAAATCCATGATCCCTTCCTCCTGCAGGTTAAATCTCCCCAGCTTGCTGCACAGAACGCACGCACAGGCTGGTTGCAGAGAGTACAACATGGTCCTCGATATTTTACAGTAATAAAAAGCAGGTAATTGTTGCTCAAGTTTAATGCAGATAAAAGCCCCATAAAAAGGCCTGCAGGTACTTTGATGCTTGGTGGCGCAGTTGTCAGCGAAGGGAACTGTGGGAGATGTGCGAGATTCTACTCACTTTATGCTGACACGAATGAATTTCACACCATATAATAGTTGGCCATCTGCATGTAGCATTGTTTGAAGAGAGCGATCCAGAAACTGCATGCGGTGGGGAATGTCACAGAGGAAATAGTAGCTGTGGCTCTGGAGTACAACATATGGTGACGGATACACATGGATTGCATTTAGCATCCAAAATGTCTTTATAGGTATAAAACTCCCAGCCCTTCCATAACTTTGTAACGGCATAATAAAACCCTCAGTGCTACTATAGTTTTGCCATAAACTAGACAGACAGACAGACAGGCAGGCAGACAGACAGACAGACAGATAGAGCTCAGCCTTTACATTATTTATGTAATGTGATTTGATGTTTTGTCCACATAGAGGTCCATGTTTTAGCACAGCTAACAACCTTTGCTTCTCTAAACAGTTAAGTGATTAAAAAGATAAGTATTTCACAAATGGAACATTCAGTGACATAAAGTTAAGTCACTAAGTTACATGATACGGGCTTCTCGGTGTGCTTTTCACCAGCATTTGATTCTTTTTTTGTCTGCGATGTATTATGATCCGGAGTAAATAAGACCCAACCAGGGCAACGTAAATATTGCTAAACTGCCACGGCACTATGGAGATTTTCTTGCTTTGATTCTTTAATACCTGCCCTGTGTGTATGGTTTAGTGCCAGTAACTATTTATACGTAGCTCTTGTCTGTTCCCATCAAAAAGAACATCACACTTCCAGCAGCTTACAGCCACCTGGCATCACATGTTGTACTGTCTCAGCAACGACAGCATCAGCCTCTGAGTAGAGCACAGCAGCCAGTCCCTGCTGTGAACTGAATTACATGTTTTAAAAAAGTAGCCAGGGAATATTCCAAACCCATGATGACTTCAATATATTACATTATGAGGTCATTTCCTCCACTGTAAACCAAACTGTACTGCAGAATCAAATAACATCCACAGCCAACATTGTATTATTAAAGCAATTTAATAAGTTGGACCAATATGTGTTTTATTCACAGAGGCTGGGAAATGTTATTGGCAATGCATTTTTTTCAGAATTATGGTGTTTGTTTCTGTTACATATGTGTGCAGTACGAGGTTTGAAGAAGCAGTGTAATGCTTCAGTGTAAAGAGGATGACAACCTGCCTACTTCACCATTTGGTGTAGATACAGTAGGTGCACATCAAAAAATTCAGACTGAACATAGAGAGACAGTGCACCACCAAGAGAGAAGAGTGCAAGGTGCCCTGTTTATATGGTAGAAATACATTAATAATTATTCACTGCTGGTGGAGTCTAGGTGTAAGAGAGGAGCTCTGCCACAGTTAAATATCTGCAGGAAATTCATTCGTCCGTCCGTCCATCCATCCATCCGTTCTTTCAATTATTCATTCCAAACAGCTTAGCTAACTCAGTGAGTGCACACACATAGTTCATAACATTTTCATGTCAATGAAAACCTTGAACTTTCCCCTCTGTGACACCTAACATGACTTGTGTGTGCAAGTTTCTTACATGGTCTTTAACCATTAACGCTCCTCACTTATAGGTTCACCAAAAGGTCCAAATAAGTTTTGAGGTGGCCTTATGCATTTGTTGCCAGTTTACTAAGCACAGCCTCCACCTTTGCACAAGGTGCGCCTTCCAAAAAGCCATACGTCAGACGTCCATAGTGTATGGTATAAATCAGGTGGACCAATATTTCTGGCATCAGCATCATTTAATATTCAGTTGTACAACCCAAGGGGCAAAATTAATAGCTTTAGTGACTCTGAATGTGGCACGATAGTCCACGGGTCTGGCATCTCCCAAGTGGATATTGTAGTGGGCTTTTCACGCACAACACACAATCGTTTCAAGGGTTTACTGAGAATGGTGTGAAAAGCAAAAAAGTAGCAGCGATTGGCATAAATGGATGTTTGCAGCAAGACTCTTCAGCCATCCAATTTGATGCAGCAAAGGATCACAATCACTGCCAGACGGTACAGCATTCCTGCACAATGCATGTTGCATCTTGTAGTATCCATGCCTAGACAAATTCATGCTGTTCTGAAGGCCAAATGAGGCAGAATCTGCTATTAGATAGGCATACCTAATAAACTGGCGATTCAGTGTATATTGCCTGTCAGTAAAACCAACTTTTGGCTGCTCCCATCAGGGGTCGCCACAGCGGATCGTCCGCATATTTGGTTTGGCAGATTTTTACGCCGGATGCCCTTCCTGACGCGACCCTCCATTTTGCCCAGGCTTGGGACCGGCACAGAAGTGCACCCCCTTGTGTATATTGCCTGTCAGTATGGAGCATATATTAACTAATTGCTGTAGATGTTTGTAGTTACTTTTACTTTCAGATACTGAAGTCCATTAAATACTTGCTTCTAGAGATGTGTCATAGAGAGCTGCCTGACCTCCTGCAGTTCAGCAAGGTATGAAAACTGCACTTCTGTTTCTAACCTGGTTAGAAAGCCCTGCAGCAGGTAGCAAAGACTGCCCAGTGATCAGTGATCACCACCAGGACACCACTAATCACAGTCCAGATCACTGACAACAAGCAATGTATCAGGAAAACTTGTAATATCACAGTAGACCCCTTCCATCCTTTCCACCATTTATTTTCACCTCTACCATCAGGGAGATGATATCACAGCCAGAAGGTCAACACCACCAGGCTCAAAAATGGCTTTCTACCACAGGCTGTCAGGCCACTGAGCTCTGTCAGCTCATGTCTAATCATCACCACCGCACTGCCCGTGACTGCTGCCCATGACCAACAAATGTTTGCACATCTAAACTACATTTACATGTTGCACTGACATTTACACGTCTCTTCTATTTTACTGCCGAGAACACCTGAACAAAAGTGACTGTAGATTCAGGTGCAGGAGTTGTATGGACAGTGAAAGAGTATAAACAAAGGTTAAAAGGTTTGATGAAAACCAGTGATCTTGAGGGCGATGACAAATAGGTACATGCTTTCAGTTATTAACCTGCTAGAGGACCTATGACTTGTGACTTAAACGCAGCTTTCTGATACTGGGCTGTATCTTTGTTTCAATATTCTTCTGATTTCATGATGCTCTGCACAGATTCAACACACCCAGTGCCAGAAACAGCAAAGCAATTCTAGTATATAAAATTGAGCCTGGTCCATGTTTCATGGCAGGCATTGGTGTTCTTTTCTTTGAAAGCTTTGTTTTGTTTTCTGTGAACATAGAGTTGGTGTGATTTACCAAAAAGCTTCATTTTTGTCTTCCTAAGGACCTTCTCCCAGAAGGAATGTGGCTTTTCAGCACATGTTTTGGCAAACTCCACTCAGGTTTTTTTTATGTTTCTCTCTTGTCTTCCTCAGTCTTCTACTATGGAAATAATTTTCATTCAGACAGTGACAGATGGTGTGACTTGAAACTGTTGCAACTTGAGCTTGAAAGTCAACTTGGATCTGTTTTGATGTTTTCTTTAGTTCTTTCTCCACCATCTCAATAACTGTTCCTTTCAATCTAAGGTCAGTTTTCCTCTTGAAACCACATCCAGGAATGTTGGCTACAGTCTCAAACTTCTTGATAACACTAGCAGCAATGGTCACAGGAACATCAAGCTCTTTGGAGATAGTCTTGTAGCCTTTACATTGACCTTGCTTCATCGCAATCTCCTCAGACAGCTCTTTGCTTTTCCTTCTCTTATCCATGTTTAGTGTGAGACACACAGTAACACAAGACAGCAGAGTGAGCACTCCATTTAAACTGGCTGAATGAGTGATTTTATGACTGAAGACACCTCTGCTACTAACTCCTAAAAAGTTCCAATAATATTGTTAAGGTCATCTTAGAATTTCTTTGTAGACTAAATACGAATTCAGGTCTTTTCACAGCCTTTTTGTCTTGTTCCACTGTAAACCAATGAATTTACAGATGACAAAATATGTTAATAAAATTTATTTTTAATGGTGCATTATTTGAATAAAATGCAAGGGTACCAATACTTTTGGCCACATCTGCAACTAATGAGTCCCAAGCCCATCCGAAAACATTTATATAATTATCAACCCATGATATCATCGTGCTAAAACATTGTAAACACCAGTGACCTAATTAAATAATGGGATAACTCTGTTATCAATGCTGCATCTGTATAATGCATGGTACAGTATGTACAATACAGAACATTTCACAACAGTATAAACACAGTACTTTTTAATTGCAGTAAACTGTATGGTGCATTATGAAATTAATTTGCTGTTTTTAATATTTAGATTTTTTTTTCACTTTTTGATTTATTTTAACAATGAATATGCTTCTGATGAAAATTTGCTGTTTTCGAAAGCCATATAAATGAATATTCAAATGTGCAGAGTTCAGATACCGAGAGACTGCTCTATTAATATATATTTTTATTTACTTTTTCTTCTGATTATACAGAAAGTGAGACACATGCTGGTTGTAATGATATGCAAACAAAAAAAGTTTGAATAATTGTCAAGCTGTATTACCTTTAAACTTCTTGAATTTAGCACACATCACTAATGTGTAACCACTGCGTTTGTGTATGTGTATGTGTGTGCGTGTGTGCATGTGTGTGTGTTCCAGTTTGGGTCTTTACTCCAAGTCTACCTCTCCCACTAGACTCTCAACACACCCACATAACCCCAACAAATAAATAGATACAGTAATAAATTATATATTCCCAGACTTTACAATGTTGCAATAATTCTTATATTAAGAGGCTAAACTGCTGTGCTGGCAGTCTTATATCCCTGTGCCATTCAGTTGAAAATAACATAGGCATGTGACGCAACCACATGTGCATTTCCATGTCAAGACTAAAGCAGAAATGTTGCTAAGTTGCCGTTTGGTGCTAAATTAAACTGACTGCAAAAAAGCCTCATTTACAGTGAGAATTACTACTGTGCCAGGTTTGAAGTCTGTGGCTTGAAAACAAAGCTGTGGATAAAGAACAAACAGATCAACAGAGACTAAGCTTTATAAATATAGAAAATAAGCAAGACTTTTGTTAAGTTTGACATCTGTTTTGCTTGCATGCACACTTTGGATGCTTTAATGTGACAGTCAATGACACTTTAAGGTCAAAGACTTTCACAATTTGTTCAGTCTAATTGGAAGATATTAGGCATTTGATTCTACATATTATGGTTTTCCCAGAAACTGTATGAAAAACATCACTGTGTCAAACTTGGGATGTGTTATAAATTTTAAGTAACTTCAAAGGTTGTCCTCATTTCTGAAGGATATATTAGCAAGACCTGAAGAAAGCACTCACAGAGCAAAGTCTAATAATGCTCAATAGTACCTTGGAATTATGGACAGTTATCAAAACATCATTTTACAACTGGTATCTCATTTGAAAACACGTCATACCCTTTCGTATTAAAACTTATGAAAATCATTAAAAGACTCATTTTCTTCAATATAATTGGTCCTTTTGGTTGAGAGGGGAATTTGACAAATATATTTTCAAGTAAGAGTGGGATAATATTGGCAATTAATCATAAGCCATTCATATCTGGGTACAGTAGTACAGTGTGGGCATCAATGACAGCAGCAATGTTTCCTTAATTTCATAAAAATGCCATAAATATGATATTAATATGAAACTGCATTACCATTTAATTTTCTGAATTAAGCACACAAGTATTGACAGTGCTGTTGAATGCCATTTGTAGCACTGCAAGTGTCTGTGTGTGTGTAAAGTGACCTTCACAATTCAGCTAGGAACTGCCTAGAGGTATATGTGTGCTTACTTGTTTGTGTGTTTGGCTATAAACAGCAAACAAAGAGACAGGCAGAGGTTCCGATTTGTAGATATGGACAAAACAGACACTTTATTTTAAAATTACAGCTCGTCCTCGTCCTCTGACTGACTTACGACCGATACCGCTTGCAACCTGGCTGTTGGTCCCTGACCCTGTGGTAAGTCAACTCATACTTTAGATGCCATGTTTATTTCTACACATGTAGTCAACCATAAAGTAACCTACAGAAAAGAATACAAAGGAGAATGCTGTAGAGAAAAACCAACATCGTATAAGACTCAAAAAGATGTTTGCTGGCTGTGTGTGGGCACTGCCATTGTGTTGTAGGAGACAGCTTATGCAGCCGTTATGCTATAATGTCACGCATGCATATAGTTTAAGTACTGTACACATGTAGACTGACTTAATGCCTTTTCATATATATGTTTTTTTCTGTATAAGCTATGCTATATTGTATTATTATTATTATTATTATTATTATTATTATTATTATTATTATTATTATTATTATTATTATTATCATTATTATTATTATTATTATTATTATTATTCTCAACCCTTGAATGAGTTGTCACATGGCAAGTCTGCTGTAAGTTAAACACAGAAACACAGTAACATCCTCTAGAGTCTTTGTTTAACAAGAATTTAAAAAGGTTCCTTTGAAGCTTCCACTGCAGAATACAAGACAAAGTTATGTCTTTGTTCTAAGTGTCTTCTTCAACATACAACAGATTGACTTTTAACAGAAAAATCAATTAACACTGTGGCTGAGAAAGAGGCTCAACATAATCTCACTCCAGGGATGCAACATTAATATTAGTGCATTTCTGATAAAAAAATAAACGGAAATTAAGCTCATGAAAGACTTTGGTAAAGACAGCCGTAAAACCGATGAGTGTAACCTTATGTGCAAATGCCACAGAGCATAATACAGTTATGATGTTGCCTGTTGGACAGGTACATCAGTTCTTCTGGGCTGCAGCTTGGTTTGCACACATACAGCTGTACTCTGGGTCATCATGAAGGATGTGGGCCTCAATGGAGCCTAAAGGCTAAACAGAAGCAAGAAGGTCCTGCTGGTTTACTTCCTTCTCATGGCTCTGTGTGCAGCACTGAGTTTTAACAAGGAGCTCACCTTCACTTTCATCACCACTGTACATGCAAATATCACATCTATCTATCTATCTATCTATCTATCTATCTATCTATCTATCTATCTATTTCAAATGTAATTTGATGCAATGTCCTGCTTTCTGCTAATAACAAATATTTCCAATTCATCATTCAATCATATTACCTTAGCACTTATTTATTTTGCTCACCCTTGCCTGCCGTGTGACTTACAAAGTTATTCACAGTGATTTACCCATTTACCCATTTACAAGGCTCTAACCTAATGCATCCTGCTGCTATAATCTTAAAATAAACAGTCTTTGTCTTATTATTTTGTTGATAAGCTGATTATTTTATCCAGAACAGCTTACAGTTTTACCCATTTACCCACTGGTTTACCCGTTTATTTATTTTTCCAAAGTGATGTGTAGTGTAAGGTTTACACACTAAGCTGCTTGCAGTAATTTGTCTATTCCTACACTTGGGCAATTGCTACTGTGTCAGTGCAGGGTAAGTACCACATACCAGGGTAAGAGTGCAGGAGCTGAGGCTGGGATTCAAACCTGCCTCCACTGCTTATAAACCAGTGCCCTAAAGATTATACTGCCAGTTGTCCCCACCCTAGCAGCGGGGGCTACCTTACTCAGGGCAAAGCAGACCCTATGCACACGCCTATGAACAGGGCTTCAGGTTGCATTTACTCAGCCAACAAGCTACCTCTGCCCTTTGTTCCATTTCATCTGTAAGAAAGCGCTAAAGGAACTGAAAGAATTTGAAAGAAAGAAATGTGACGGAGGATTAAAAAGATACTGCAGGAGGCACAGGGCATGGCGAGCGTCAGTTAATGCTCAGAGTGGCAAAGTTGTGATTTTGCATTTGCTACGAACTCCGAGACAAAAGGTTTAACACACAAAGAATCACAAAGATCCATCAAGTTCCTTGAAGCTGCTGTGCTCCGGAACTTGAACAGATTAGCATTTATTAATAGTCTGTCAGTAAGTAGCTGCTTTGGTTTATCCAGTCATTTTCCAAAAATACTTTATACGTATGGCAAAAAAAATAATAAAAAAGAGTAATTAAAAACAATAATCAAACTAGCAATTTGTAACCCATTAAGCAGAGAGAATTTATTAGATTCCCCAGATAAAAGTATATATTAGAGTGCATTTAAATTCCAGTGTTTAATGTTAGAAAGCGAATTAACATAATGTTAAAAAAAAAAAAAAAAAAAAAAAATTAAATGCTAACAAAATAGCCTTTGGAATGTTGTTTATTTACCTTCCCAAGAACACTTAACTGGAAAAAGCTAAAGCACTCCTGGCAAATGCACAAGTGACATCACTCACAGGAAGAGGCACTGAAGATAAAGTATTCATTTGTTCTTTTTTTTTTTTTTTTTTTGGACAGCTTCTGAATAATTCACAATATCCTGAGATATTCGTTTCTGTCCCGATTCCGACACACATCTGTTTCTGCATCGATGAGGAAGTTCGTTGCCCATAACAAACTAAAACTGAAAAATGAATAAATTAAGTTCCCCCGACTGCGACTCTGTCGCCGGTTCTATCCATCACGGCGCAGCGCAGCAAGTTTGGCACTGAGATATGTGCAATTAAAGTTTCTATGATAAAATAATTATCCTTCTCTGCAGACGGCACAAAGTTCAATTCTAACCGTACGATGGGCGCATAAGAGACACCAGCCAGCATTTCGCGGCATCTTCACTTTGGAGAAACCGTAACTTTTGTCTCGATCGTTGGTTCGTTTCCTCTATTAAGTCGTGCACTTACTTCTGTTTCTTTGCCGGCCTTGAGAACCAAACTAGTGGTTGCTTCGAGCTGAGTTCGACACGTTAGCTCTTGCACCACCAGGGTGGGGTACAGCCGCCAGCAAAATGAAGATAGTGCTGCCTGACGGCGGGCTGCGGAAAGCCGATGAGAGGACGTTCGCAAAACCTGAAACAGATTAAAAATAGTTTTTGAAGAAGAAATGTGTGGAGACACTTACACAGCAACAGATGATGAAACAACATAAATCCCGCACACCCTGATTTTACATTTCCTCTTTAAAATGATGTGCTAGGCAGCCAAAAGCAAGGCGATGGTAAAAGATGTTGAAGCTATAAATAGATTAATATTTCTGTTAGCCCCTTCAGTGTGTTCTTGAGAAATGGAGCGCTTCATGAAGTAGTGCTAGAAGACAAGAAAAATGTGCAGTGTAGTATGTAATAGATATTGTAACAGACACCTTTATAGCAAACAAACACAGAAAACAGTCCATCTAGGATGACATACAATGATTTGGAAATATATTTAGAATTTTTTTTTAAATATGGCAAATAATCGTGATTACTCTAAGAGCCAAAATAAAAGCGCATATAAGTTCCAGTTTTGTTCTCACTTTTTAATTTGCTTTTTGCCTTTTTCGCAGACTTTGACACGTGCCATTGTATGTGTCCTCAGTGACGGTGAAGGTTTGCAAAGAACACAGGTGACGCCTTTTACAAAGACGTCCAGGAGAAAGACGTCCAGGCCAATTTTCATACCGTGTAAGGGGGCCGAGATGGGAGTGAAGGCTCCCCGAGAAAAGGAATGAGCAGCTTCTTTCACCCTGTGCATCCTGACCACGTGCGGTCACTGCCCTGCCCCCCAGACCCAAGTGTCAATGTGAACAGCAAGATGGAAGCTACCGCGGATGCACTTCTCTGGGACCTGTTACATCACCCTGCCTGGATGTGCATGTTGCAGTTAGCTGTGGGGGAGCAGTTAAAAAGATTCTGCTGAAGGAAAGAAAATTGTAAAACTGTATGTGGGAAAATGGGAAAAAAAAAACAAAAAAACAAAAACTTTAGGGCATGAAAGGCGCAGTTATGCATGAATAATATTTCTCTCTGCAGCATTCAGCTGCACAGTGGCTGTGTCAAAAATAGATTAATCGTGTTCAGTGGTGAAACACAAACAAGACGGCTAAATGTGGAGAAACGCAACTCAGTTTGGCCGCAGAGTGAGGCCAAGAACGTCCATCACGCTCGTGTTACTGCAAATGGTTCTAGTGCTCAGAGAAGTCTTGAGACAATTATTTGTCGCCTACCGTACCACATCACCGTGTGTCATCTGTTTGTTGTGCACGGTGACACGGAGGGGCAAGGCTGAGGGACATCTGCACGGCCCAGCCAGATTTCACACAGCGGCACGAAGACGCCGCCAGGAAATACTGAGCAGCTTCAGAGCCTCTGTACGCTTGTGTGATTTGCGCGTGCGCACGACAGTTATAAATATGTATAGATTATGGTCGAGTTTCCACACTATTAGACTTTTTAGACGTTTAATCTCAGACACATTTGCTGCTCACATTTTTTAACATAACTATAAAATCCCTCTGCATGTATTGCATCATGTAAGCATTTGTTAATTCATCTAAATTATCAAAGCCTCCAACGTACGGTGTACAAAAAAAAAAAAAAAAAAAAAAACTATTTATAGGCAGAAATGGAAAAAATGCATGTTTATTTAGCTCTTTTATACAGACCAAGAGTGATGCTTTGAGTAGATAAACTGGGAACTATTTAAATTAGGTATTGTTAGTTACACACCGTTTTTGCACAGGACAACTGCTTATTTCCGAAAAGAATATTGTTCTGCTCAAAGTGACACATAATTGGCATTGACCAGATGTACAAGGAAATCCGCTGGGGCCAAGACTCAGTGAAATGAGAATAAATGACACTGCCAAAGTTGTCATATAAAAATGATTATTCTCTTTCAGAAGCAGGAGAAGATGTACTTGGGAGAAAATGCTCAAGACTTTCCTTTGTTTTCTGTTTTGGAATGGAATAAACGTCCTGGAAGAATTTCTCAGTAACCGTGTGGAACAGACTTGTAAATCCAGCGTTCCAACTAACATGCTTCCTTTATTATATTACTAACTGAATTTAAGGCAATGTGAACAAAAGTATGGTATGCAAAGCTGGGAATACAACTCAGATGTAATTATTTCAAAATACTGTACGTTGTATTTAAATATGTTGTGTCCATTTGGCCCACATTTTTAAACACTGCCACTTTTGTTATAGCACAAAGCAAAATTTGGGTAATGCTTGAACATTGCAGTTTCTGTGATGCCCAATTTGGTCACTCTCTGTGGGTTTCCTCCCACCGCCCAAACACATGCATTTCAGGTGAATTATTGACTATAAATTGCCCTATGATGAGTTGGCCTCCCAACCGGGCTGTACCCTCAAACCTTATGATTCTGGGATAGACTCTGGACCACCATTACCTTGCACTGGGTCCATTGTTAAAGTAAAGGTTTCAACCCCCTGACATAATGTAGCTGAAAGGCTATTTCTCCTTAACACATTCATTTAATAGCAGTTTTATTTACAGTATGTAACAGAAATGCTGAGAAAGTATCAAAAATGGACACGCAGTGATAAAGGTGACAATAGTACAAACTGTACGTAAATGAAAAAAGTTTTACCTGAAGGCGCATGGCCCCCAACAGGTTGTGTTTAGGTAAAGTGTTACAAGTCAGTGATACGGTATATAGCGTTGCGTAGCCAGACAACGGCAATGTTTCGTAAGTGTAGACGTGGTCAAAGGCCTAGGCGGAAGAGAGATTTCTTGACCAGAAATTAAAAATCAAGTGCGCCCTTTTCTGTTGAAAGAAACAAGCAGATCAGAATCCTGGCAAAGAACTGGGAACACAGCACTGCGTCCAGAGACTTTAGTGAAAGAAAAAGGTTATAACACTTCCTTGTAACTGTGACGTGCAAACACAGGTTTTTGCTGTCATTCATTACAGCGAAAGAGCAGCTCTGCCGCAGTTCAGCGTCTGCCGGAAACACACCCATTCATTCCAAACAGCACGCTCACACACTTGGTTGGCAACATGTTCACATCACACGCCATCACAGAGCACATAGGAACACTTAGCCTTTCCCTCCATTATGCATAACCTGCGCAAAGCTTGAATGTCACTTGTCCATTACTTACTTCAGCTACATTGTTCTCCCTTGGGTCCGGCAGAAAAACCCAAGTAAGGTTCCCGGCGGCCATATTGCCCGGTCTCTATGGTGCTCAGTTGGAGCGAAATGAGACAAACCATTGTTTACTGGTTTTGAATCAGTCTCTGTACGTATTTAATAATAAAGGCAACAAATTATATTCATGCACAAAATGACTAAAATGCAACTAAAATACAACACTTTATTAATTTATAATCCCGATTTATCGCATGCAGATCTGTACTATTGTGATACCCGTTTTTGTGTAAAGTGGTTCGGTCCTTTTCGAGGGTGGCATGGAGGATTGTTTGCTCTTTTGCATGAAGCCGCTTGCCGACGGCATTCGCTGGCTACACGTGTTAAGCTTCTAGGCCATTTTCCAAATCTAGCACGTGCAGTAGCTCTTCCCCTTCCCTCAACTGTGATTTAATCTTAATCTAAGCAGTTGCTTCCTATGCCAATGCAAAACGTGATGCTCAAGTCAAAGGACAAAGTACTAACACACCACAGAAATTAAAAGCGTATTATCTTATTATTAAAACTGAACGGTAACAGTGTTCTCCAGTGCAACTGGATGAGAAGTGGGCCTTCAGGCGTACTGTGGAAACCTATTATTATACAGTAAAGGAGCAGGGTGAGGGCGGGCCAGAGTCTATAGTTTCAGAATATGCCTAATGATATTTAAATATTATTTACACTGGGTGACACAGTGGTTCACTATGTGGTGGCGCTACCGCCTCATATTGCTCCAACTCTTCAGGTGCGGTTTCAAATCCGTCTCAGTCCGAGTGAAATGTCCCTGTTTTGTCTCTGTCTGCATGGGGTTTCCTCCAACAGTCCAAAGACATGTGTCAGCCAGTGTAAATTTTCCATAGCGTATGGCTGTGCGTGGCTATCCTGTCATAGACTGGGGTGCCCCCTGGCGTGTCTCCTACTTTATCTAACAATGGTTCTGCAATAGGCTCCGGACCGCCGCAAACCCGATCGAAGCGGAAGATTTCTGAAAGTGACCTGCTTCCACCGTTTTTTTCTCCGACCAGTTCCCACAAATGCACAAACACAGCCTAATGCATGTATAGCACATCTAAAATAAAAAAAAAGAGACAGTTTGGGTTGTCTGACACCAGAATCCAGTTACTGAAATAGTATATATGAGCAAATACTATTGCTGCCCAGGAAAACCATGTAATAGAAATAGATCTAAGTACAGCAACTGACTTTTTTTCTTTTTTTTTTTTTTTAAATCGATAAAAGTCTATAAATTGCTTGGAAAGCAAAGCTTTTTGCATTCTGAGAGCCTGTGTTTGCCATTTGTGCGACATGCCTACACCCATACCGTACGCTGCACTGCCATCAAACTCCAAGGCTTGAAAACTTTAATTTTGCTCAAAAGCAATGCCTTGAGATTTGCAAATTTTTTAAATGAAGCCCCCAAACATGTGTATTAACATTTTAAAGTGTTTCAGCAGCTGAATTTAAAAAAAAAAAAAAAAAAAAAAAAATTATGTCGGTGGAAAGGAAGCCGGAAGGGGTCGGGGAAATCCTGCTTCTGAACACATCTATCTTTCCGAAGCTGACGGCAGTCACAATGCTGCACCGCTGCGTTACGGTTAATCGCAGCGAGACAGCTTGTTGAGTCAAAAATGTGCTGCCTTGTACAGTTTAAATGTTTTATCTCCTGTGTCATTGCCTTTTAGCTTGTACGCCCCCACCGCAACTAATGTTTCCAATTTTCTAAGCTGATCAAACATTCGGGCCATAATGGTTTATCCGTGGTGCCAGTTCGACCTGCGGCGCCGAATTACTTTCCCAATTGGTCATTATTTAGGAAAGGCAAAAGTCAATACAAATATGGGAAGCACAACACTGAAAATTAGTGCTCGCCATGCAATAATGTAAGTGATGGGAAGAACAAGGCAGGACGCGGCGATCTCAGTTTCGCTCGTGACAGAAATCGATACTTGGGTTAAGCGGGCGCAGTTTTCAGAAATACGCGGGGACGCGCTGCTTCGAGACGTCCGCGGATGAGACGACAAACGCGGCTACGGCTGCTAGCGAAGACTGCCGAGGTCTGGGAAAGAAGCCCGACAGCATTCTTAAATCAAACATATTATGACGTGGATTTAAAGTTTGCTTATTGTACAGCTGTGCATACAGGAGGCTTTGCGGAAAGCACACGTGCGCGCGCGCAAAAAAGCCAAAATAAATAAATTAATTGAAAAAACACAAAATGTATTTGCGAAAGGTACATATTAACTTGTCATTTTCTCACTGTTTGGTACAACCGCTTGTGCCAACTTGTAATTTTGCTGTAATTATGTATTGCTAAAAAAGTGAGACAAAGGGACGCTTTTTTGAAGCGTTTTCATGTATTTTGCTTTTCTTGCGCTCCAGTAATGCTTGCTTACTTTTCATCGGAGTGCGGTGACGCATTATGGATTCGCAGTCTTAATGTCACGCAAAAAAAGACCTCGGGCGTGGTATTCGGGGCTTTAAAGCCATCTGTGTACGATTCGCTATGATTCTTATTTTCCCCAAACCGAACCTGACATAATTTCATCGTTTCTTGCAGTCCACTTCTGCTCACTTTGATGGAAACCAATAGTGTGCTGGTGGGCCTTGGCTATTCATATTAAAGATACGTGCACTCCACTGACTGCTGTCGTTCCGGATCGGGCGTGCGCAGCGCAGTCACAGGACGGTGTTTAGGGAAGATCCCACCCTTCTGCGGTGCTCTGAGGATGAGCTTAAAACAATGCTTTGCTCCGACACCTGACGGGAAATGATCCGCAGTACAATGCAGCGCATGCCACGCTGAACTGCTTGGAACAGGCTGTCAGTCGTTCACAATGGAAAGCGCCAGAATGCAGCAGAGATATTTAACATAAGGACATCAGACCGGCCTGAATAAATAAAACTCGAGGTGGAAAATACACCTATACCCTTGTTAACATCAGGTCATGTCCCACCAGTGCTTTGCAATCTATGTGCACTACCTGTACTTTTGTCTGGAAGTTACCTAACTGCACGACTTACGTAATGGCATATTTTCGCGGGGCCGTATTTCGATATTTTCTGCGACGAGTTCAACATATCGATGACTAAAAAGGCTGAAAATATCAACGCAATGACCTTTGGGTCATTTATTACATTTGCGCTTATAGCTAAAACCTGTTATTCAGGCCCCCGCTGTAAATTAATACAAAAGTCTGTAGTCATTAAACTGAACAATTACATGCATTACCATTCATTGGCGGTGCTTGTTTATTTATCTCCATTCTAATTTTGTCACCGTACAATGGGACGGCGCAGGGGTCCATTGTCCATCAGAATTTTAAATGGCTCATTCTTGCACATTTATTTCATTATTTTTGCGCCGCACCTTTGGAATCTGGCACTGCAGAGGAAACTAAAGCGAAAACAAATCAGGCGTAATGGGAAATATGCTGGCATGACGTACAGTTTCGATAATTGTAATTCGCAGGACATGAAAGCCGCGTCTGTGTGTGGTATGCGTGATAAGGACTGGGTTGTAGGAGAGTCACTTTGAGGTGTCACTTCATTGTTGGACATTCTTGCCAAACTCCGCTTTCACATGAACGGTTACATAAGCCGGAAGGCCCGCTGCATCAGTCAGTGCGCTCGGTGCACAAAGCGCAACGTTTAGAAGGGGATGTGAGATGTTTGGAAATGCCGGAGAGAAGTGGAAACAGCTACAGGTTCTGTTCAGCGAAGCCGAAATGCGAAAGCACCCATCGCCGAATGCCGGAGGCCATACTTAAGTCTGCAGTTTGCGAGCTTCTTTGCATTTAAATTAAGCAACATTTACTGAATGCACAACACCTCAGACATTAGTGGAGAACAAAGCAAAATGTTATATTTATTATCTACATTTATTTTCATTACGTGTCCAGTACTTTTGAATGCCGCCATTTTCTTTCATGGTTAAGCTACAATACGCAGCGTGATCTTCGGGCCATGAAACGGGGCCTTTGATGCTGGGATTTTAGGGTAAACGGGAAACGTATAGGCGAAGGCATCGCATTTTATAGTTTAAATTGTAGCCTTCGGGAGGGAATTTAACTCAGCACGGTTAAAGTTTAAATGCTCTTTAAAAATACGTATTTTACTGAATTTTTCTTGTTTCGCAGATGAACGCGTTGCCGCAAAGTATTTATTTTTGTTCTGCTGGTTGTATTCCAACGCCCAAGTTTAGTTTGTGTTTTGCTACACGTTGCGTATAACTTGAGTGGTAAATGTATGAAATGTTATGTAAATGTTTAAAAAAAATTCAACAAAGGAGTGGAGAGATCTGACCTCAAAAGACAGATGTTGGTCTCTTTTGAGGAAAGGTCATGGGTGATGTGAAATGGTGCAGATCATTCAGAAGAATAATGGACATCTTATGTCGGAGTTTGTGGCTCATTTTATTGACATCTTCGTATCGAGAACGACTATTGTTGACTTTGGGGATGTGGTGGTGCAGCAGGGCAAGGAGGTGCCTCATGGCTGCTTGCCTGATATGGGGGTCAAGTCCAGCTCAGGGGTGTGTGTGGGGTTTGCAAGGTCTCCTCTGTGTCTGCACCCCTCTAAGGAAAAAAGAAATATGCCAGAAGAAGATGATGGCAAACCACTTCTCTTTCCTTTGCCTTGAAAACCACACCAGTGGTCACCTAGGAGTCAGACATGATTTAATTGCACTTTCTAATTCCAAATTGCTGCCTTAAATGAAAAAAGTACTCATACATTAAAGTGAATAAAATAATAAATGCCAGTTCAGAGAGAATATTTCTTTTCGTTAATCATTTTTTATATTTTGCCCTACCATTTGCAATGAACAGATAATGATATAGTTTAAATCATACATTGTTCTGTGTAACCCTTTAAATTGGTACATAATGCGTGAATCACCTGAGACACCACACTGTATTGTTTATGAGATGGAAGGCTTGAAATGTTAACATTTAAAAAGCAAAGTGTATTTTTTATTTTGTTTTCATACTGCAATTTTATCTCTACATCCTGCACTTTGTTATTAGGCATTCATGGAGAAATGACTGAAGTGAAGCAAGGAATTAAACCACAAGAGTAAACTAGATGTCATATTTTAAATGATTTAAATAGGAGCCACACAGTAGTCTGGTATCTTTGACCAAGGCAGAGAGATTTCACACAATGTTTGAGTATTTCCTTACTTTTATTACCGCAACCTCTGTTTCAAGGCACGTTGCAACCTTTGACAACATTTGAAATGACAGATTTAAAAGTTCCCAAAACAGCATAAATTGTAACTATGAAAAGCATGGGCTCACTGGCACATTGCGGCATTTTATTTTATCATTTGAGCAATTTACTGTAATAATTCACTACACTAAAACAAACGTGTTTTGAAAGTTTTTTTGTGTAATTTTATTTATTTGTTAACCATAACGTGAACTATGTTTCCGTGCTTGTTTGCTGTTATTAAAAGCAATGACTCATACACTTTGTATTAACTCTATTTATACAATATGCTGCTTTAATGACCTCTTACAGCTCCGTTTCCTTAACAGTGCATCTAAGGATATTGCTAAGCGTAAGGCATTGCTGTAAACTACATTGAATGAAGTCCAATTGTATTTCTTTGGGTGGGCCAGGCGGTTTGGTGAGCCATCCGCTCCTGCGGTTTCACCGCAGCCATCGCTCCGGCGTGCGTTCTTTAGGTCCGTCCTGCCCGGCTGTAGACAATTGTTCCTTTAACCATTTTGGTTTTATGTTTTTTTTTCAACTTGTACGGTTATGAACCAGCATGCAGTCTCACACAAAATGTTTGGAGCGAGCAAGGGAGTTCAGCCCACCACAAGGGAGCCAGAACTGAGAACCTGCAGGTAGAGGCCGTATAACCAGAGTCTTAAACAGGATGTGCGTGTCTACCGAAAGTCAACGGAAGATGGAAGAAGGGAGACACAGCAAAATAAATAGCGGCGACTTGTCAGACTTCCATTTCGTTGTTGTTGTTGTTGTGATTTGGATTTATTAATAGTATGAAGTCCAAGTCTCTTTCAGGACAAAGGCATTAAACAGTGTGTATACACAAAAGGAACTTACAGAGACCCAAACACTTGCAATTTCCATTCAGATGCAGGCAATTTCCAAATGCCACCTATTAGTTCAATATTTTAATGCTTTAAAATCCTTTTTAGAAATTTGACAAACCTCATGGTAGCTTAGTAACCATATACTGACATGTAGCTACTTAATTTCTGCACAGTCCATTTTAGCTATAACACTGAAAACTGCAACAGAGCCCAGGAGTGATTCAAAGGCACTGCAGTCCATTTCAAAGCTGCTCCTCCTTATTTTAGTCTTCTTATGTCCCCTAACTAATGGTTTTGTGTCGGAAAACAACAGAGGTGCTGCGGCATTGCTAAATGAGATGCAAGATAGATTTCAAAGTCTTTCATTTTAATGGGAAGCCACACCATAAGTACTGAAGCGAATAGATCTCCTGGTAAGGCTGATGTCATTATTATAGAGCGGTGCTGCAATAGACAGCTGTCTTATTAGGCCTCTATGGATGCGTACTAAGCACAGGAGATGGCAACTGGAGTATTGCGCTTATAAGGCATAAAACAGCTTTTCACTGTTCCCCGTAAAGGTTAAATGCTTTAAAAATCATCAGGAGCTTAAGGTCATGTGGCATAAAAAACTTTAAGAGAACACAACAGGTGCTGAAGGCTGTAAGCCGGTATCATAGCTACTGTATGATTTGTTTTAACTCGTGGGGAGAGCATGCGGGCTCCGCACAGACTGAGCCGGATTCAAACCCACACCCGAATACCCCAGGTACCGTGAGACGCCAACGCTGCTTACTGCACCCGCCAAGCATGTTATCAGTATTGAAATGAATATGTTCGGCGCACCAAGTTGTTAATGCACCCCGCAACATATAGACAAGGAGTTTCGTTTTGGAAAATTAACAAAATATCTTCGATGCAAATATTCTTGTTTCTTGTTGCAAGTTATTATTTCCCTTATGAATTTTCGATTTCTTGATAGACCTAATACATGATCATCTTGGCTGCTCTAGGGAGTTAAGAAATTCAAAGAAAGAGAGACAGGAAAAACGCAAACTGACAGATGGTTGCTACGTTTGTGCTTTAGACATTAGAAGAACACACATGTTTATGAATTATGCTCTCTCTCTCTCTCGCTCTCTCGTGCTCTCCTCACGGCTAGAAGAAGAATGGACTGAAGAAAGGCTGGCGAGCAGTGATTTAGGAGACTCTAATAATCAAGATTACACGATCAGAATGTCTGTCTGTGTGCTGCCAGCCTCCCAGGAGCAACATTACTTTTCAAGAAAGCAGAGTCCTCGGGGAATCATATGACAATTAGATGTCCCTTCCTGGAAATGCACAGCGCACACAGGGGGGACATAAACAATGCTTATTCCTTATTGCCTTGGAGTAATTCTGTTTACATCTGTACAAAGTCTTCTCTTCACATATTTTTCCCCACACTTTTTTCCCAGTTTAAAATGTAATTATATTTCTGAAATGAAATAATGCATCATGCAAGGAACTGATAAGGATATCCCTCAAAAACATTTAATTTTGGAACTGTTTTAAATGAGCAAACATTCAGTATGCTGCATAAAATATATATCTTAGCCATGATTTTTGTGGTTGAGGTTTAAATCTCAGAAGCATGTTTCACTGCACATTTGGTCAACATCCGTCTTTCCGCAAAGCACTTGCACTCAAGGATGCCTTTGGGATTTTACGAGTGCAGTTTGGGTGAAATGGAAGAATGTAAAGGCAGTCTTCCTGCAGAGTTCAATAGCCAAACACTACATCGCATAACTCGGCTTGAGTTTTTATATATATATATATATATATATTTAGCAGGTGTACGCTACTACCTCCTCCTCCATTGGTTTCTGATAAAGCAAATTAAGTAGCAATCTTTAGCAAAAATAAACAGTTTCCAGGTAGCTTGGTGGCACAGCAGGTATCAGTAGTGCCACACAACTCCAGGGGCTGTGCATCTGGGCATGTATTCAAAGACTGCAGGGCTCGGATCTTCTTCTTGTGTTTCTTGGGGTTCGTCTGGGGGCTCGGGTTTCCTCCCATTGTCCAAAGAGTTGTGTTTTCAGTAAATTGGTGACCGCATTGCACAAAGTATTTGCATATGTGTTTATGAATGAATATGTATGTCTGGTTGCCTTGTGATGGGCTGGTCTCTTATCCAGGGTGTACTATATCTCACGCCCTACCTTTCTAGAAGGCTTTTGACCTGCTTCATCTTCCAATCGGACAAGCGGTTATTGCTAATGAATGAATTAACTGAAAATGTATTCCAAACACAGTCTGCACAAAAAAAAAAATGTTTATGTACTTCAATACTTTCTTAAATTTTTCTTTGCTCTTAGGATCAAACAATCCTCACTGCAATTTTCACGTAGTTTACCAGGTTCTACCCTGACCATAAAGGTTTAGACTCGAATGCTATATTTTTACCATATTTTCAGTAAAGATCTTCAGCTTCATCCAATAAACAGGTTAGCACCAGGTTAAAATTTTATGATTCAGTTTTACATTCTTCTTTTTGCATGTGAAATCAGACTGCTTATTGTGGGTGCAAATTGTTCTTTAGTTTTACTTAAACATGAAACAAAAGGGAGATTGCATAATGTATGCAGAAACAGCCAAAAATGTCTTGCCAATGCATTTGTCCCCCATCTACATCCAAAGTACAAATGCTTCTGGCTTTGAAATTTTACCAGCCTTCAGTCTGAAGCAGAACTATGGTAAGAATCAGGGTGACTTAAAGGAGTGGAGTGATTTGGAGATCACAGGCCATTGAGTACATTGTCCTTGAGTATATAGAAAAAAAAAATCTCTATATATTTTTCTATTTTTTATTTTTTTAAATACATATTTTTTTATTTATGCATACAAATAAATAAAACGTAAATGTTCTCCCCTAAAATAATGTTGACATGTCTTTGCTTGAAACAATGCTAATAACAAACATTGCCCGTGTTTTACGAAAAAATAATTGCAAAGCGCAAACATTTTGCTCCCGATTGACGTGGTTTAGCAGCAGAGCGGCGTGCGTACCAAGAGCCCAGTCTGAGATTTTTTCAGCAGTGTCAGGGTAAGGAAAGGCTGTGTTTTGACAAGACTCGAGTGCGGCCAGGATTTACAAATATTTGTGCCTTGCCTTAAGGAAGAACACACATCTCTGCATTCAATCTATAAATACCTGACCCATGACACTTTTCAATTTAGGAAACGTTTGAGCCCACCTGGAGTACCGGTGCCCCAGAATGCTTTGTTCTATTATTCAAGGGACTCATTCGAGACCACCCTGACAGTGGCACGTTCAAGGTCATTTTCCCTGAAGACCACATATGCTACGCTGAGCTTTGGTTAGTTGTGAGATTCCATTTACCTTTCCAGCTGAGGAAACCATTAGCTAACTATTACCGGCACGCTTCAAATGCTGCTCTTTGCCATGCCGGAAAGCTGCAGTCTGGGAGCGGTGGTATTTTTACCCCTCCAGGTCTCAGTCCATCTTCACATTTTTGGGCCACTCTTTGTAACCTCAGTTTGGTCCCTAACCTTACATCTGACTTTTTCTACCCATCCTTGTGTCCATCCAGCCATGTACTGTGTGGACAATTTGTGTTGCAGAACTGTTTAAAATAACACCACAGAACAATTTAATTTAAAGAATCCAGCTGTTAATGATCAATAATAGATGCATTTTTTCACCAACATCAAAAGCATGATGTTTGATGTGGAAAAACAGTGCACCTGCCAAAGCATTCTGGAATTCTGGAATTATTAAAGCAATATTGAGAGGTTTGGTGTATAGTTTACGCTATAAAATCCATCAATGAAATGTTCACATCTTCTCCCAGGGCTTGCATTCCTTCACACGTGCACACACACACACACACACACACACACACACACACACACACACACACACACACACACACACTATGGACAATTTAGAGTCCCCAGTTTACCTGAAACACAAAGACTTTGGACATTTTGGTCGCAACAGTTGAACAGCAAGCACCAGAGGAAACTCACATGAATATCAGAAGAACATGCTATCATAGCACTGCCTGAGTCATACTGCAGTCCAGCTCCAAATGCACATCCCAGGTGCTGTGATTTAATACCATTGCTTAGTAGAAATGCCAAAATATAAACTTTACTTTTGCACTCAGACCAAGGCAGATTTAAGGTCATGGAAGCAGCCTAGGAGCTCTGCCACATTGGCACTCTAATAAAAAAAGAATTTTACTTATATTTCTAATGCCCTTTTTGAAGGTGTGGAAATGTCTTTGACATGGTGCCTCTGATATATGTCATCATACATCATGTACAATTCACTAAAAATCCCTTTATTTTCATTAAAAAAGTTACATGTATACGATTCCCTATATAATCATACTCCAGTGCTGTGTGATGGGCTAGTGTCCCATCCAGGGGTGCTTTCCTAGTCTGGTTCCTCTGCTTCCGGGCCAGGCTCTGAACTGCTGCAACCCTACTCAGGCTCAACAGTTAGCAAAATTGGATGGATAGATGATGGATGGATGGATGGATGGATGGATGGATGGATGGATGGATGCATAGCATTTGACAATGTATACAACTGGAATTAGTTTATTAACCTTTGTGCATCACAGAAGCTCAGTTAGTAGCACCGTTTGGGTGTGGGTCTGAATTTGGCTTAGTCTGCATCTCCGATGTCTGCATGTGTCTCCTTCAGACAAATCATGGGTATATCATGCTGTGCCGCATGCAGGACGTACAGAAGCCCGTAGGGACTGGTGCAAAGGTGTGAAGAAGTCTCTCAATCTCGCTACACTAACGGCATGACGTGAGCTTAAAAATCGAGTAGATGTCTGCTAGTTTTGCATGATGAATAGCGTTGGCTACCATAGGCAGAACAAAATGGAAATTTCTTATCCAAACATGCCATCTGCACTGAGACCGGTACCTCATGATGATAACATTCCTGGGCCAATGCCAAAGGTTGCTCGAGTGTGCTTGACAGAAACTGATATAAGTACAGATGATGAGGATAATACTGATAGCAGTTCTGATAACCACGTTCCAGACAGTGCTGGCCTGCCTTGGCTATTTTCCCAAAGGAGACCGAATGATCTTGACTTGAACTGTCAAAACGTCTGTGGAAAGCTCTGCAGAAGCTTATTACATTGAAAAAAAAAGTTATTTCATTAAGAAATAAGATTTTACAAAACATATACATACAGTAAGCAGCAAAGAAAGGAATCGTGCACCAGTTGAAGGGCACAGGCCGAGCAGTTAAAGATGCAAAGTGCTTAAATAGAGAAAGAGTTTAAAACACAGGGAAAATAGCAGCATGTATCAGCCACATTGCTTGCCAAATTGATTAGAAAAGATGAAAATGCAAGGAGATGTGAGGTGATGTGAGGAATTCGCAGAAACAGTGGACTTAAATGAAAATGAACACATTCCATAACAAGGAAACTACAAAGAGAAAGCAAGTCTCTTATGGTAAAAAAAAAAAAAAAAAAATCAAAGCGAAAGAAATCTCCAGTGGATAAGTAGACAATGAATAGCTTGAACACGTTGGATTAAAAATCTACTCCCTCGGTGAAGAAAGGAGATGGCCCATCTACTGCAAAAGTAATACCCTCCCTGAAGCCCTTCACACCAGACTTAGAGCACTGAAGCCACGGTGAAGAGCAAAGCAGAATAACGTCTGGATCCTCTCTTAGCAGAGTTTTGGTCTTTTTTGAAGGAACATGCCAGTAGGTACCATGGTGCTCCGTGGTAGGATGATAAAGAGCAGTATATATATGGATTTGAAAAGAAAAACGTATATACATATATATGGATATGCAGTGTGCAGGAACGTCTGCAAAGAATATGGCTTGGACACTCCCAAGTCTTATTTGAAGGTATCACAGAGAGTTCATGAGAACAACAGAGCCAAAATCCTGCGGGACTTCCACATACACACAGGTAATCGAATATTAGCTAACCAAGCAGATATACAGTAGTGGTACTACACAAGGAGGAGAATACATCAGTGTTGACTTCAAGTTGCAGAAGCATCAGGAAGAAGGAATATAAGGAGCCTGAGAAATACCAGGGACTGAGAGAAGAACTGAAAAAAATATGGACGGTGAAAACCAAGGTAGGAGCACATGGGGCCGTGACCCCTAAGCTGGAAGAGTGAATCCAGGCTTACTGGAGTTTAATGAACTTGACTATATAAAAACCTCACTCGCTGTGCCAAATTTTATGTCTGTTGCTTGAAAAAGAAAGCCATGCTTGAAGAACAAGCAAACAGACAAACAAGGGACTGGTGTTTCTCGTAGTGCATTGGTTACAGCAACTGCCTTCAGGTGGGAGGACCCTAGTTTGACTCTCCAGCACTTCCTTAGTACCAGTGGTTAAATTATTCACCTTGAATTGATAGAGTAAAAAATACCCTGCGGAATAAAAATAATTGTAATTTTGTACTCAAATAAAACAAAGCTTTGGACAAAAGGAGCAGTCCAATGTGCTCCAGCAGGCTCCGCGCTCTATCATTCTTCTGGCAGTCACGCTTAACTCAAATGATGGTTATGATGGTCATTTGGAAGTGGGGTGTTCGACTAGACAACACCAGCGACTTTGTTGTGCCATTAATCTTGATAAAAGGAAGACTTCACTGTCTTCATTAAACATGGGTGCTGTTTTCATTGTCATCTGTTTGCGTGAGGAACCTTAGGAACCTTAGCTTTCTTCACTCGATAATAAAATGCGTATTGCAGTCGGACACCAGGCAGAAGCGGGATTTTTACTGCATGTTCACCTATCGCGCTCTCCTCATGTCAGATTTATAAATATATTGAAGGATTATTGTCGTAGAAGCTGTGGTTAGCTAGTCGGGGTCGGATGGTCATTTCAACGTGTTTCTGCTAACAGTATGCAGTCGTGGCTGTGTTGTGCATCAGCTTCTCCTTATGCCCGAATCTCCGGGCCTGGCAGAGTGGTGATGCGCGCTTGCCAAAAGTTGGCAGAGCTGTTTCAGTGATAAACCATGCTACCTTCAGATTTAAGATCAATATATGACTGACTTGTTATTTTTTCACTTGGTGCCGGACGTGTCAAAACATGAGCTCGCGCAGCAAAGGCGCGCCCGATGCTTGGCCGGGCCGCTGAGCTTCGCCTGCCGCCTCAAGTGCAACTGGAACGTGCACTTATCGACGAACACTTCAAGATTCGTTGTAGAATTAAAAATTCATAGTGTGTCTGCAAATAAATCGCAAGCTCACTGATGCATTTCTAAGTCAAACGTGATAGCCAAGGACAAGCCTTAACTTGATGAAGGGAAGCCGTCGCATGCGCGCGCGCACACACACACACACACACACACTGCAACTGTACCATAGGCACATAGTGGGACGGAGACGATTTTGGCAAGTGCCGCTAAATGAAAAGTGTGTGTCAAAGGCACAGGTGAAAAAGTACCGTACTGTGTAGTGAGATGAGCACTGCTCCCGTCTTAAGTTATCCTTCTATATTATTCTGGTAAAGTAAATACAGTAAGTGTGTGCGTACATAACCAAATCATCACCTTTTGCCTGATATTTGACCTTACAGAAATTTCCTCCAAGTACGCCTCGATAATAACAACTCACCACAGAAGCACCGGCACGAAATCGTGCGTCTAAAATTTCAATTGATAAAACTTTTACCAATTCCAGAAACCAAATTCTGTTATTCTTGATATGAAAAATACCGGTATGGATTTGGAAAATTCTACATTAAACAATTTCATTAGCATACATTTTTAAAAGAATACCAGATGCTGGGAGATTTTCTGCCTTCACTCGTGCTGCTCCAGATTAATTTCCATTGAAATTTGTTTTAAATGAAGCCGGAGTTGTATTTGGTACGCTCACGATCTCCGAGTGGGGCTTCAAATAGAGCTGAACGGATAGACAAAAACAACCAGCAGGGACAGCTTTGACTCACTCACGCAGACATCTAGTCAGGGTCTCTGCGATTCAGAATCCGCCCTGGTCCTCAATCCGGGCCTCAGTTCGTCACATGAGTACGTATGTGGATGTAGCTTTGCACCTGACTATGCCTACCGAGCAGGAGATGTTTTTATATTTTAAATATAACTTCATTTTTGCTCCAGCAGGGCAAAATATAAATAAATAAATAAATAGATCATATGGCCACAGTTTCAGCCACAAACCTTTAAACTCTTGTCTGAATTGCACTGCGCAAACCGCGAACATAAATTCAACCTGGACTGCAGTCCGACGTCGAAGATACGGCTGCGCTGACTGACATTTCCATGAGTGAATTCCAGAAGGCTATAACATCATGAACTATGGGTGGTACCATGGTTATTTTCTGCCATTTTATGATGCTCATAAATTTCAATTCATATTCACATGACATTTACATTACAGAATGTAGAGAAATGATCATTGCGGAGGCTAAAATGATTTTGCTAAATATCCTGCAGTAACCTGTACGCTTGTCCAACTGGAAGACAACATATGGGCCGGTATGATATATAAGTCAAAATCAAAGCCATTTAATATGCTCGTGTACTGAACTTCAGAGACGAAGAAGTAGGTGTATCTCAGCGATGTGTGAAATGTGCGCAGGTGCGTTCCACACCTGACCTTAAACCGTAAACGCTATTTACGGTCTTAAAATTACAGAAACAGAACTTGAAATTGTTTTAATTGCTGGTTCAATGATGCAATAAAAAGAAACCAACCCGCGTAAACTGTGCTAACCCTCACCCCGTTTTTCTTCAGCAAAATTCTGCGCTGTTTTAAAGGTTTGTATAAAGCAGCGCGAGCTTCCCAAAGTGGAACGGTAAACAGAGTTGTACAAAAAGCAGTTTAATTCGAGGCATTAGTTACTGCGTGATAAAAATAGTCAACTTCCAACAGGCCGGTGCTGACAAGTGTTTCTCCAGCAAAAGTGGGTATATATTTGTCAAGAAAGTGGCGCGGGGAAAATGTAATGCACTTCCACTCTAATCTCAAGGGTTACTTATGGTTCTTGGAGTTAGCAAGGTTTTTATTAAGGGCTTAAAGCCTGGCTCAGGCCCAGTGTGTCCCCTCAACAGAAACTATAATCTGAGTAACTGTCAGAAACGTATAATCTACTGAAGGGAAATATGTCTAATACTGACTTATTAAAAGGGGATCTTCCACAGATTTTGGCACCGGCTTCTTTAATCGGACGCATGTTTGACTATACATATATTTTTGTATGCACACAGTGCTGATGTAGCCTTAGCGCAGGGTTTAGTAACACAAGTTTAACTTTGCCGTTTATTTAAGCTAGAAGCATACTTAACAGCAAGGTTTCCTCGGCCGACGCTCAGGTCGGAACGGTTTCCCATCTGGAAAGACTGCCTGCTCTTTTCATGCCCCTGGTCGTTGTCTTTCGCTTAACATGAAAGCCAGTCCCTGGATATTTCCAAGTTTGCCAGCATTTCCTCCACAGATTGGGGTCTAAAGAAGTGGCTGAGCTTGACCAAATTATTATGGAGGCGTTTGGATATTTTTTTTCGTCCTCCTAAATAAAACACCGCAATCGATATCTGTTTTGACATTTGGAAGTTTTGGATGCTGCACGTATATATTAATCTGCTGAATCTGCATACGGTGCCTACGTAACACAGACCCAAATGCATCATATAAATAACACATGTTCAGCACAATATCAGTTTATTGCGTCACGCTTTACATTGGATTAATAGTGCAATACATTAGAATACGTTAATATTCCTCCTGCATGAATTTCCATAAAGAAATCCTTGATGCTTTGCTTACGTAATCGGTGCCCACCCTCCCCAAAACAATTGCACAGACAAAGTGTATGAATTATTTTTTGCACAAGTTCTCCGCAGTTTCTATGGTTATGGCTACCATAGCAACAAATTGCAATATTCTGTAGTTTTGAACTGAGTAATTCTATCAATGAGAACTAAGATGCTGTATTGTTAAAATGTAATGAATTTTTTTGGTATTTCAATTTGTAGACATGGAAGCGAGGAATAATTTTATAATGCTGCTTAGAATCTCCTCTGACAGTCTTGAAAGGAAAACATCAAATCGCTGATCTTTTTATAGGCTTATTGTATAACATGGAAAATGTGTGCAGTTCCTTAAATGGCCAAATGTTTAAATCCATAGAACAGCAACATGCTGTAAGCGGGAATGCTTTTTGACATTAAAACACAAATGTCAAGCGGTGCGATGACGGACCCTGCGCAGCTACTAGCATCGTGTCCGGACATTTACCTGAAAAAAATCCTATTACCGTAGTAATTTTGCTTGTGATCTAAATTCAGGATGCGAGCTGGGACAAAAAACCGCTGCAACAGATACTGCTGTGACAAAACACAAGAAAGCCTTTTTTTTCCCCAAATTTAACTTCCTTTATTCTGATGAAATTGTTGATGTAGAAAAGATAGAAAACAGAGATAAACCTTTCCATAAAACGGCTATACTAAGGCCACAAATTTGAATTCTTTCTTTGAATATGAAACCTTTCAAAAGAGTGTGCTTTTGAAAGAATAGAATCATTCTGAAAGAATTTAGTATCTAATTACTTATGTAAAGGAATACGAAAAGAATTTGAAGATGATATCATGATAGATAGATAGATAGATAGATAGATAGATAGATAGATGCATATTTGAGACAATACTCTTTTAATACGTTACCATATATTCTCTTTCAAAGATCCAGAATTCCTGATTCTCATGGTTTTTACCCCATTTTCAGCTGATGTCATCTTTAAAGCTTGTGAGAAGAAATACACCTGAATCTCTAGACATAACTAACAAGATGTGGCCTGTGCCCTCGGCATGATCGTCACACCTGTCCTGTCCTGATGCTCCTTCATTTGTCTCTCTAGGTCTGCAGCAGCATCTCCAGGCGCAGAGATAAAGGTCTGGCATTATTCTGTGAGCCACGGTTCCTCAGGTGCTAACGCCCCATTGCAAGAGCACCCGCCGCCCCACCCCACCTCTGGGCCCTTACTGTTATTTTTGCGCGCTTGCATTTCACAAATTTCCACAACAGGGGCACAAGGGTGCTCATGTGTCACACTGAGGAACACGAACGGCGGATACTGTCTGCCGCGTTCTTGTACGAACAGGGTACCGAAAGCCACCCATGCAGCATCACCGTTTCATGAATCTGCACACTTTTGCATTCATTTACGGCACTCGTTCACCTGCCTTCAGCGTTCCATGACACAGGGTGTCCTTTTGACTGTGTTTTGTAATCTTTTTTCATTCCTTCTTGACTGAATCGGGACAGCACCTGGGCTATTTGGGTGCGGGTTCAAACTGAGCTTGGTTTGTGATGGGTTTCCCCCAGGTCAACTGGTTTCCTCCCAGTCTAAAGTATCAGGTGAACTGGTCACTTTAATTTGTGTGCCGTGTGTGTGTGTGTGTGCGTGTGAGAGAGAGACCACCCAGTGATGAACCGATACCTCATTCAAGGTGTAGTTTCATAGCCTGGTGCCCTATGAATTCAAGATAGGTGCCAGACCACACCACCCCGACCAGGATGCAGGTTAAGGCTAATAGACGGATGGGTTGGAACTAAATATCAAACACACACGACACTGGGGTATGTGTGGAATTTTAACTAGCTGACATTTCAAGAACAATTTCCTGGTTAAAAAAAAATGCCTTGAAAAAAAATGTGGCAGAAATGGCATCGAAATGCAAACTGAGGCGGTTCCGTTCAGGGGGAGAGGCTTCTGAATATCACGCTCGGAGGATCGTTTCACTCCCAATCTTACAGTACTTAAGCACGGGCACGGGCTTCCGCGAAGATATCGTGAAACACATTAAAGCGGCGATTTTTACAATTTTTACATGGCTTTTTGTCTCGTTTACCGTGACTCGAAAAGGGAGGAATAAGGGCATAGATAAATATTAAAAAGGAACTTCGGGCGATGCCGAGTGTCATGAGCGAAAAGAAGAAATTGATGCGATAGACTCCGTATGCGCCCGTGTCCCTATGGTGACCGTAATGAGTCCGATCGCAGCGTCAGTGCATCATTCTGCTAGGATGTTGCTATTGATTCTGGAGAGGAGCTGCCGTTTCGCAGCCAGGGGACACGGTTTTAAGGGACACGACTGGGATCCCTAATGACGATTCTGTGAATTTTAATAGATCGCTGCATTTTGTCAACACTCATTAGCTTTGCAAGGGAGCCTTTCCTTTCTCTCGCTCTCTCCTCCTCATCCTCCTCTCTCTTGCCCGGTCTCTCTCCGCGAAGAGAAGAGGTAGATTCCCAGGGGGCGTGAATCAATTCCCCAGTCCGTATTGACTAAGTGACAAGGGTTTCTCTCTGTTTACAAGGCTGTAGGTCCAGCTGATGGGGGCAGTGGAGTCTTGCTAAAGCAGCGATTTGAATCCCTGGCTTCCCCGGGCCCACCTATGGTGATGTAGGGGTGTGGGGTGTGAGGTGTGGGGGGGGGTCCCCAAAGGGACAGCAGGAAGTATTAATGGGCTAATCTCTGGTGCGCTGTGCTGCATACTGCTATTGAGTGCTGCTTCTGGTGCTGTGTTTGGGTGCAGTTGATCTTAATTTTAGTGGCGAACATGTGGCATGGGCCCACACACACACACACACACAGATTCCTCTGCCTGGAGGAGGCCAGTTGCCACCCCCGGTGTAGTCTTGGGATGAGGTGACAGATCATTGGGGTGGGGGGTTATGTTTCTGAGTTTCTGGAAATGATGGATTGCGCCAGTTTCGCCTGGCACCCACTCTGCAGTACAGGCAAAGTTTGTGGGGTCATAGGGTATTTGGATGGCACATCGGGCACGGTGTGTCGAGCAGCTTCTCATCGGTCACAGCAACCTCGTGCCACCAATTAATTGGGACCCTGTGACTCTCTCTCTCTCACACACACACACACACACACACACACACACACACACACACACACACATATATGGCCATCACCTTGGATGGGCACAGGTCCAGCGACTGATGATGCCACCCTAGTACTGACTGAAGGACCCCAGCACTTAATAACTACCCTTGGAGTACAGTGAGAAGTGTAACATGTTAACCAGCAAACAAACACATCCAACAGACAAAAGAGCACAAACATTTATAAAATAGCAGCTGTTTGTGGTTAAACAATGCCCAATTGTCCTTGACAAGAAAATGGCGCGGACCCCGCCGTCCATTGAAAAGGCCCCTCATGCAAGGGTGGGCCTTCTGAGAAAGGAACATACATTGAAAATATTTGAGAGCAGCAGCTGGAAGACATCATGCCAGGAGGTTCCAGTGAAGATGTTCAGGAGCGCGCAAACCCTGTCAGCCATCCATTTTTGATGGCGCCATCCCCTGCACCGACTGTAGGTAAAGTGCTGGATGACACAAACAGCTTTTGTTTACAAAAAAGTAAAAAAATCGGGAACACTCGGCAAAGTTTTATTTTCAGCTGAAGAAGCACTTGCAGATTTAAAACTTGATTCTGCCCCCTAACTCCTTTTCTTGCCCCTCGCAAACGGCACCGCCGAGGAACATGAGTAATATTCTATTAAATCTGGACAGATTTGGATTCCAAGCTACCGTTTTTTGCTGCAAAGTAGGGTTTTCATCACTCCACCGCTCGATAAGAACATTAAAATCCCATTCAATCACTTGCTCTTCTTGATCTGTCAACTGTATTTCTCGAGTTGGCCCCCCGCGCCCCACCTCCCTCACCCCCCATCCACCCCAGCCCAGCCCGAGCGGTGGCGCTTCCATGGAAAGTAGGTCAGGACGGTTGCAGATGAATAAGAAATGTTTCGGCGCGGACGCAGCGCTGCCTCCGCCGCTTTCTCTGCAGGCATCGGTGACGGAGAAACATCAAACCGCAGAGTGAAGTTAACACCAGAGGGTGCCAAAGCTTTTTCTGTTTGCAAATAGTCAAGCCGCTCATTTTCCCCCCCCCCAACCTTAATTTTTAGCTATCGCATAGTAAGAGGTTCTTTTCGGAACGCTGCTCAGTGGCCGCACGGGTCGAGCTTTGTCGCGTCAACGTATGTATGTGAGCGCTTAGATCCTGCAATAAGTAAAAAGGGATTTTTGTGGGCCTTTGGTGGACAAGATCATAAAAAAAATATTTTCACAGTGCTGAGCTCCTGGTGGCAAAAAAGACAAAATATGATGTTTGTAGAACTGTACGCATGCTCTATGTTTCTGTACATTTATTTATTTATTTATTTATTTATTTATTTTCCACTGGGTGTCGGACTCGCCTATTGGGCTGCAGCGACGGTGTCCAAAATTTGCTGTTTGAGAATTCACTGCAGACACGTTCCTCTCGCGACAGCGCCGCCCACTCTCATTGCACATGCTGTTCAAATTGGCTGAGGACCAGAGAGTTATCAGCCCCTCTCCGAGAGGGAATGGAGGTTTCTCCTCTTTCTCTGTAATCACCCATACAGGCGTGTAGCTCAGGGCTCGAGTGGTCTTCTGCGGGTTCTGATGAGCGAAGCCCCAGCTCCGCCGTGCGGGCACTGCTCCCCATTTGCTCCTGAAGAGCTCTGATACAATCATTACCCCATTGCTGAGGGAGACGTGTGTGTGTGTGTGTGTGTGTGTGTGTGTGTGTGTGTGTGTGTGTGTGTGCGCGCGCTTATATGAATGGGGAAAAAGAGCCACTGAAAAACAGGATCAAGGGGGAAGGGTAAAGCAAAGAAACAGCATGTAAAGGGTGAGTAAATAATAAATGCAGAAATAAAGGGTTCAGGTGATGGCTTCCTGTATTAAATAATGAAAAGGAAATGGATTAAGAATAAAGGGCAGGGAAGGAAGAAAGAAAAACCCAGCAGCGGGGTGAAGTTTCTGCCAGCAGATGAGTGAAAATACTGTATTGTTTGCTGCCCAGAAAGAAAGCGCAGATCCTTCAGCCGGGCCTTTCGTGCCCAAATCTCATCCTTCCCTGTTAAATAGGGGCTGTGTGGCGTTTTCTGACAGCGCCTTCAGTTTACGCACTTTTAACTGCACTTATATAACAGCTGATACAAAGTTATCTGGCGTTAAAGCGATTCCTCCTCTTTTTTTACAACTACAAAAACATACAGTAATTTTTTATGACTGCACACAGCTCACGGAATATTCAAGAGCGACTCAAAATCGGTTTTTCAAACTCGGAACCAAAGTTTCTTTGAGCGGATTATTAACTTTCAAACACGCAACGCGAACGCGTGGTGGCTCCGACCGTGGCTGTTACGTACTGCTCCTCTGCCATTAAAACACTGTTAGGATTAGAAAAATATGATGGATTTTTGGACAAAATTATGCAGTTTGTTTCTCCATACTTTGTTTGCATGGATGTGAGAAGAGTTTACCTTGAACTGACAAGAGGGAGTTACAGTGCTGTCATCTGCATATTGCAAGTATATATTCGACTGAATGACTATCCGAGGACCAGTTTAACAGTACAAATAAAACAATGTATGCCGGGGCAGACAGACTCGAGAGCGGCGAAACAAATGGTCGAATATAATACGAACGCTCCAAAACACAGCATTGATCATGAGGACCACATGTCCAATTGCTCCCAGAAGGCATGAAGGTGCACTGAACTGCCAGACGCAGCAGAGAAATTAGCATAGCACAAATACAGTATTTCACAGTGAAATGAATAAAACTGCTAAAATTAGCCGTGCCTCTTTCATGCAATGCAATGTAATGCAACGCGCAGCAATTTCCAGGGAGTTCAATTTAAATTTAATTCCTTCTGACCAAAGAACATTTTAATTGCGTAAGAATTTTAATATGGTTAAGACCCATGTGAATATTTCTCCGAAATATTTCCATTTCCCACATCACATTGAAGACACAGCATTTAAAAAAAGAAGAAAAGACTATTCATATACCCTATATATAGTTTTTAGGGGCAAGATGCTACTTGCTTCAGCGCTTAGGTTGAAGGATAAGGCTTAAGTGCACGCTACTGGATCGCATGACACCCTGATGTAGATTTAGATGCTAAACTAAGTTCTATTTCCCCCCACATTTCGATACCTTTATTTCTCTGCTGCATCTGGCGGTTCAGTACGTCTTCATGCCTTCCGGGAGCAGTTGGCCGTGTGGTCCCCAGAATCGATGCCAATTTGTTTTCTTTCTCGCACTGCGAATGAAATGGGGTCTCCTGGAAGCACCAGCTTGCAGACCCCAGACAACACTCACCAAGATGGTCTGGCTGATTTTAGACCCTGTTTCCCCTGCTGGAGTGGTGACAATTTGTTCCGCTGCCATGGGAATCATGATAACAATCAGGCCAATGACATATTGCAAAATCGAACTGTGATCTGAACTGCAGTGACTTGCCTTCAGTTGGGAAGAGCACTTCAACAGACTGGGTGACCCTGAGACCCTGGCAGTTAAATTACTGTATATTCAGTTCTAAACATGCTTGAATCAAATATGCAACTTAACCATAAAACATCATTCTGAACTACCGGCTTTGAAACATAGTGTACACGTCAGTCTTGTGCTCTGTTGCAATGGTGGCTATACAGAAAGGACATGTGCACTGGAATATAGCAAAGGTATTTATTACAGCTCCAGGTTATTGCTTTAAAGTGCATAAAAGGGACGGAGGAGGAAGGGTTAAACTGAAAAAAGAAGAAGAAGAAAAAAAAAAAAAACTTGGGCTCCTGTTACAACAAAGTTCATTGGATCTTTTCAAATGGATGTTCCCCTTGCCACCAGGAACTGCTGCCCAAGGATCTGGAACTCAGTACTGGTAATTTAGCCACGTAAGGTGCAGTTTCAGGCATTAATGTGAGGTAAACCATCTCCTCTTAGTATCCTTGTGACATCTCCAAGATGACATCTCTTTTTCAACAAGCAGCTAAAGGAACCTACAATAGATCCAACATTTTTAGGGTTAGTCAGGGCATACGGCATTTGGTGTAGGCCCCCATGGAGTGCTGAAGCAGGTAGCATCTGCCATTCCTTCTTCTTTGGGTGACCTCAGAATTTAGGTGTTTGAATGGCCTCCTCAAGGTGAACCTGGTTTAGTGATGTCGGGTATGCTTAGTTGTGGTACAAACTGAAGTTCATTTTAAATTCAGTTTCAGGAGGGAAATATTAGACTAAACCACTGGCAGCGCCCAGCTGTCAATCACGAGCACACACATACAAGCACCCATGTGATTCTGCCCTGGGGGCAATGTTTTCATAAACCCCACCCCACCCCATTGCCACTTCCATATTATTCAGAGTCCCAACAATCTTGCTCAACAGCAGGTGCAGACTCCAGACCCTGAAGGATAGTGAAGGAAGCCTCCATCCAAATGCACAACCAGTCTAATACCACCAGCAACTGAAGGAATGTGGTTGTGAAGATATAAATCCGCGTCATATTTCCAGAACCCCTTGAAATTTGGCACACAGGTGCTTTTCACCCAAAGTGAGGTTTTTGCACACTCAGGTTCATCGAAGACCAAAAAAGCTACTTACTCCTTTGGAAATATAAAATGCAGTCTCTGACAAGGCATGGAGAAGCGTAGTAATGTCACGTGCAGAGCATATGTATGTCATGAGACGGATTTTCTCCCCCTCACACACACACACAAATGCTGTCTCACATCCCAACAAATGTATTTTTTAAAGATCAACAGAACCTCTGTTGGACTTCAGGCAATGCTTTTGTGTCTGTACAAATCATTTTGCAAACCTATTGGTTGCGGGGTGTAAGGGAGCAGAAGAAATGTATTTGACACCATCAATCTTTGTATGTTGCAAAGTCTCCAGAAGTAAACTGGGGTCCAATATCACCGTCTAAAATTTCTTTCTACCATAATGTCTGAAAAGGTTTGGCGACATTGATCTTCTTTCCTGCCGTTATTAGTTCCATGTTTTGGACTCATGGCTAGTTCGAATAAGCATTTGCTATTCACATATTCACGAGACCTTTGCATGGTTCAGCAAAATCCATATGTATTCTTTGGCACGGTCCACCAGCCCAGGTCCATGGTTGAAGCAAGGCAGGTCCTGGCATATTGCTTACTTGCGGTCACAGTTGACAGCTTTGCCTGTTCAACCTGGCTGTCAGTTCCCAGCCACCAGGAATAACTGTGGGTTACAAATTCTATCCATGCCACACCTGGGTGTTCATTGGTGAGGACATCTGAACTTAGTTTGGCTGACTCACATTCAACACGTCAGACATTCTTGCAACGCTGTTTAGTGCACCTTCTGAGGAAAGCAGCCTGAATGCTGTTGTGACCGTTGTCCACAGCAGCGTGCCCTTAGGAAACCGGCGCCGGAACAGCTGACAATACTGTGCCCTCAATTTTTCTTAAGCTGGTGACAAGTAATGCCTCTGTCTGCTGGGTGCAGAAGACCTTTACAATATCCATTCTGTCTTTATATGCTACTTGTACAGCAACCATTTGCATTTGCACGGAGAGCATCTTTCTTCTATTCAGCGATAAAATTGTGAGCAGAGAGCTGTAGGTTTCCACCGCTGCGTTGCGTTCTAGATGCTAGTGTTTACGAAATTTCTTTTTCTAGCCTGACTTCGGTGGCGAATGTGAATTTCCCTCTGTAAAGAAATCGATGATTTTGTAATTCCCTTAATAACGTGTTTAAGGCTACCAGCAAAGCAGCCCCATGGCATTATGGAACCTCCACTATATTTAACTGTAAGTAAGATGTTTTTTTCATATAAACTTAATTTTATCACCTAGAAACAAATTGTTTGTCTGCGCTGTGAAAGAGCTCTATTTTGGGTTCATCAGTCCACAGCACATTTTCCCATTAAGATACTGGATTTTTGGCAGCTTTGGGCAAAGATAAGTTGGGCCTTTTTATGTCTTTTTCAACAATGGGGTCCTCCTGGGCCTTCATTTAGTGTTCAGCTTATGGTATGAGTTGAAAAAAATCGCTCCGGGTCAGCTGTAAGTTGTAAAGCCGGATGATTTACGTGGGGTTTTTAAAACAATTCGCAGCAACCATCCAAGATTTATTCGATCAGTTTTCTTCATCCCACCACGACCTTGGAAGATTGACAGTTCCGTGAACAGCAAACTTCTTAATAATGTTGCCAACTGTGGAAACAAGGATGCCAAGGTCTCTGGAGATGCCCTTGTACCATTTTGAATTTTTATGTTCACCGATAATAGTTTTGCAGACGGTCTTGGACAGCTCCCCTGTCTTCAGTGTTGTCAAAAACGCAACAGGGGACGAAAGCTGACCTTTTTTAATTGTTAAAGCCAACATTTATTGGTTAATCTTTGGTTCGTTCATGTCACGCGAGTTCTGGCAATTCATCACAGGTCAATCTAATTCCACTGAAATGAGACTCTCGTTCATTTATTCAAATAGATTTAAATTTTTCAAATGGGTGCCGATAACTGTCATGGCAGCATTTCCGCTATGCTGTTTCCACAAATGCATTTTTTTAATTGCTGTTGTTTTACCCTTTGCTGCTCTGTATCAAACAAATGAGTGCATATAAATCAAAGCTATTTCAATGCTCGGCAGCCAGTCTGTACAATATGCCTAAAATGGAAGGGTGCCAATAATATGGGCGAGAACTCTATTCCTACCACTTTCTGGAAGGTCACTGTGTCCTCCTTCAACAGGCTCTTTTGTGCACTTTCATTCCTTAACATGTGCACAAATCTGTCCAGAAACACGTTCTCCAAATAAGTACCAAAATTGCTCTGCTGTGACACTTTCTTCCGCGCAGGCAGATACTGTTTGACCGACTCTCCTGGTTGCCTCTGTGGAAGCAAAAACCCTCTGCGATCACCAGGGGCTTTGGGAAAAAGCGCTGTGTCAGCATGGCTGTGATCTCTGCAAAGCTTTGTCACCTGGCATCTCCAGCACGCTCAAGTCACGCAGCAAAGAATATCTTGCATCCTGTTGTTCTCAGCAACATGAACAATTTCTTAATATCTTGTTTTTCTCCTGCAGCAACAAAGTGCTCAAAGCATTCCACATGTGCCATCCACTACTCCCCAGCTCATCCAAGACATCAGTATGTCTGAAGGTGGTCGCCATTCCGAGCAGCATGTCATAAAATTATGTCTAAAAAAAGGTGGGTTCTTTACTCACAGCAGCAGTAAAGACAGCAGCAGCCAAAGGACAGAAGATGTGCAACGTTTGCATACTTTGCAGAGAAGGACAGTAAGATGCAAGTTTTTGGTTCCAGATGCTCACGCTGACTCAGTGACTGTATGAGTATTATTTAGAGAACATGGGAATGCTCTTCACAGTCACATCACTCCTTTTCTCGTACATTTTCTCAGTGCAAGTGCCCTACATACTGTGCCAATTTTTGTCAATTCAGCACAGCTGGTGTTCCTTTATTAGACGAATTAGCATGGCACTGCCTTCACAGAACTGTCAGCAACATCCGGCGCTGTTGTTTCGGCTCCCACTAGCTGACACCTTGCATACAGATGTATTGGAATAGGCGTTCTGCTCAGGATGGCATTACTCTATTTCAAAACAACCGGCAGAACAGGGACAGAACGCAAACACAACAATGGACTTTGCCAAGGCAGGTGCTGCTGCTGTCTCTGCTGCTCGCTTTCGGAAAGCTGCATTTGTCTGTAAATTAACATTTTTTCCCCACATTTTGTCCATTTCTAATACTTGTGCTCTGTTTTGCAATACTTTCACTGCATATAGTCTTTATGTGCAATGCATCCACAATTGCATTTATTTACATATTGTTTGAGTGGATTGTACTGATATACACCAAATACTTTATTTTGTAAATACAGGAGATTTGCACACCTTGTGAAAAAAAATATGTTCACGATCAAAGCTTTGCAAATGTTGCTTAGACAAATGCGTGGTCACAGATAAGACAGAAAAGATGAGAACTTGCGAGCAGGCGGTGCTTTGTACCATTGCTAAAGTCTCCTTTATAAAATTCGACAGCTCCGTTCCAAAGAGCGTGTTATTTATATCCAACCCAGAAACTCGGCGCACCATGTATATTGTAACAAGTACTGGTGTGGGTTTCGGCGAGGACATTGAGAAGACCAGGAAAGCTTCCACAATGTAGCCTCCATTTACACGAACAGCAACAAGAGAAAGAGCAAAAGGAGGAGGTTACAGCCAGGAAGGACTTGGAATGGCTGCTCTTTTGGCCTCCGCCCTGAGGCTAGTTAACCACCCCAGTCCTCCTTTAACCACGGAGACCGTGCCAATCCCCCTAATAGCTCGCCTACTCTCCTTTACGCTTCATACATTCATAACTATTCAAAAACAATACCAGCTACCACCATGGGGCACTTTAAGGACTATGGGATGCTGCGGTATGTACACTTGTTAAATCTAAGTCTAACTACACAAACAAATGTTTTCAGGTTCCTGGGATTGAGGGAGCAAATGAGTTTTGCAGCAAGAGGCAGCAACAGGTTGAATGTTGCTACTGCTCTTTTCAACCCAGTCCCGTGTGTTTATATTTAAAGAACCATCTATTGTCTTTAACCGCTTAATCCAGGTGAGGAGTGCTGCGCTGCAGAGGCTGCCAGAATCACTGGGATGCCAAGCTGCAAAACAACACCCTGGAAAGGATGAGCGGAAAATTTCAACAAGCGTAAATGTTTGTGGTGACATGAATAAAATATGTAAGCCATGTTGTCTTTTCATGACAAGGAAATAGACGGCAACTGATGTCCAACAACGGCTGCGGCAACAGCGCATCAATTAAATCGACGAAACATCCATCGAATCTGCATCATGGAATGCCATTCGAAGAGCGAAGATGCAGAAAGATGCAAGAACGGAGTCCGTTGCAGGATTGTCGCTGGTCGCTCGTATGTGCACGGCCGTTGTTCGAGCAATCATCGAGGAACTTTGTTCCATGCGTGCCAATGTGAAATTTGCCCGGAAGCTAATTTTGCTGTTTTTATTGAATATCCGTGTGATGTGGTGTGAGGACACAACTCGATCCATCGTTTCCTTGGATTCTGCGATTTTTCTTTCTTCGCACGATCAGCGTCTAAACTTGGTGGACAGTTCAAAAACAAGTGGACAGTGCGTATAAGAGGCTGCCAGTGCGGGCTTTAGCTGTCGCACAGCGATCCTGAAAACGAGAGCTGCTCGGATCTGTGTGCCACAAAACAGGCGAACGGAGAACTTTCGTGCACTCCCAAAAATGTATGGCTGAACCATTGCTGATGCAAAAGTGGACAAAGGAAAATCGGCTAATCGAACCCGGAATGAAATGCTAGCAAGTACTTGAAATGCACCAAATTAATTCAGGGTGTAAGAGGACCTCACCAGAAGCAGTTATGCAACGGTAGTGCTAAGGCGTCAGGGTGCAGTCGATAATACGCATGCGGGTGAAGATAAGCTTTTAACATGGATTACGTACATATGGTGCAACTCCTAATCGTATAACCGAGACGAATCATCATCAGTGAATAAAATAATATCAAATATAATAAAATATGCTAGTAATTCAGTGAGATATGGGATATTTCAACTGTGGCACTCTGCCATTGGCTGGCTTTCATGCTTCATTCCATTTTTCACTCATTTTCTGTAAAAAAGAACAGGGATGTTCCTTTAAATGAATGGGGCCTTGTAGTGACCAAATAATATGGCTCTCAATAAATTCATTATTTTCATCTGGGGGATGGCGTGAGAAATGGGATGATTAACCTTGCTTCTAATGCCAAGTAAAAGGGTTTATCTTATAACATAGCATCCCAGCATCCTGCATCGCCTACACCGACGACCAGTCGAATTGGATTATGCTGAAGTGGCTTCGGGCTCCACTGCAGCTGCTACTGTCTGATATGAGGTTTAAGGTGAGCGATGAGTGTTAACTTGGCCGCTCCAAAAGAGCCAGCAATGACACATTTACAATAAATAATATTTTATGTACAAATGCAGAGCCAATAGTCTTACTTGGCTGCTGAGATTCAAAAATAAGCATTATATTATGTAAAACTGGAGATTAAGAAGTGTGTCATAAATACGTGTCTGTGAAAACCGCATTTAGTTCTCTGTGATATACTTTAGAAAAAAATATGTATATGTTCACGATCAAAGCTTTGCAAGCTTCTTACATGCATAAAGAAGGAGCAAAATCGCAAAATATAATTACATGGATGAAGTAAGAGAATGCAGCACGATAATGTCTGCATTGAAAGTATAAAATACGTACACACTGTACCATACGCACATCATTTCCAAAGTATATAAAGGCATGCTGTACGTTTTACATATAAATGAAAGCATTTAGACGCTTTTCTAGAAAGCCACACACATCTCAGACCACAAAAATGGTGCATAAGACGTATGAACCAAGTAGCAAATGTAATATGCTTTATTTTTGTATATGTTGCTACACAGTTGTACATTCCAGTGTTGGCAATAATTGACATTTAAAAATCCACCTTCGCGCTATGTTCAGCCTCTGTCCACTGCGAAGGACCTGGGACATTTAAGATTTATGGAATAAACGTGCCAGAGGAGATTTGCACGATGCAAAAATCTTCTTGCATTCAAAGCTTACTTATTCTTTTATTAGTAAAATCACATGTGAATGTATTACTGATATGTAAACTGAAAAGAAAAAGGAACAAGTTACATGCCCTTTGATTTCTACCAACGACGATAGAACTGAAACCTGTCCAGGTGTAGTTAGCCAGTTCAGTGTAGTTAGCAGTCTTTCATTTCCAGTGAACACATCCACTGCAGTGTTATCGAAAAGCAGCTGTAATTTCTGGGCACACGGTGAAATGCCAGACATGGTAGGAGGGAGCCAAATCCAGTCCCAGGGTTGGTCTGCACTGCCAGGAGTCCCTCGGAGTACCAACACACAAACATGTGCGCACACACACATACGCCAGTTTTTCCATTGTTACTGATGAAAATCATCTCTTTCTCTCTCTCTCTCTCTCACACACACACACACACACACACACACACACACACACACACACAATTTCCATTTTTGACCTATCTGCAAAGGTAATAAAATGAATCAATGCCTGAAAGACCAAAGAACATGAGGAAAAGATTAGACATTAAAAACCTATAAACATTAAGAGCAGTTTCCTGAAAAACACATCACTGCTGTTTTAATCGGTCACCTCTGCGGTTTGGCTCTCCTGGATTTCTGCAATGAAAGGTGAATATTGTCAGGCCATTTTGCCTTTAAGTGTCCGAGTGTACTTGTATAAACGCAAACACCTTCTGTCACCTTGCGTGTCATAAATTGCCCTGGTGACAAATATTTACAGTAGTCTTACAAGAGCTTTGCTGCTGAGGGGACTGGCAGAAAATGTGCAAACTGCGTGGCATGGGATTATTATAATTACAATAAAACGCATGTAAAAAGTAAACAATATTAGAGACAATGGGAGAAAGAAATAAAAACGGCAGACCGACATCAAAGACAGCGTTAATTCACCCACGGCCATAATTCCCAGGCATGAGTTTCTGCCAGGCTCCCTGCAGAGAGAACGAAAGCCGTGTTCCAAGGATGTGCTTGTCTACTGTCCAGCTTGACACTGAAGGGAAGCCCCCACAATGCCACGCTCACATATTGGCATATTCAAAGCAAAAACAGACGTGACACCGCACTCCTGAAAATAAATAATGAAATATATATTTAAAGAAGCATTACTTATAGGCATGTCCTTCATACAGCATGCATATACCCAGTTTTCAGAATTGAAAGCATATTGATTATTGACATTGACATTTAACGTTATTGATTTTCCTACCCATCGACTCGAATGACTTTGCAGCGACTGAATGTCACGTCCAAACTTCCTAACTTCAAAGTCTATTTACTCTCACTCACAGTCGGATGAAGCAACGGATAAACGTTCCGAATGCCTCGCAAGCCCGTGGGCGGCCTGTTGGTCAACATTTACGCAGCTCATCTGGACTGAGGATCAAATGGGTGCCGTCGTGGCCGAGCCGCGGGACAGCGGGGTCCGTTGACGGTGCCGATCGCGCCGCGTAATAGCATCGTGCTGCATGTGTACGCTGGCCTCGGCTTTGGTGCGACGTGTCACGTTTCTCTTTTTAGCGTATTGGTGCAATAGCAGACGATTCTATGCTGTCGGGCGGATCATGGCACCAAACAATTGAACTGACTGGGTTAAAGCCCCACATTGGATGTTGGGCATCATTAACTTCGCTTCGCCTTTAACTGCCTGTCAAATGAAGACGGCACAGCAAAATGTGTAGCTTGTAGTGGTCCACCCATATCTTTCACTCGCCGTTCTCAAGGTGACGATACATCGGAGTCTTTCAAATAGGAGGTTTGATTCATCGACAAAAAATAGGCTCATAAGCAATAACTGATCTTTAAAGGCAATATTCAATCTTTCCTAAAAAAGGCCCCCATGGAAGCACAATATCGTTTCTGTGAATGTCCAAGTCATTTCCTACATTCACCAAGTGTCTGGACTTTTTTCACTCCATTTGTAACAGTGCAGATGCGCCAATGAATGAAACAGCTCTATATTCTCTGAAAAAATGAATGCAGCATTAAGATGGAATTATTGTCGCTATTTAACAGAGCGTGGATTCAGTTTCTATCTCATTCATCACCACAAACAATCTATTTAGCGTCGGATGAGGAGCCGGGAATTAGCTATTAAAAAAGATTTTTAAGAAATTTCAATAATGCATTTAAACACCGAATTCTTTCCCCTCTTTACACTATTGCTGACTTCCACAAAGATGTTGACTTGTGCACAAAAACATCAAGTGAATTCTTTATTTTATGAAAGGCACAAAACGTTCCATGATTTAACTCATGATTACAAATATTGAAAATATTAAAAAGATGGTTTCTTGGATGATATTTTAATTCTGAGTTTTCTCTTACGCTAACATTTTAGAAGTCACGTACTGTTAACCCGGCCTCTGCCATACAAATGTAGTATTTGTAACACCTTGGGCCTATATTAGACGCAGGAACGTCACTGCTGCTCGCCAACACCTGCGACCGCCATTTTCGATTAAATTTATCTATGGAAAGATGGAAGTAGCACATTTAGCGTAATTCTTATTTACCCGCAACTGCCTTGAGCATGCAGGAGTGCGTATGCTGTGGGAGGGCTCAGTGACCTGGTCGACAGTACGTCATGGATTGTCGTGACTATCAAAGTTCACGTTTATGGAATGTCACATAAATGACATTAATTGAAAGCTAAATGATGTAGTGGACGACTACAGCAAAATCATTTACCCAACCAGGAAATTACAATGGAAATTCACTCAATAAATCAAAACAGCCTGAGATACGGAATGAAAAACCCTTTGTGAAGCACTGCAACTACCAAGCAAATATAAATTCACCAGGTACTTACCAGGAATGTAGAAAAAAAAGAAAAAAAAAAACACATTATTATAAAATGCATAAAATGCAGAATACTTTGAGGTACAAGCATTGGCTTATTTACAACACAATGGAAGCATAAAATGTTATGATGCATTTTGAAATTGTGCCGTAAGACTGCCAATACACTTGCGCGGTTTGCATTCAGCCTGAATTTCAATTATTAAACCCTTCAAAAATGCAAAAGATGTTCAGCGTTGGAATTATTTGCCCATTTGTACAGCATAGTGGTGCTACCGATTTATTTCAAAATCGCATGACATCCTCCGGATTTCGAGAGCCGATGAAATAGTGTGCGCTTCAAACAATCTACGTTGCCAACAAGAGTGAAAAAAACGAACAGAGGCTGCTCAGCTCTCATTTTACCTTTTTTTTTTGTCAAAATGTACTATGTTTCGAGAACAGGAGTGCACGCACAAACACTGAAGGGGAACTGCTGCTTTTGGATTTATCACCAGCAATAATATCACTCATTTATCCTTTCTGCCTCTGAGATAAAACCTCACTATTAATACAGTTTTGTGTCAGAACACATTTATTTCCAGCCAGCCTGCACCTACCGGTGGTATTAAACCTGTTTAATCTCGCCTGATCACAAATGACACCTGGCTATTAAAATATATAGTCTTGCAGAGGAGCAATTTCGTAAATTATGAATGACTGTGTTTTTCAATTTATCTTATCATCAAAACATGGGGAGGAGGAAAAGAGGCTACCGTGTGTGCAGTTTTGTATTTTGTTTCAAACCAGCTGAGTTCCTGCTGGCACTGCCTGGGTAAGAAGTGGAAAGGTAGACAGTAATAATATATCGCATAGTATATAAACTATAATATAGCATATATCAGCACACATTATGTGCCTGCTCGTGACATGGTGGCATCCGGGACAGCAGCACCGGCGGTGTCGGACAAGCGGACGTCGCAAAGAGCGACGCGCTGCTTGTAGTCAAGTGGAAAAGTGGAAAAGAGAAAAGCAATAGCAATACAGTCCCCAGACATTATTATCCCTATGCTAATAAAGTGCGCGGCGCCATCTGTGTATCGTGCATCATTTCTTATTCCGATTCTCACTCTGTAACCACTTCGGGTTTTTCGTCCGGCGCTCGACCGCGCCAAAAAAACGAGATGCACCCGTACGCCAAATTCCAAGCCTGTGCGTGAAGAACGCACAAATCACAAGCAAACAAACAAAAGGACAAGCACAGGTTGGGCTTTTTCGGCACGCGGATTTCTTTTTGCATATTTAGCTGTGTGCGAAAGAACGGTGTCGTTTTGTTTTTATGTCTCTGGGTTTGGCTGTCATTTTGATGAATTGACCATTAATGACTGGCCATGCTATATTCAGGTGCCTTTCACTGCCGCGTAAGTGCGACATCACTTCATTAGTCAGAGAGGTGATTTGGCACCGGGGATGAGGTTATTAAACTTGTTAAATGTCAAGCCTGGTAAAAATCAAGATGGATACCGACAGGGGCCAATATACCCTGCATTTCCTCCGTGCATCTTCGAGGCCATCAGAATGAAGGATACATTACGTCGCGCAGCTATCACTTCCAGCCTGGAGGGGAGTCTAACCTGGCAAGGGGCGTCGGTGCAGCCCGGCACTGTCCGCTAATGATCGCCTACAATCTGGGTCACGGCGAGTCGTGGCACTTCGCCGGGTCCGGGACATCATCATGCTCCATCTTTTTCGCTTTCCCAGCCCCCATTCCACCTCATCTGCACTGGCAGATTGCAGCATCGGGCTGAGCTATAAGGAAGCGGCCGCCTCCCTGCATCGCCAGGTGACCGCACAGCAGCCAAGCGGTTGCCACGCGTCGTAAACGCGATCTAACGGTCGCATGTTGCCAAAGCTTCAGGTGGACGGTCAGCGGAGGGTCGCGATCGGTGCTCGGTGCGGTCTTGCACATCCTGCCCTAATGGACATCGGTGCACGGTCCTAGCAATTGCTGTGCCTTCAAAGTGGCATCTGCTCAGCAGGCCAAAGTACATCTTCGTGTTCTCACCAGCGAGGTGTTTGTGATTTATTTACAAGATGAGGGCGCCACCTCCGCTTAATGGAGAACACAGTGGACGCATATGCCGCTCCGGATAGTGTCTGACAAATTAATAAAACATTAAACGTAATTTTTGCGCCGCTAAGCATTGTGGGATGATGCTGGCAGTCAAGTAGTTGATCTTGCGAACAGAGATTTTTAAAGTTTCACTTCTCAAAACGTAACTTTCATTTGCTTAAGGAATTGGGACACTTTTTTTTTTATGATCGATGGTTTCTTCTTCTTTTCATTTGATATTAATGCTTCCGTGTGGATGCCAGAAAGAGGATATGCCAGTGTCAGCAGCTATACAGAATGTCAAATGCAAATTAAAACCGAATGAAACTTTTACGTTGCAACTGTTTAAAAAGATAGCAAGACCAATAAGGGTTTTTTTTTTTTTTCTTCTACCTGGGAGCATGCATGACTAACATTTGCTCAGTTTAATAAAAGCAAGAAGGACCATTTTGAAAGAAAACCTACATATCAATTTGTTAGTATTGGAAAAACATTCTGTGGTATTGTTGTGGCGTTCTGTGTAATTTAGACTAACAGCGGCCAACAGCTCTCTAGATTTCTCAGATTTGCCCTCGATTTCCCTTCAGAAGTGAGATGCTGTCATCCGATCCTGGCAGATGCCTTCACCTCGCTGCATCTATGCCAACTCTAGAAGATCATTAAAGTCAGAACATCTTGGTAAGGGAGGCTGTGGCAGTGGATTCCAATATAAAATAAATGACGAAGGGTTGAAAAAAAATTTTGACCATTGACCCTGGTGAAAACTGAACAGAAGCCAATAAGGAGTGACATCACTTAGATTTTGTGCTTTCTCCAACTTCACTTTACTCACATGGTATTTTTCTCTCTGCATACAACAGCAAGAAAGAGGAATGGTAAAAATATAACAGAAGATGAAGATGAAATGTAAACTTCAGCATAAATTACATTTAAGTTTGCATGTGAGCAGACACTGGTTATGCTTTCAAAAGCTGCAAATACTGACCGGTTAATACAGAGGGATGGGAGGATCAGCACTGCTACGCAATGAATCTCAATATTTTGTTCTATTTCATATAACTGTTTCATATTGTTTATAAGTTTGGTATGGCTAACAGGAGGTTATGCCTTAATTCTTCGAATTACAAGTCCAAAACTGTGATGAACACAGCAGTTTGTTGAATTGTTGGACCTCCGGTAGGATATCTAGTGACTTCAGGTGCAAAGCTGACAGGCACCATGACCATGACAACTCCTTATCTCAGTTGTTCAAGACGTACACTTAAGTTTTCCACAGAACACCGAGGCATTTTCACCAAACAAAAGCTCTACTTAGGGCTTGGAGAAAATATCCAGATCACTTCAGGTGTCCTTCCTTGTAGCATATCGGTGGTTTTTCAGTGTGTTGCATCACATAGTAGAGATGTGTTTTAAAATGGGGAAAAGGAATAGAGAATGAGTTTGGCTCATAGTTTGCAAAGCACAGTTAGCTTTGGGAAGGAAGCTTTTTTTTTTTGTGGAATGCCTCAACCACATTTAAATGAGGAAGTAATGGAAACTGCCATTGCCATGGGAACAACTTGGCGATGAGATGCTGAACTGGAGAGCCACCACAAAACGTCAGCTCACACCGTGGAGAAGGAAACTCATTGTTCTAACCTACATCTGGTTGGTTAAAAAAAGGAAGATGAATTTAAATTTTTCGGCTCCATAAATTCACAAAGAAATCCTCACATACTGTATTTTACATTTTGTAATGTGTATGGTACTGCAAGCTTGACATGTAAAAAAAAAAAAAATATATATATTACCAATAAATAAACAGGAAGTTTATAATAAGCTGATGGTCATCTCTCCGGGCAAATTCTGATTCAGTCATCCTTAACCTTTGGGAGGCAGATACGCCAGTTAGGAATTGTTAATAGTGTACATTTAAATAACGTGCAATGAGGTTTATATTATATCAGAAAAGAGGCAAATTCTTTCCCTTTATGAATTAGGGAGGAAGAACTTTTAAATATTGCATGTCTTAATGAATTAGGTCATAAATCATTCACTTGTTCTTCCTTCTATGCGTAATCACATTCTTCAACCCATCCATATATCATCTACTTTTAAATGAGCTCCAGGACCGGACTTGCTGTAGATTCATTCAAGCGGTACGTCTATGCACACTATTACCTGTGTATACTTGAGATGTCTTTCTTTGTTTCCTCCGAAGTCGCAAGTGAACATTAGCATTGGTCATCATGGCAGATTTTACACCATAATGCACAACGGCATTAATACACGCACAATGGCTCTTCAGTGTTTGCACATTTACAGCAAAATTTGCGTCTTTTGATGTGGAATTCCCTTTGGGATTACAGTAACATTGTGTGTGTCTATTTATTTATGCATCTTATTATGAAACTATAAGAGCCATCAATTATTTGAATTACTTTTAACAAGATTTTAATATGTATAAATGTAACACAAATTATATAAATTTAAACTGTGAATGTACAGGTATCCTCCTACTTATGAGCATAATGAGTTCCTGGAAATTGGCTCATAAGTTCAAATTCCCTAAGTTGGACATTTTATTACCATTATGGTGTGAACTTTGAAAAATTTCCCCTGGCTCAGCTGTTTTTACTCATGAACCTGAAAAATGAGCCTTATATTTGGTCTCCACTTGGTAAAGGTGCCAAGTCATAACTTGGAGGTGTGTGTGTGTGTGTGTGTGTGTGTGTGTGTGTGTGTGTGTACATGAGAGAGATTTCTGTAACTGAAGTTTTGTTCAACCGCCCATCTGTCTGCGGCTGGAAAGTGTGTGTAGTTAAGGTCAAAAGACAACAATGTATATTCTAGTCCACTTATACTGTGTCTCGGCTCAGTACTTTTTAGCTTTTATTTTGCCATAACTTATATGACAAACTGAACCTGCACCTAAAAGATCAAACAAAACTGTTAGTTATTCAAGCAAGTTCACGTGTGTCACAGTTTTATTTTTTTACCACAGCATGCAGTACGCACATATGGGGTACCGGGGAGTTTAGGGATTCTACCTGCCATCTTTTAACACCAAGGTTTACAGTTCAGTCCCCAACACAGCACCCTTCAGTAAGGTAATGACCCTAAATTCACTTTTTTACATGGGCACATCATTATAATGTTGCTTAACAAACATTACAACCGACTCTCAAAAAATATATCAGTCAAATAAAGTATAAGAAGAAATACCGTAAGTAAAGGAAAAGGATATCATGCTCACCAAAGTGGAAGGTCAACACAAAAGCAGAAGACCTGCAACGCGGTAGATGGGCACGGTCATCACAGCCATGGACGCCCCTTTGTCAAATCTTAGCTGACTCTTCAACTATCCACAGAGCCGCCATGAGCCGACATCAACTTAACGGCACTTAACAACGACACAAGTATATTCTCTTGGCTGATGGATCCATCCATTCATTGTAAAAAAAAAAACAAAAAAAAAAAAAAACATTTTTCCAGTTGAGATTCATGATAGTCCACAGGCTATCCTGGAAGCATAGTATGTACAGTAATGCATTGTGTTTCTAGAAAAGGGCACCGGTCGAATAACAGTGTAATAACACACACTCATTTTCTCATGCATACACACCCTAGGGCAATTTAGATCCAGCAATTCACCTGAATTGCATCCTAGATAGAAGGAATAAACAGCGCGAAGAAAGCCCATGGAAACATGGTCAGAACACTCAAATTTATAGTTCAAAGGCTGCCTTGTGCTAAGAGGAGAAGCTTGATACATTTAAAGTAAATGAGGTTTATACATCATAAATTCCAAAGAAATAAGGGCAGAACTTCTGATAATGTTTAAAAAGGACCAGGCATGAAGTTGGTAAAAAGATGATCATCTTGGTTATATAACTACTTTACAAACAAATATAATTGGCTGCCTAATTTTGGATGGGAAACCCAAAAATAGAAAGCAGTCAGACACAGCAGGGTTTTTATGTAGACATTATGTGAAATGAGGAATAACACATACTGAGTATATTTGAGCTGAGCTTCTAGAGCTTCCTCTGTATTTGGAAACTTTGAATAAAGAAGGTCTTTTGCCCTCAGTAACACTTCACATCTTCCTACTATGACAGTGAACCTATTAATACACAAACAAACAAACAAATGAAAAGATAACCTGTCAAACTGAAATGTCACGTCTGACTTACTAGTTTGTTCATTGGTGAAGAAGGCTCATCGTCATCTCCACTTCCAAGAGACTCTAAAGAGCCAAACTTTCAACCCCCATCCTTGCCAACTTTGACAACTGGGTCGTGAAAACAGGTTTTCAAAGCGGTACAATAACCGGTTAATAATAAATATACAATTAAAAAGCAAGTATTGCTGTGGGGATCACAGAAAAAGACTCCACTATTTATTAATCTGAGTCATAGAATGTAAAACATATTTATTAATAATACATATGTCAGTGTATCATTTTTCTGGTAGCTGCAAAGTAGAAACAATGAAGGAAACACAGCATCTGAAAGCAGTTGAAAAAAAAGCAAAGCAAGTTTCAAAGTGTTATCCATCATGAGTAAAGTATGAATTTGTTCCAGATGGTGATTCTCCATGTGGACGTTGTGTGCAAAAATCTGTTCCAACGTTGCACTGACATCATCTCAGTTATGCAGGCCTAAATTTGTAGAAAATAAACTTTTTTACAAATCTGAGTCATACTTGTTGACGTAGTATTACACATCAGATCATGTCCTGGGTGCATGAGGAGATTAGCATGTTATTGGAATAAACTGTAGTATCCAGAGCATGGAAAACAAGTTGCATTTATTCTATTACAGTTACTGGGCAGTACCTGACACCACTGGTCTGTGAATAAAAAAAAAATGAAAACATATGTGCAGGGTTGCAGCACATAAAAATAAAAAAAATTGCTGCAATACACAGCATCCTGACCTTCTGCATCACAGTCTGGAATGCAAACTGTGTCGCCTCTCACCAAGGAGCTCTGAGGCAGGTACTAAAAATCGGCCCAGTATCATCGGGACCACACTGCCCACCATCTACATCCCTTACAACAAGTGGCATGGCGGTGAAGCTCGTATCATCGCTACGGACGCCTGCTCACCCTCTCCATCATCTGCTTTCATTGCTGCTGTCTGGAAGACAGCATCTCAGCTTGTGGGCCAACACCATCGGGCTGAGGAACAGCTTTTTCCCGCAGGCTGTCAGACTGCTGCATTCTGAACAGCACAGAGACTGCTCACCACTAACACCCCTGCACACCTATCATTACCAGCATCACTATTGTTTGTTTGGTGCTAATCCCCTTCATGCCCTTTTCATGTCTATCTATCTATCTATCTATCTATCTATCTATCTATCTATCTATCTGCCTGCCCGTCCATCCACCCGTCCGTCCATCTGTTCATCCATGTATCTCTCTGTCTGTCTATTTACCTACCCATATTCTACATCAGCGATTATGGTCTATATAAAGACATAAAGGCAATAAACTGAACCTTGAATCTTTTATGATAAAACATTGTATAAACAATGAAATCATAATTTTGGTGGCTAGCATACCTTTAAAAAGAAATTAAAAAAAACACCGCTTAACATGCTGAAACTGAACTGTGTAAACAAGAGCTGCTTTATTTTACAATTTGCCAGTTGATCTTTATTAAAATCCCAAACAGCATTTTTAATGGTAATAATAAAATCCATTAAGTGGAAGTGGTTTTTACAAATAAGTGGAAAGAGGTTCTCACTTATTATGCACACGTAGTCTAAACTTTGCCACTATTATGCATGATAAAATGTCCATGTAAGAATTATAAGATATAAGAATTGCTGGAAAACTAATCGGTTTCTCACTTTGCAGTGTTGGGTTTTTTGCACGAAATGACTTGATGCATTAAAATTTTGCATTCGGCACCTTGCGGACTACACGCAGCTTTAAACTGTGAGGTCCACCGGGGAGCGGTGATGGTATGTGAGCCGCTGCACTACAGTTCTGGGCATCGCACGCCGCCTGTCTTTGAGCTTCCCTAAACAGTGGGCCAGCCGTGCCTGGCTTGGGCTCCCTGGAGAGTGTTGTCTCACTGTTGTTTTCCACCAGTCAGATGAAGACATCCCCTTTCTGGGACTCGTGTCAGTGTCCCGGCCAGTTTTGCCAATGGCCACCTTTGGCAGACTCGGGCTGCAATACAAATGAAAGAGGGCTGGCAGTTCCACGCCAGGCACACTTCCATGTCACTAGCATTAGGCATGGGCTGGTGGAGGGAGAGAGTTTGGTGCTCCATCCATCTTAGAAAATCTTAAACACATACTGTACGTCTCTCTGTCAGCGTTCGAAGTGCCTAGAACCACTTTCCTACACTTAAATCAGAGTCCTTTGTTAAGACGCTTTTATGTTTTGGGTGTCATATCTGCTTGGGTACAGCATCTCATGTCCTGCGCTCTTTTGTATATTTACTTCTCAGCTTGAAATCAGTTCTAGGTTTCGAGCGGCAGAGGAAATATCATGTTTGCCAATTACAAAGACCTCTTTCGGCACAGCTCTGCACAACTTTTAAAAGCTCATTACCGTAACCGAAACGGCATTGCTTGCAAATGACAGGCTACAGGTACTTGAGAGCGGTGGTAACAGCAAAGCCGTTGCTCTTAAGGCAACGCCGCACAAAGATGTTATTGTATCGCGTACGATAGTGTTGTTTTAAAGCTGTCATTTAAAGAAAATGAAAGTTGTTAAATTGCTTTACCAGCACATTTGTTTCCCTCCGAACCGTGAGCAGGGAGACAATACTGTGCTGGGCTTTCACAGCACGGCAGCAGCATGCAATACCTGCACTGGAATATGCAAATCTGGGTCAAAGCTACACCTTTTTATGACTTGACTGCAGTTATTTCATAAGATTGTAGAATAATAAAAGATTAGCAACACCTACCCTTGAAGATTATCTTAAATCTCATTTTAATACATCACGGCGTTCGTACGCAAGAACAAATTTTTGTATGCACTTTGTAAAAACTACAGATGGAAGTCAAGGGCCCAGACTTTTTGTGCTCATTTTAAGGACAGAGCTGAAGGAGGCAAATCCATCGCCCCTTTTAAAGCCTTCAGCAATATGGCAACCCGCAGCAGGTCAGGGGAAAGGTATCTCAGAGTAAAGGAACGGGTAAAGGAAAACTGGAAAAGTGCTGAAGGCCATACAGCTGGGATGCTTTCTAAAGCTGCAACCTATTAACTCCCTTGTTTTAAACTGTCTCTTCTTTGGCCACCTGAACCTCACAACCAGAGGAGGAAGAATCTGTCTCACTTTAGTTAATCCTTTAGCTTAATTTAAAAAAATTAAAGTTTATCATTTTTAAGGGTTTTGCTTCAACAACGTCATGGAAAATATCAATTCTTCATCTCAGCAAACATGTGAAGGGTGACCTGTCTGTCAAACAGCGGTGACAGTTTAAGCCCCGAAAGATCAATGAGGTTATATTTTTCCCATCGACAAAGTGCCATAATTTTCATGCAAGCAAAACATAGACCTGCAGAGACTTAATGCTGAATCTCCATGGGAAAAGGATGTCTGAACTTCTTGCTAGAGTGAAAACTTTATTATTTTATCGTGATGTGTATTTATTTATTTATTTATATATTTTACTGATATCGACTCTTGGTGACCACAAACTGAGCTCCTTTGAATGCGTCAGTCTTTACTGGTTAAACTTCTGTTGAATCAATCCGTCCGGTTGCTGGTTTTCGTCATGCTTTTTCTTAAACTTTCCTAGACATTCCCGAATTTTCATTCATTCTTCTCACGATGTATCCGAAATCAAAAGCTGCCTTTAGTCTTTGTGTTTCAGGAGTTGCGGTTTGATTCGTTTCAGCATCTATGGTTGTCCTCCTGTCCGTGGTATCGGCAAAAAGTCTATTTTTTCATCCTGTTACAGCTTTCACATCCATGTCACTGTCATTACAACTGAGAAATAGTTCTGTGGCCGCTACTTGCATGTTTCAAGGCAGTGCCTAAGAGGAGCAAAAGAGAACGAAAACCCTACAGCCAAACGGAATTTGGCTCTGAATACAAATTCTCCGTGGCTGATGCAGAAAGACGGCACGTGCCTGGACTGAAGCGTGCCTCCCTTCTGCAGCTCCTGTGTTCGGGCTCATGCAGCTGCATCTACTGACATTCAGAAGATCTCCTCCCCCACCCAACCACCCTTCCAGGCATCAAAACCGCTTGCAGCAATATCAGCAGCCAAAGCCAAAATTTTACAAATACCCAAAGCATGGACGTGACGGAATTAAGAACCCATTTACAGATCAATGCCACTTAAATCTGACAGAACAGCAACACTGACCGAGCTTTCGATAACATGGGGCTGAGAGCTGATAAATTGGGAATAGGTTGTCCTGTTCTCCATTATTTTTCCCCTTTTTGAAGCATCTTTCATGCTTCATTGAAGGGAGAGCTTCAGTCCCTCTGCTTCTGCGCGACATCCACAGAATTTGCCTTCAAAAATATTTTAAATATGCAGTGTCCAAAAAATTTGCGTGGGGGAGGAGTGATTTTTTTTCTCAGACGAAAATACTTTGACGTTGAACGTCACTGAATGTTTTCGCGCAACTTGTCCGCAGTGTTTTCCTTTGCTATTCTCAGAGATTTTAATCTCGCCATGTTTCTTACACATCTTGCTTCACTTAGAGTTTAATTTTTTTCATCTTTTAAAAGATATCGTAAATTGAGTGGCAGCCCTCTATAGCTGTCGGTGTGTTATTCCCTACAGGCTGTTATAAATAAGCAAACTGACATTGCCAATCTCAATTCTGACAAGGCCAGCGCTTTTCATGAGGTGAAATTTTTTCAAATATCTTAGCTTTTATATGATTTCCCCTGGAACCAGGGTCGGGGGAAAAAAAAATAGAATTTATACACAAAGTTATGTGGCCATATCACTGACCATACTGTCTTTTAAGAAAACTTTATTAAAGATCTATTTACTATTCAGATTAAGACTGCACGGGATGCCAGGATTTGTTCTTTCTCTTTTAAGAATACCACTGAGTGTATTATTTATTGCTTATAAAGTTATATACATATCAAGAAAGTCATCACAAGGAGCCAGTGTTCAAATAGCATTAATATTTTATATATGTTTACTATACACTGGGGGGCTTTGTGAATAAAAGATGTGATGACCCTATGCATTATCGACATGATACCGCCAGTCATTGTGGGTGACATCAGCTATGATAAAGTGGTTGAACTCCAAAGGCTAAAGTTGTGGTTTGGTGACTGCCTAACCCACATGCTGTACCGGCTGAAAAGGAATCTTAGCCACTTATTGCGTGTCCCTTTGCTCCCGGATCACCTATAACAATAGCAGTTGAGGAAGGAGTGGGGATCATTTCAAAAGCAAGGCATAGGAGGAAGGGATATTAGAGATGTGTGAGCAGTTCACCCATTGCTACTACTTGCTTTTATACGCTATCTTAATCTGCAGTCACATAACTGATCTCCAAGTAACACGGACCTAAATATTAGTTGCAAAGTGAAATTTGAACTTGCCTATGACATTTTGAGTTCTTCATGCATGTATTTTTCCTGTCATGTCTGCCTGGTATGAAAGAATTTTTTTGTTTTATATTGAAGCTCTGACCGTTATTACAGCTGCAAGTCAAGCGTACCCACCTTCGCCCTTTAAGCCGCCTCAAAAGATTGACTTTTTTGGTGAAAAATTATGTCCGATTGTTTTTTTAAGGTTGGATATTACACTATAGTATATATGATTAGTAGATTCAGAAGAAATACAAAGTACTAGTAAAAGGTCTAGTATAATATTATAGAATATTATAGGTACTATGAAAGAGATCCTACGCATCTGAGTAAAAACCACCATCTGTTTTCTGAGCATTCAGGGAGAGGTTTTTTTTTAAAGGGCAGGTATTTGCTGAGACATTAAGGGATATTTCAGGTGCTTGATAAGTATTATTTACAAAAACCATTTGGCTGATCCAAGTTTATCCCTCAAAGTGCCTAATGCGGTCATTCTGACATCACTTATACATTTTCAATCAATTTTCAACTAATATTACTCTTTCATACGTGATCTCTCTGCATTCATGTCACTTTGTCGAAAAACCTTGTTCGTCATCTTAGGTGTAATGAAAAAGTATTTTGGTCATTTTGACCCCAGTCAAAGCATTCTGTTCCCACTACAGAATTTTAAAGGATGGATTAATTTCATTTCCAGAGTTTATGTTTCTGTGGGGATATTAAATCCAGTGACAGACATCCTCTGGGGAGGGGGGAGGGGCAACCCCGAAAAGGATGTTTTATCAAAAAGATAGACCAGCTGAAAACACATAGAACCTCCACTGTTCCTATGCAGCATTTCTGAAAATTGTCAATATGAGTATTTTACATCATATGAGTTATCCATGAGAGAAATATATACTTAGTAGTAAGTAATAGTAAGTCTCGGCCTCATTGCGTGCTACTGCATCTGCCATCATTTGCCACACCTTGTGTCTTGGTGAAGGGTGAACATGCTTCCTCTGGGTTTTTCTAACTGCCGATAACTTACCACAACTCTTGAGTGCCACAGGTGTTTATTAAAGTGTTAAAATGAATAGGGTGATGGGTGGAGCAGATGCTTTATATCTCTACATTCATAAAGTGCTGTCTGTTTGTTCTTTATGCGTAGCTTAGTTCTTCGAGCTATAAACTTTAATCGTAGCACAAAGATACTTGCCACCCTCAACGAGGTTCTTGCACAGTGAAGTTTATTAAATATCAAAAAGTCTACTTGGTGTTTTGAAAATGTCAAATTCAGTCTACAAAATTTATTATTGTTTTCTTTTCCATTTTCCCACTGCTGTCCAGCTGTCATATATGTCCCTCATTTCATTATAGCTGATGTTTAAGTCACTCTCTGTGGTGTCCATGCATTTGACAAAGTTTGGCAATATACAATAATGTTATTACTTTTTACCTTTGCACCTTTCTGCTTTTTGACCTGTGCAGCATTGGGTAGCTCAGGTAGTACACAGTATTTAAAAATGCTATGCATACTTCTCATGTGTATCCTACAAATACCATCACAAGGCATCTACATGGACCCTAGCAAAATAGCAGCTGAACCCTTTAAACGGCCTCCATTCTGTCTTTAGAAAGAACTGAACCACTTTCCACAAAGAGCTGTCACAATAGTACAGATCTCTGTCAATTAAACACGGACTGCAATATAATATATGAAAACTTGTTGTGATATGGAGGTTAATTTATACATGAGCATCATTTTCCCTTGTTAAAATCATCCCTTCCTATAAAAGAGTTTTTCCAATGAGCTTCAACTGAGCTCACAGCAACCGGCAACATATGAGGCCGCCTCAAAAGATAGTGATGGATAAGTAACATGCGAGGTCGCATAACAGCGAGGAAATTTGGGTGTTTGCATGTGTTGAGGGTTTGTACATGACAAGGAAACATTGCCAACTAAGCGTGTGCACCCACAAAGCTTAACTGCGCAGGACACTTTTGAAATATGCTTCTATCTATAAGTGTAATACTGTTTTGGGGTCAAAGACGTTATTTGCATTGACAAAGTATTTTGGTATCTCGGAGATTATAGACGCTTCCATGTTCAAACCCTTGGATGTGCTAGGGGAAAAAAAAAATCCCAGCAATGCTCATTTGAGGACATTTTCAGTGGAAAGCAGTTCACTACTGATTTGGTCGAGTCACATACGAAAATGTCTTTAACAACCCGCTGTGCCGCTCTGCTTCAAATTTATGTGGGTTTATGCGAATAAGTACACCATACATTTCGAGTTAGCGAAGCGGTATGTGGTAGAAATGCTCATGAGGCCAAAACAGCACTTGTGTTTGAATATTTAACCTTTTTTTTTTATAGTTTTCGCTGAAAATCCTTTGCAAGGGTGTAATTCGACGCGTAATAATTTAAAAAAAATTTTCAGAAGCAAATTATTATGCTGAACATAATGAACAGTGGATGGAAAGTTGCTGATATTAAAGGGATGCAATAATAGCGGAGGAAATGTTTCCTATATTAATGCACGCTCGATTTTGCCAGCGGGATGAGTATGTACTGTTCCAGTTGGCTAACAGTACGAAAGTGGCCATTGATCACAATAATCATCAATTAAATGCAACAATTATAGGCAATAAAAAATGCCCAGGACTTCGAGGGGTCTTTTCCTCACTTCATCTATCAAACTGAAATCTATTCTAATTTGGATCCGTGGATGTGATGACAGAATTTAAGGCAATGTTGTCAAAAGCAGGAATGAGTCAGTCTGGCATGACTGCAACATTTGGAGTAAAAACTGCGCAAATGTAGAGTTACATAATATAGGTTCACTATTTGGTACTTGCTCAAGTGTTGCGGTTACAGTCTAATTTCTTGGGCCTGATTTTACTGTATATCATCGTCTTTTCATCCATCCATTTATCTATCAATCTACCCATTCAGTATATTTATAACCACTTATCCAGTCAGGGAATTTAATGCACTCAATGAAAGCAGTGAAAATCTACAGTCATCGTTTTCATATGTAAAACTGAGGGACCAGGATTTAGAGGGGGGGAAACGGTACAGGCACTCCATAGGCAAAAGCACAGAATAGCAGGCCGGTGTGATTCTGGAAGCTGTGCTTAGGAGCGAGGAAATGGCTCCACAGGAGTTTCCAACACCCGACTTCAGAAAAGCAGCGAGCCGGTCTACCCTGAGGGCCGAGGTCCAACGGAGCTCCGCCGCAGCCGCTGTTTGCATCACGCCGATGTGGCGCGCGGCTCTCCGAGCGAGTGGGGGGTCAGACTAACACCCCCACATGCACACAGAGAACTTGTTTTCATGGCGCTCCTGTTTATGCATCGCTTTGAACGCGTTCCCATCGCCCACGTTTCCCTTCGTACAGTACGAGAGAGCAACAAGAATCAGGTCAGAGAGAGACTGCCGTGGAAAGGAGGAGCACGCAGAAAGCAGCAGCACACGGCACCTAGGCAGAGAGCCCCGAAACCAAAGCCATGCGAAGTTATGCTTGTTTTTAAACAAGTGCGTAAAATCAGCGAAACTTACTGCATTGCTGAAATGTGCAAATACGGGGGGGGGGGGGGGCAAAGTGATACAAATATTCATACTTTTGAAACTTTTATCACTGCACCAAGCCTGTTTTTCTTTTCTCAATTTGCTGTCTAATCGATGTGTTATATTTTTTCTATATTTTATCTGTTTGTCTGTTCCTTTGTCAAGCCAAAATATCGCTTTATACCGAATTTTGCAGCGGTTGTCTTCAGCTGAAATTCATGGATCTAAACAGTGCAATGGAGGAGGTGTAGACTCAGATGGCACAGCAGTGAAAAGCATGGACATTTCAGCGTAATTTCTGCTGGAGTTCAGACTGGGGATCTAATTTATGCTGCAGAGAAATAAACGTCCTCTCATTTACTTGCACGGGCTAGAATATTAGCCTCTTACTGTGGTCTGGGTAAATTAAACACAAAGGGCTTTCAGTCGTGCTCCACGGTGGAGGATGAGCTTACACGGAAGCACACTTACTCGCGTAAGGACATGTCAGCCTCAGTTATGGCTGCGTCATGTAAAGGCCCGCTGACTGCTGTCCACTGTCATTACTGTCCTTGTAAGTCACTGGCCTCCAAATCATTATGACATGGTACATGTTTGCGCTTTTTGTACCTACAGTGGAGTCGGGCCGTGCCTTGTGTGCAGAAGCTCTGTGCTCAGGCAACAAGCTCCAAAGCCAGGTAATGTTGTTGTTTTGAGCCTTTATGCTGCAAGTTAGTTTTTATCATTGTGAATTAAAAAAACTTATATTATCCTTTGCTATGTTTGCAAATAAATGCTTGGTAACCGTATCTACCGTGTTTAAGCAGATATTTCTATGCAGAATACATAGTCACAATCGATACATAGGCAGGCATGCGTAGTGGCATCCAGGAACTGGCTTTCTTAGTCGACTTGCAAATCATTAAAAATTAATAAAGATCAGTATAATATATTTGTCAATCGATATACAGATCAATTTGAGCCATGATCACATTCAAGCACTTTGGACCAAGTGCAGTGTCCTGGTGTTTTGTTGAACTGCGGAATGTCCATGTGGTAGGGGAGATCGACATTCCTTGGACCATACAAAAGTCCTCCGTCCGAATGAATGGACAGCAAGTGTGAAAAGACAATTTTCCACACCAGTTACTTGTGACCAAAGACTGTAAAGCCTGCCGATTTGGATCCCAACCGATGACGTAATCACTGGTTTCCTTCACACCACGTTGCCACAGCAAGGCTCAGGGATCGTACTTTGAAAGGCACATGCTGGAGGCGAAGAAGGATTTAAGAATGACTGAGGCCTATTTTATGGGCAAGAACTGCACAGTGGACCCCACAATGGGAGTATATTACCTCCTCCTGGGAGAAACTTGCAGCTTAAATATGGCATGGTATCTCCTGCTATCTCTTTTTGCTGTGCGGCAAAGTCTCCTCTGTGACCCCCTAAGGCATTCTCCTCTGTCATGAAAGGCAGTTCGAAATCAAGATTTTGCTTGATGGTGTTCTTAAGATCTTTAGATTGTGGGCCAGAGTTTGGGCCACAGGACAACGAGCAGAGCCACTTCCTGAACTCGAAAGGACAAGAATGAACCAAAAGTAACTGACAGTGACATATAACACCAAAAATCCCATAGTAATCAGACTCCGTATGCAGTCTCTATCTTTGTCACATTGGTTAAAAATAGATAAATAGGAATAATTATACATTTACATTATAGTTTTTTTGTGTCTTTATCCCATCAAAACCCTTTTTGCTGAGAATCCTCCTGTCCGGTGCTATTTATCCTGCCTCTGTTTGTGCCTCTACCCTACAGCCGGCCACGCTAACCTTAGAAAGCAGCTTATTTGAAAGTAGCCCAACCTTGAGATGTTACAAGTGGTTTGGCTTTTTGTATTTTCCTCCATTGTCAAGGTGCTGACCAGCATGTGCCTCCTGAAAGAATTAGGCATCACGCTGCTTCACACTGGACACACATGGCAAGATGGATGGATTCATACTGCCGTACACTTCTGAAGATCATCTTGATCCAGAACAGTTAGCTCTGCGAGACAATGCAACATTCTTACCCGCTAAAATGCACGGTATTCTAGGCTTGCGCGTGCTTGACTGACAGTACAAGGTTCGATGTACTGGACTTATAGAACAGTATTTGTGCAGAACAGCACATGCGCAAGTTACTGATATATTGAAATCTAGTTAGTGTAATGGGATGTAATGCAGAGCAATTGAATCTTGCTTTAAAGTTTCCAGCTCAGGGTTTACCTTTGTTTTACTGCATTTCAGGATGGAATTATCGTCACTCTGCTTTTGGATGTAATTCTTGTTTCACTCGCTCCGCACTTCTCTAACTGTAACAGTCCACTATTTATTCTCATTCTGGATATTATTAAACTGTTTCTTTCAGAATAGGACTGAGTTTGAAATACATGTATCAGTCACCTGTTGCATAATTTTACTTGCTGATAATAACTTTGTTGTGATGTGATCTGACAAATTTTATGAGGAAGGTGCAATGCTGAACTATTTTGTCATCGGAAGGCCTGAAACCGATGACTATGACTTGAATTTTACAGTGATTGCGCATTGCTTATACTGCAGTATCACTGTTTTCCAGTTTCTGTACGAGACACTGTTACGTCCCAGTGCATTCTTGTTTTGTCTGGGAGCTGTTTGTTCGCTTGCAGGTGTCTGACTGCCATTGGTCCTTCATCCTGTCACTCAGCATTACTGACGACATCACCACAAACCTCACAGCCAATGAATCTCAAGCATTTAATACCGCCTCCCCAGTGTTGGACTACAAAACTTTCTTCTGGTAAGTTTTTTTTTTGCTGCTTTCCCTAATCTTCTTGTTTCTCGTGTTGGTTTTGCCTGATTGTGTTTGTGCTCATTTTGTGTTTTCTGCTTGCGTGTCAGGATGTTCGCTGCTCTATTCTGATCTCTGTCACCTGTGTTATTTATACAAACTTGGTGTTAACTGCGACTTGAAAAGGGGAATTTGAACAAGTCAGAGCACCATGTGACCTCACCGGCACGCGTAGGTTTGCTTTGGGTGTCTAAAGCGCACTTGGTAAGGAGTGAGTGTCAGCTGCGTACGCTTGCTTTTGGGTAGTTCGGTTGTCAGCAGACGCCAAAGAAACTGCTCTGTTTGTGTGTGTTTGGTTAGTTAGGTTAACCTTCTCTACCTTAGCCAGTTTTGTTTGGTCTTGATTTATTCTTTCCTTTGACACCACTCATGTTCCTGTGTGTCTGTGTATATATTTATATACAGTATGTATTAGTTTATTTTATTATCCCACCTGTCACCTGTGTATATTGTACATGACTGTTGCACCCAAAAGTCCCTGGGTTTGCTTATTTTTCTACTGATGTTCAGACGACTTAATGTTACACCCTTTACCCCAAGATACCTTGGGGTCAGAAGAGCACCTTTAAGGCTGTAGTTTTCCTGCTTGAAATAAGCCCTTAAGACACTGCACATCTCTTTTTAAAGCACTATAACATAAACAATGCTGCACAGTTTGCATGATTTTCAATTAAGAAAAACATTTAAATTTTACTTTCTCTGTTCTATGATTAATGTCAAAGTCCAAGAGAAATAGTGTCTTAAAAGTCAAATGATGCCTGGAGAAGGAGTAATGGCTCGAGTTTCTTGTCACATAGGCTGACAGGGCAGAACAAGTAAAGGGTTTTAATTGAACAATCGTAAAGTACAAGGCCTAGGACGATCTCCCATATCAGGAGTGATATTCTTCTGTGAAGGTCAATCTCTTTGGACCTGGCATCTCTCCCTGTACCATCTGTTAATAGTCGGGAGGGTTTCTTATAGGGTTGGTTTATGCCTTCTCCCGGCGCTCTCTTTCAAAATCTGCGAGAATTCCCGAGACAAAAAATCAAAATGTTTAGAAAGGTTAGAGGTGAGGATAAGTTATGACCCTGAGAAGAACAAAAGTTCTCATTTGCAAGAAAACACGGAAGATACATCTTGATGCTGAATGCTAATTCAGCCCCCCCATTGTGCATGGGTACCCGCTTATGATACTGCCATTATTTGCCTGGAATTGCAGGTTAAAAGCTACTGTCTTCTCCATGTTCTCCAGAGTTATAAATTTATTGGATATATGATCAAGCTCAGGGAAAACACCTTACTCTGATATACAGTATAGTGATGGATGGAGACAAACTCCCCGTTATGATAACATTTCCACCCGTAAGTCACTGGGGGAGTTTACCTCTGTTTCTCTGACACACGCGGCCTCCATTCAGCGCTACATTTGCGGCACCACCTCATTACCCTCCTGTCAGACCTTCCTCTATTCCAAGCATGCGTTTAGCCACCAAAAGTCCTGCTTCATCTGCCCGTCTAGAACAAATAAAGTCAGGACGCTATTTGTGCAGTGTGGTTTCCAATAGCAACAATCCATACCTAATACACGGGCCAGGATGATGAATGCGATAAGCAGCCAGCATGCAATAACCACCTGGAATCTTTGCAAACTTGCGCATAAAAGAACAACCACAAAATCTGGCTGGCTTTTGGTTTTAGGCGGTGAAAATTGAACTGCTTTTAAATTACGACCGAGTGAAAGATGCACGTACATTTGGTGCATACAATACGGATGGAGCATTGGCGCAGACACGAGCAGCCTCCGCTCGGCTGAGGTCAGGCGTGCACCTATACAGCTCATCTCCTAAGTTACATGCGCTGCGAGAGGCCAGCTGTTGGAAATGACCCCAGGGCACCAGAAACCCATTCAATTGCAGATGCTGCCCCAAAGCAATGAAATAAAACTTGGTTTTGGATATCAGCGGCGTTCATTTATTTATTTATTTTTATTTATTTATTTTTTTATTTATTATTTATTTGCAGCAAATGTTGTAATCAGATCTAATAATCATTCTGGGAAGCATCATTAGTTTCCCATTATAGTCAAAAAGGGGCTGGGTTGCCCCTTCCAAGTAAAGTTGATTGTAGCCTGTGAGCTTCTTTTATTTTTTTAATGCGACATGGATGTTTAAAAAAAAAAATGTAAGCCCTTCTCTGTAATGATTTACATTGAGCTTTGCTGTTCGATTCAGGTTACACCATGAGCAAGGTTGCTTGACACAGCCATTAATAAGTCACAATTGCTTCCAGTTCATTAAATATATTTATGATATTTTTTCATGGCTTAAACTGTGTTTTCACTTTTAAAATTGGTCTGAGCTGAAAAACTGTGGTCAGTTGGATATATTAGCACACTGGTTCTGCGCATTGGTTACAACGGGTAACATTACGGTAATACTGCAGTTTTTTTTTTTTTTTGTCAGATGTCTAAAACGTTCATGAATTTGCTAAATGACTAAACAAGCAGTCTGACACAAATGAAACCATGGTTTTTGCACTGAAAAATCAACATGAAGCTTGGTTAATGTAAGATGAGATATATTTACTCAAGTGAAAGGTGCATTAGACTTATTTAAATTATGACATGTGAGTAGCAGGTATATCTGAGGCCAAGGGCTACACTGGCAGTGAAAAGGTTTAACATCTACAAACAAAGGATTTGGGATAAAGGAGTAGGTGAAGGTAGATTAAGGCGGCACACAACGGTAGCTTTGGCTTCTTCCGTGAAATGGTCTTGTCGATGTTCCACAGGGAAGCGGCGATACATCAAGCAAATCTCTCAAAACTATTTAATTTCAAACGCTGTGGTTGTCAAGCACCATCAGCGATAATTCGTGCAGGGAGCGGGGAGTGTATTCAGCTAATGCATTTGTATGCACTCCAGCCACTGGAGCCTCACATGTCTTCAGAAACAAAAGTACCTCTGTGGGAAGTAATTTATTCGCATTGCTGGAGTTCTAGCGAGACCTGCGAGCTTTTAGAAAGCATTGTCAATGTTCAGAGTGATTTTCACCCCACCATGATTTCCATCTTGTGACTGAATACAGGCCTGAGCCTAAATGACGTTGGCTGGCATTGGACAGTCAAGGAGAATGACTCTTGAAGAGTTACCACGCAGCCAAGTTTTTGCAGATTTACAAAGAATTGTAACAAAAACATCTTCGCTAAAAGCGAGAGTCACCCAAAACCGCCTTGTTGGGGACCACACTTGCTCTCAAGATGTCTGTAATATATATATATATATATATATTTTATAACCATCTTTTCTTTCCTCTTTGTTAAACTGAGTGCATTTTAAAACTGGTCACCTCCCATCAAAATGTAATGCCTATTTGCATGTCTCTCCTAGGGGTAGGGTGACGTAGTTGGGATCCCAAATTGCTTTGGGCCATTGAATCAGATGTCTCTTTGCATTTGTGCGTGTATGTGTACATTTGCACTTTTTATAAATATTTCATAGATTTAATTCACATGGCACAAGGTGTGCAGCATTCTTTCTCTAAAGTATAGGCCTATGGATTCCATGAATGGGGGGAGTTGCAAAAAAAAGTCTGCACTTGTGTATTAAATAGAGAACATGAAATTGTTTTAGAAGCTGAATTAAACATAGGTATTAATGGGGTTAATGATATGTTGCTCTTGGCAGATGCACAATCCCCTTTGTGTCACTACTGAAGCCTATCAATAATTGAATTTGGCTGTCTCAGAACAGCAGGAATTCAGGGAAGAGTGTATTAGACAGTGATGTATTGAGGTCGCCACCGATTCTCCTGTGTATCCATACAGAAGCTGTCCGGCACTTCAATAAAATTGACTCATGTGGCAAGAATTGCTCATGCTTGAACTACCTAAGTAGGGCAACAAATCCAGTTCCTTTTGTCCTGTTCAAGTCCGTGCCTTCTTCCTTAAAGGCCTTTGCTTGTTTAGTCACCTGTAATTGGGCGTTTCTCAATATACAAAAAAAAAGTATGAAAAAGTTTGACTATTACATTCTGCGCCGTAATTTTCATTTGACACAAACTTGTTGAATTTGGGACAAAGTCTGCAAAACTTCATGCAGTCACAGTCACTTGTATTTATATAGGATGCCACTTGTCTTTTCAGTGATGTTGTATGTCTGCCACAGTTTCTCTGACACCGGAAATTTCTCTGAAGTGATAAACTCCTTGCTGTGTCATTTTATGTTGCCATATATGGGTGAGTCTCATATGCCCGCAACAAATCACCAAACACGTCACTTACACCTTTAATATTTCATGCGTGTCGATGATGGAATCTGAGTACAAAACTGCATCAACCAGTCCGGCTCACGCAGGTTTTTAAGGGGGAAGGTAAATGCATCCAGGCAGCTCTTTACAAAAGGTTATGTTATTTTCATTAGAAAAATAACACGTTGTCAAAGGTCGACATTATTTCCTGGATGCACAGAATTAAAGATCAGTTGCACTTGATCACTGCAGTTCAGGGTTTGCCATATTTCTGTCTGTTGAAATTCTCCTGAAGACGTCCCAGCGTAAACTTCCATAAAAACTTCAAGCCAATGACAGGTGAATTAAGCATTTGTTTAATATTTCTGCAAGATCATGTTAGTGATCTTTCATTTGGATGAGAATTCATTTTATGTTTCTGGTGAGATTTTACTGTCCTAACTGTGGTGTTATTGGAAGTCTGCATAAAGAACCAAATATTCAGGTTAAACCTTCCACAAACCACTTAGTTACCAGTAAGAGATTTCAAAAGGCCATAATGTTCTGAAATATTAAAGGGGAATATGGGGCCACATTCACAAATTAAGTGGATTTTGAGAGGACAGGGAGAAAACAGCAGCATAAAGCTCAATGTCGAGACTCTCTAGGAATGTTTGCTCAAAACCAGGTTAGTGAGCTTGCTTGCCACTGGTTTGCATACGGTCTTGAGAGCAACATTGGGCTGTTATGCCATGCTTCTACACACATCCTGTCTGCAAACATTTCACTCAAAGGACTTAACTCCAGTTTTCTTTAAATATCTAAACACCCCAGATCAGAGGGTGCCATATGGCTTGTCTTGCTTTTTACGACCAGTCCACAAGATACCTGAACATGAAGAGAACAATGTTTAACAGAGATGGATAGCAATGTGTCATATTTTGTATGCTGTTTTTACTCAGGTAAATGTACAGAAAAATATTGCTGTCATTTTTGGCATTCTTTTTTTTTTTTTTTTTTTTTACTTTTTTTACTTTCAATAAAGTTAAAAAGGTGCATCTACTCTGTTACCCTTCTGTCCCTCACTTAAATGCATTTACAGTACTTTCTTTCCTTAGAACCAGAAGTTTAAGAAAATGTATTTAAACAGGCATGGTTAAATAGGTCTAATAAGTTAAACTAGTTGTTCCTTCCTGTTAGAGCTGAATTTTATTTTTACTGCTCTGGTGTGTCACAGTTCCTGGGTTTTGGGTTAGGACATTTCTAATTTGGCTCAGTGTGTGCGCTCAGGATGTGGTCATGTACGACTTCCTCACAAAGTCCTCCTAAAGCATTGCTCTTGTTTTCAAATGGTAAAAAAGTGATTGTAGGGAGTTTAGAGTATTGGGCATTATTTGCCTAAAAAAAAAAAAGATTTCACATTAACTACTGAATAATATAGATTGATAATTCTAATTTTATGCTATGGAAAAAAGTTCTACATTAAAATCTGATTTTGATATACTTACTTTCAAGAAAAATACAAGCTTGCCCTTTTTTTTAAATTTGTATATTTTAGCTAATGGTTTTGTGCAAAGCAGCTAACAATTTTACATTTGCAATTTCATTCTCACTAGTTGAGCAGGTTTTTTTCAATCAATTCTTTTTCAATAAAGGATATTTTTTGGAACGGTATTTTTACTGATAGAATTATTTCTTTTGAACGTACCGGTCCTTTTACTAGAGCACTGTTTTGGCTGATGTACCCACTGTGAGGATGTGAAACTCCCACAAAGCATTGCTCTTCAGCTCTGTGGTGCTGTACAAACAGTTCAGCGCAAATGCAGTAACTTATAACTGGAAATTCTGCAAAATAACAAATTTACATGAGGGTAAAACGCGTTTGAAATAAAGCCTCGTTGTTAAATACACATGAAAAGTCATTGCAACAGAAAGCTGTTATATTATGGCAGTGTGAATATGCAACACCTTTCAGTGACTGTTGTCATTGCGGCTTTCTCTCGCAGTGGTTTTTTTCTCCCTTTGCTGGCCGGTTTTGAACACCGGTGATCTAAATTTCTGTACCTGGGGACAAGCATGGATGCTATGGGTAATGACAAAGTTCCCTTTTTGAATCTAGCACCTCCCCCACGTGATCTTGTCTGCCTCTAGTGCTTTGAGGTCCTGGTTTGATACATCTTCACCTGGAGGGAACGTAAGACCTGTGAATTATTTATATATTTATTTCCAATGACCCTGAGAGGTTATTTTGGTTGTCATTCTGGCTTCAGTCCTATTTTAAAAATTGCTGCCTGCAAAATCCAAGTGTTTTTCATCCTGAAGGTCAGCAGGAAGATGATCTGGTGATTTAGGTTTTCTTGTGAGCAGAGACTGTGGACCAAAGTTGCCAGTGTCCGATAAAAGCACGAAGGGCATAAAAGTTCAGGTGATGTATAGCGTTCACAGCTGTCAAAAATAAGTTGCCGCACTTAAGATAAATGTAAATACGCTTTAATGGTTTGATTATTCTTGAAAATGCCTTGAAATTGATTTTCTTGAATCAAAAAGTCACAAAAATGACAGCAGGGCTCTCACCTTGACGTCAGTAGTGGTTTTAAATCTTCACAAACTGACTTAAAATTTTGTAATTTTCTTCCTTCCCCTTAGATGTGATATAATTCCGAAGAGTCTTTTCGGCTTTGGGCAATACTTACAAGAATATTTTAGTCCCATGTTCAGATTTGGAATTAAGCTTACAAAGCATTATGACATAGGATGCACATAAAAGACAGAGGGATGTAAACTCATGAGTGTGATGTTGAAACATGTCAGAAGAATAAATGTTTTAATAAATGCTTTGACAATACCTAGGGGCACGGAGAGAGTGCACAAAACTTGAACTCGCAAAATTTCAGCTTGTGTTTTTCAGTGTTATTTGGCAGCATTTCTTTTGTTTTAAGTAAGCATGTCATATGTAAACTTGATATGCATAAATTATAACCAGTAATATTCATAATAATTCTTTTTTCATCAAGTTTTCCCCTTAGGATGGTAACTTTCCTGAGACCCCTCAGAGGCCTGGGAGTTTGAGGGTACAGCAAATTGATGTTGTCATTGCTGGGATCTGATGGAGCCGCTCTTCCAGCTTAGGTGCCATGGCCCCAAGTGCTCCTATCACCAGTGAGACTACCTTGGTTTTCACCTTCCACATTCTCTCCAGTTCTTCTCTCAATTCCTGGTAGTTCTCCAGCTTCTCATATTCCTTCTTCCTGATGGTTCTGCCACTTGGAATCTTCATTTACCACCATTGTTTTTTTTCACCTCCTTATCCATTAATGATGTATCTGATTGGTTAGCCACTACCTGTTTTATCTGTCTGGATGTGGAAGTCCTAGAAGATCTTGGCTCCTTTCTCTCTCACTCTCACATATATCTATAGATGGTACATGGGCTCAACCTTTTTTTTTTTTTCCCAGATGAATCATTTTTAATCCGCATTATGAATATTTTCTCATAACTCATGAGATGTGTATAGTGTCTACATTTATTCATGTAACAGACTGTTTTCTCCAAGAAAATGTTGTATACAGAACTATATGTCAGAAATATTTCTACAGAAATTCCGAAGGAGGAGGAATGGTTGCAAAGAAATTGGGTTTCTGTAAGCAACTGCATAATAGCTGACACCTGGGGCAAAAACAGGGTTCATTTATAATAATTTATAAAATAATTTATATCTCAAGGCTTATGATATAGTCCCCTTTGAAATATTGATTGGTTCTTGTAAAGTTGTTGTTTACGGTTCCATTTCCATGATTACTTCAGAGGTTGACACTCCCGGCAAGAATTTTACTGACATTTACTACAGGCCCGCGTCTTCAGACGCAAGTGTGAATGTGCTAGGCTGCCTTAAATCTCTCATGTCAGTAGGTGGTGATGCTGGTAGTGCTGGGTGGAGAGGGGGTGGCCAGCTTGAGAAAAAGCTGACCTAAATTTGAGGCAACAGAGGACCAGCTCCGAGCTGGCCTAATAAGTGTGAAAGGGTTGCATGTTTTCTCTTCTGTAACATTAGCTGTCTGTGGATCCTCCAGAGTGGAATTTTTACTTCATGATCTATAGTTGCCAGATGTAGTCTCCAAGGGCAACTAAGTAAAATAAAGTGAAATAAAGTGTTAATTTAGGGTGCATATTGTACAGATATGTACAGCATGTTGAAATGACACGACATAAAGCTGAATGAATGTGAAAAATTAACAAGGGCATTGTTGCCAAATGAATGTACCACTGTTAAGCATTTCTTGAAATTTTGGCCTGAATGCTGTTATGAAGAAGCTGATTTTCTTTTGAGCGAGTGCATTCAGTTAGGGTTGACATAAATATCACTTTTTATGCTGCAAATGGAAGAGTGGTATTGCATCAGAAACTTAAATTTTAAGCAAAAACCACTTTAATCATAGATTCACTGATGCTTCACTTAGTTTTTTAAATTCCTATATGTGTATAATTTCATTTTCTCAGCTTTTTTTTTTCCCTGTGAGTGGTAACCTTCCTCAGACTCAGGTATCCTACCAACTTAGGGGTCACGGCCCTAAGTGCTCCTATCATCAATGGAACTATCTTGGTTTTCACCTTCCATGTTCTCTCCAATTCTTCTTTCAATCACTGATGTTTATACAGCTTCTCATATTCCTTTTTCTTCATTTTTAATATATTATTTCATTTTCTATTTATTAACATGTATGATTGCTTAGCACCATTTGACTAAGAAAAGTTCAGGACTGCTATGACCTTGAACAAAATTAAGTGGTTTATCATAATAATGGATGAATGGATGGATGGATGGATGATAAACACGTATGCATACACCATAAAAATATGGATTTAGATGTACTGCATTTGTCCCATTTTGTATATAAACACTTTGACTGTGTGAACAAGTTGCTCCTAAACCTGATGGTGTTTGCCTACAAGTTTAAATAGTGTCTTCCAGAAAACAGATGATGAAGGGGGTGACAGGAGTTACTGGTGATGATGCCAGCTTTCCAGACAACACTGCTTGTTGTAGGCGATCGAGATGATCTGGGCAGTGAAATCCAAGTGATGGTCTGGGCAGTCTTCAGTAACTGCTGGAGCAGAACCCTGATCAGAGGCAATGCAGTTACCAGACCAGACTGTAATACAAAAGGTCAGAATACTCTCTGTGCCATACCTGTAGAAACTTGTGAGGATAGGGCACATCCAGCTCTTTTCGGTGTCCTTAGGGAGTGGAGCCGCTGTTGTTCATTCCTCACCAAGTACGTTCTGTTGTAGTTGCAAGAATGGTCCTTGATGGAACTTGAAGCTGTGCCACAGCTCTACTTCTAAGCCACCAGTGCTGTGAGGAGTGTAAGCAGATCTAATTTTCATGATGTCGACAACTATCTCCTTGATCTTGTTGACACTGAGAGACAGATTGTTCTCCCTGCACCAGGCTACAAACCACTCCTGTTCTCTGTTAGCTGATTTATTGTTTTTGGTCATGAGGACCACAAATATGGTGTCATCAACATACTTGATGTTGTCGTTCCTGATGTACTTGATGACAAAAATCATAGGATATTAGGATGTACAGCCCTGGGCTGAGTACACAGCCTTTCAGTGCACCGGTATTCAGAATAATGGTGTGGGATATGTTTCATTAAAGTCTAATGTGGGGAGTGGCATGCATGTGGGGCTCAATGTGTGACATGGCTGGCTTCTCAAAGCACTTCATAATGGGTTGTAGTGCTCTAGTGAAAGTGTGACTGTCACCTGATGTACAGTTTAGCTCCAGAGGTCAGTGGGTGTTGACCTCCCTGTTACAAGGATGAGGTCACAGGGAAGCGGAAGAACGGAAGTAGATGGTGGAACCGGAGTTTGAACATGACCCAGGAGCACTGTAGACTTTGCTTGTCTCTTCTGAGAAGCCAGCACTGTCTGTGCAAACATGAGTTGGTCCTGGGAGGCCTCGACTGAGTCTTAAGGGTTACCTAACTGTCAGACAGTCACATTCACGTTGATGAATTTGTCCAGCACCCTTTGTAACATATACCAGCTGTGTGCGATAAGACTGAAGTGGAATTTTGGCAATGTACTGGGAGTGAGTGCAATAGAGCAGTAGTCACTGAGGTGATACAGGTAATTTTTTGGGGTCCAGGCTAATGATGGAGGGTTTGAAAAACGTAGGACAAAAGCCTGATCCAAGGAGATGTTAAAGATTCACAAGAGCACACTTTCAGCACATGGCAGGGAATACTATTCTCTCACCAGACTTATCCTTATATCAGCTTAGGACACACACTGCTGGGGGACATCCTGATTTTGTTGCTAGTTTGATGTCGAAGGCTTCAAACTAGGCATAGAGATCATTCAGCATATTCCCATCATTGACACTGATGTTCTTTCCCTTGTGATGGTCTGTATACCCTGGCACATCCCCCTCAGGTTGTTGTCTTCAAAGTGCTGTAGGATCCTCTAGGCATAGGCCTCCTTGGCTTTCCTGATGCCACTGGATAGATTGGCTCTGGCTGCTTTGAGCTCTGCCTCGTCACCAGCTTTAAAACCATTATTATGGGCCTTTAGCAGCAAGCAGACCTCAGAATTCAGCTAAGGCTTCTGGCTGGACTGAACAGTGACGGTCTTGGTGCTGGCCATGGAGAGGCTGCTGCGTGCCAGTGCGCCACCATCTTGTATGGGTGCATTAGCACGTAGGTTCATATTTGCTTCATATTTATTCCTTTTAAAATAGTTATTTGCCTTTTGGGGAAGATTCCAGAGAGTGAAAAAGGAAATAATGCTTGTTTGATTTCTAGGGCCACAAAACTCCCCCTGGAATATGAATCATACATTGACCCAGTTACAGCCTTATTGAATGAGGTGAATGCAAATCTGGTGGCAATGTGAAATTATGCTGAGAAATAATAGTTTCTAATGTTGACTCGTAGACTGTTTTCTAATGAGATCAGCAGACTGACCGCATTTTGTGAATTGACATTGTTGGCCTGGATGTAATGTGCAACTCTGAAATTCAGCTCATTTAGACCATCGTTTTTTGTACTTGCCAAGAGTCCTCAATGTGGAAAAACCATCAAGCTCCTAAACTCAAATGGAGACTTTTTCGGGATTTATTATTGTGATGCATGTTTAACCTGTACTGACATTACACCTTTGATCAGTTTGGCTCACCAGTGACCAAATTTGACAGATGACTTTGTTTTTATGATATTATAACATCCAGAGCTGTATAATTGGTTCCAAGCTTGCTAATTTCAAATTTACACCCATAACTCATATTCTTAGTCTCACGCTTTAAACAACCACGTTACCTTTATTACTTAAATGCCATCTTTGCTTGAATTTCATAGATAAATCTCAATCTTTTTATTTTGCTACCAGGTTCCTCGAGTCCAACACTGTGTCACAGTGTTGAATATGTAAATTTGAGTATGCCTTAGAAATTAAACTCACATTAGACAATATTTACCTAGAGAAAAGAATGACATATGCAATCCTACACATTCCAGATTTGAATGTACACGAGGGAGGTGTTCGTGCTGGGTTTATGCATGAGCAGTTACATAATGCCGGAATGTTCCCTCAGAAGAAAGAAATACCTAGAGCTGTTACCTCCTTTTTCTCTAATATAATTGGTCCAGTTTCATCTTCACTTTACAGCTTGGTGACTTCCAAAACATTTTTTCTTAAATTTGGGAACATACAGAATGTCTAAATAAGGCTGTTAATCAAGTTTTTTAGTAGATTATAAAAGTATGTGTTTAGAATAATTAGCAATAATTAGTGTGTGTGTGTGTGTGTGTGTGTGTGGTTTTATTACTTTAAAAGTTGTCCTGAATGAGTTGAAAGGCCTTTATTTTGCTATAGACTGAGATAAATGCAACAAATACTACATTATCTTATACCATTTCATAATAGCTTTGTGAAGCTGGCCCCCCTACAAACGGCACACACAATGAAAATATTATGGCTTGTTAGTGTTACGCTTGTTTTGGTTTGTGCTGCAAAAATTAGGATTTGTGCTGTTTTTAGTTTTTAGTTTTTAGGTGAGTCTGGGTTTGGTGGATACCTGGAGAACATTACCTGTGAAGTTTAGTGGAGGAGGGATAATGGTGTGGGGCTGTTTGGGGAAGGCCTTTTTGTATTCCAGCATGACTGTGCTCCAGTGCACAAAGCAAGGTCCATAAAGACATAATCAGATGAATTTGTTGTGGAAGAACTTGAGTGGCCCGCACAGAGCCTTGACTTCAACCCCATCGAACACCTTTGGGATGAACTGGAACGGAGATTGCGAGCCAGGCCTTCTCGTTCAACATCAGTGCCTGACCTCAAAAATGCTCTACAGAATGAACGAGCGCAAATTCCCACAGAAACACTTCAAAATCTTGTGGAAAGCCTTCCAAGAAGAGTGGAAGCTGTTATAGCTGCAGAGGGGGGACCAACTCCATATTAAAGTCTATGTATTTGAATGTAATGTCATTAAAGTCCCTGTTGTTGTAATGGTCAGGCGTCCCAATACTTTTGTCCATATGATGTATAAGCCTGTATTTTTTTCTGGGCTTCATTAATATCTCCAAAAATAAAAACGTTAGAGAATTCCTTTTGTATTGCAAAGGGCACAAATGGAGCACTAACAAATACACCTGGTTTTATGTGTTTTGGTGGTTGTAGGGTGGCAAGTGACATCATGCGCGATGTAAGCAATGGTTAATATCGCCGAAACAGAAAGTAATACAACAGCGGTTTTTTAATGCCACAAACACAGCACTAACAAACACAACCTGTTTCATGTGATTTTGTTGTTGTAAATAAAGGCTTATATCTCAAAAATGAAAATGGCACAAATCCAAATTTTTACAGTACAAACCAGCACAAACGTAGCACTAGAAAACCACAAGGTTTTCATCGCTAGTGCTGTTTGTAGGGGGGCCAGCTTCACACAGCCTTTCAAAAAACTGTTCAACTATTAAACAGATTTGTGAAGGGGGTGGGGTCTACCCCTTGATAACTGATGCATCACCCCTGGGGACCAATTTTACATGAAACCAATGAAGCTGAGATTAATTCTGCATTTGATTCAATCTAAAATGGCAGTGATAGCATCTCTTCAGGCTTCTTACTGAAATTAGCTCTCAACCTCCCTGCGTCATTCATAAATAGAAACTATTCCTCATTATCCTTGACATTCAGGCTTCCACTAACCAGGATCCCATTGTTTCATTTGTTTTCTTTTCCATTTTGCAACATGCAGCTTAAGAATTTAAAAATGACATCTCAACTAATTAAAATAAATCCTCATAATTTTTTCCAGAATTAGGAGTGCTGTGTGTCCTGGCATAGTTTTGGATGCATTTTTGGTCCTGTCGGTCCAACTTTGACACCGTGTCCAGGAAAGACATTCTTCTAGAAATAGTTTTTCACCATGTGGTCATAAATTCTTATGTATTCTCTCAATACTTTTCCAATGAAACATTATCATTTTTTTTCTGTAAACCTAAAAAGACTCCACTGACTGTATTGTATAACATTACTTTTAAGAAAACGGATTTTATAGCAACCTTGACAATACAATTGCCAAGGGAAACGTGTTACCCTGAAGTGAAAACGAGAATAACTCCAGTTGTACAAATGATTAAAATTATGAGAAGCCAAGATGTTACTAGGAAGCAAGCAAAGAGCATGCACAAAACCTGCATAAAAAAAAAAAAAAAAAACTCTAGTAAAGATTTATGTTTAATTTTCCATACAATTTAGTTTGCTGGTCCAAAGAAGCAATGACTTTTTAAGAGGCACTCCTATATTTCTGGGAAAGGGAATAACTGTAAGATTTACCTTTGATTGCTATGATTTTACCTCAAGAACATTCCGCAAGCTCTAAGATGTTCAACATATTCATATGAATTTACAAGCAGGGGTGATCTTAATTAGTTTTTATTTCTAAGTTTTAAGTTTTTAACTATAAATTCAAAGGTGTGTACTTTTTGGTGTACATCTAGCCAGCAGCATCTACAGCATGCAGGGTTAGGGTGGTGATGAAAGGGGAAATTTAAAACAAGTCGCACAAATCATGTGTAGGTACACCAGAGTTTAGGGCTTCACTAGCAATCAAGTTAGTCCTCTGGGAGAATTCAACTCTTTTGCCAAGAATTAGTCAAGGAAAATCACAAGTGAGACTAATGGATTTTTTTGTTTGGGTTTGAATGTTCCCTGATTCTCACTGCCAGTTTTTGTTTTATAAGACTGACAGGTCCTGGCAGAGATTGGACATAAACTCTGTGGCTTCAAAGGACAGGAATTCAAGAGACAGGCATTAGAACAAATGTAATACTGGAGTGCTGTTCTGGACCCAAAATAATAATTTTAACTCATTTCAATTTGAGGCTCTGCGATAGAAGGAGATGCCTGTTTCACAGTTACTGAACTCTTCAGAGGCAGTAGTTGATCCTCTTTTTATGTAATACCAGATTTTTTTTTTTTTTTTAGTAAAAAAGTAATACAGATAACTAGATTTCCCAGCACTTTCTGGAAACAGTAATAATAAATGCAAGGGAACACGGTGAGAAGGTAACAATTTTATAATGGTTGATTTGTCTTGCTTGTTTGTTGCCAAAAATAATATTGGTGATGACTGGTTTAGATTTAGCAAATCAGAATAAAAATAGATAATATTTAACATCACACTCCCTTGAGAAAGGTAAATAAAGTCCACCTATAGATGTCTAAGTTCCTCAAATGTTCTTAATGCTATCCTAAATAATAGCTTAGCTCCATCTGTCAGCATCCAGTATTCCAGCACTGGTGCAGCATTCAGACATTGACTTCCTCAATTCCCAAAAGACTATCTGTTTAAAAATGTTTAGAATAAAATCCAGTACATTAAAATAAGATTAATGAGACTGAGAAGCTGTTGGGAACAGACTTATTAGACTCAAAAATCTGTCAGATTCACAATGTCAGACCACTGCTACCATGGGACTCGGTAATGTGTTCTTACAAAATGTGTGGGAAAGGGATTCATATAATAAACTGACCATATCTTTCTGCTAATAGCGGTCTAATTGGAGAGCTCTCATCTGGTCTCCACTTTTTAAAATGGCCTGCACATGTTCTCTCTGACACACGAAAGTTGTAGCGTTGTAAATGTAAGAAACAACTTTTTCTCAGGTCACTTCTTAACCCTCGAAATAGATTCTCTCCTTTGAAAAGCCTGCATACAAGGTACAGGATATAGCAAAACTATGTAAAAATGCCAAGACCCATTCCCACTGTTTTTAGAGACTAGTAAAAGTTTTTTTTTATCACTAAATAAAGAACTCCAAATCTGCGTATGCAAATTAGCCTTTAAAATAAGCTCAGTGGCAATGCTGATGTCCTGTCAACAACTTCAGCAGTTGAAAAACTTCTTTTTGCTCACAACTAGCTAGTTACGCACTTTAAGCCTACAGGTAGAGAGAAGGTCACTATCGAGCATCCTAGTTATTCTTCATGTTTACAGGTAGTTTATTATTCATTTCAACAGAAGGTGGTGGATTAGCAAAGCAGAAGAATCTCTGCTGCAGTTCTGCCCTTTCCAGGAATTAAGGCTCTTAGTCAGAATCCAGAACAAGACACGAGATCCCGGTGCACTGTCAAGCTATATTTGCATGACAACCCCACGTAGAAGAACCTTCGTTCTGTCATTTTTGACAGTGCCACAACATTTTTTATTGCAAAGAAAACTTCAGATCTTCCCCTTGCCTGTTTTTCATCTCTGTCTTGCTATATTGCAGCATTCTCAGCTGCAACAGTGCAACATTGTTTTCCTAAGCCACATATAAACATTAGTGCTGCTATGTGTCAGGAGCAGTTATTGGAGCGAGGGCTGAAGGCGATGGAATTGTGCTGTTTATTAACTAATGGAAAAAAGAAAAAAAAAACTGTTATCCTTATTTACATTTTTTGGAGCCTGTAGGGGGGAAAAAATGCTAATTATAGCAAGAATGAATGATTTTCCCTTATTTTATGTAATAACATAGTTCTATATTTTTCATATTTTGGTTTTGAAATGCACCATAAAGGGCCAATGCCTTGCCCTGATCAGATGTAAATCATGTGTAAAATATGCACAAATAATTCCACAAATTTCTCATAGCCATAAAACATTGCTAGAGCGCTGCTGAAAATAAGGGTGGAATCCAAAGCTTGTTTGGTGATGCTGGATACCAGGGGCCAACCTTCCTCCATTTTACAGTCGCTTTATTCCTATTTACAAAGATAGACTCAATTACATGCTGAATTAAGGACCTTGATAAACTGGGTCAATTTGATCTCAATCGCATGGCATATTTTCACACAAAAAATCTTTGCGTGGAACAGTACCGCGGATCAGAAATGTCCCTGTAAGGCGCTGATAAGGCCATCCTGCTGATAAGGATCAGGAAGGCATTTCAGGTTTTCAGATCAATAACTGAGTTCCAGGGACCTCTGATACCGCGGGATGCACTGAGCAACCCTTCCAGAGGATTGATGATTATTACAACATCTTGCATTCAGAAATTATGTGCGCTGAACCAAGAGTGAGGAAAAGCGGTTAGATTTTGAGAAATGGATTTAACTAATTTTCATGCTTTTGGAAGCGCATAATATTTATGCAGCAATCTTAAGTCGGTGTTATAAAACCTAACCTTTATATGATACCGTGGTACAGTACACTGGCATTAGTCTTTGCAAACAGTCTTCCAGAAGTGGACCCCAGGTCCCACATTAATGACCTAATATTGCACAATGTAATACACCTCAACAGTCTTTATCTATTTTTCTTATTTCCACTTTTCATTGTTTTATTACTTTGATGGGTGCTAATTCCCGGTGCAGTTTAGATAGACCAACAAAACCACCAAACTGTGGTTTATATCATCCTGGCAACCTAAAGGGTTTTGTTGTCACTCCTGTGTCTCTTCAGTCTGCAGAATAATTTACAAATTATGATGGCCTTGAATTCTGCTCATGGATTTTTGTTGATAGACTTGATATGTAGTGAATATTGTTTGAAAAATAAGCCCAAAGCATTTGACTGACCCAGGGTACCTTAGCTACATCTTGAAGTACAAAGATCAAAGAGTAGCATCGTAAACTGAGAATACTGTATCTACATGTCTACTTTACAGATAATCTGCCACTATTGTTTATAGTCCTCTAAATTCCAGAGTTCAGCTGAGTCCTTTGTAGATTGAAGGGAATAAAAACTTCATCTAAAGTACCAAACACAGTGTTATGTATAGTACAGTCAGGTCCGCTTAGATGGATATCTGATAAGTGGATAACTGTCTGTTTCCGCAGTAGTGTTTTGATCCCACACCTTTCAGATGAATACAATTTGGAATAAGTTGATACCTCATAAATGATAAGTAAATTTTCCGGTCTGGTAACCCATATTTCTATGTTTACAATACTGGTTAAGTGGGTACACATTATTTGCTGCTTTGCCAATTGTAAGTCAATTAACCTGGTGCCCAACAAGCAATGGGACTTGTCAAGTTACCACAAGCTGGCTATAAACTCTGGTCTGGTGAGAGAACTGCATATCAGATGAAGTTTTAACATTAAATTAAAGTTTAATCACTTATCCGAGTTTGGTAATAAAAAAAAAAAAAAAAAAAAACATTTCATTATAACAATACACAGAGTTGCTGGTTAGTTGATTTCCTGCCCCTTCGTGGACTGTGGTGATCCCACTTACAATACAGAAGGTTTCCCATTTGCTGCCAACCATGCCACAACCAGTGGACATCCTGCTTTGCAAGAACAAAATGACTATTATATGAATGAGTGATTTAAGAAATAACTAGTTGTATTTGACTGACGACAAATATGAAATGATGGACGTTTGTTGTGCATTATGGTTAAGAATGTTGCTTTGCACCTCATCTAGTTTGTGACCCAGTCGAATGTTTTATGTCACACATTTACTGAAAGGCATTATTTAATTCAACTTGCAGGCTTGGTAATAATAGTTTCATATTTGGCATAATGTAACACTTAATTTCCTTCAGTATAAATTGGTACATTTACAACAGCTTTCTTTACCTGAAGGAATGCCTTGTCACTTCTTGTCAGTCATACCTGGTGAACTCCCACAATGCACCTAATTTCAAAAGTGAGGATAGAGGGCTTAAACATTGATTCATATAAGATACCGTTTCATTCAGGCTGCACATCATATATGTATACATTGATTTTCGTACAAGACCCCCAAAAACGAATGCACACACTTGGCAGTATATGAATTATGCCTTATCTTTTTTTTTTTAATTTTCCGCCTGTCAGTTGTTAGCTTCCGCCATCAAATCTTCGCCTCTGCGCTCAAAACAGGCCAACGTCTGCTTTTCTCTTTTGGATTGCAAATGTCAGAGTCCATGGCTAATATTACGTATATGATGACACCGCACCTTGTTGTTGTCTAATGATTCCCCTGAGCCGGAAATAACTGTTTATGTCGAGGGAAGTACACAGCAAAATGTTTTTTTCAAGACAGGAACGAAAGGAATGCAATGTCTGATTTTTTTTTTTAACTGTGACATTTAATTTGGTTTAAAAAAAAATGAAATATGTAAGAATAAGCCACTAACGTGACTGCTATGCGACATTGCATTTCATAATTCTGAACATTTATTACATGAAAAGATAAATATTAAAATACTGGCAAGCAAAGTCTACATAGAATTCTATTTAATAACGAAATTACAAGTTAATATTTTTAAGATACACACAAATAACCTTATGAAAACAAAAATACAAGAAAATAAAATAAAAAATCTTGTTACTCATAACCTGCTTGCAAAAAAGGCCACCTTGAAGATTATAAAGGTTATAAAGAACTTCATAAAGCTACCTGTAAAAAAAATTTTAAACAGCATTTCAAGCTCGGATAACAATTTTTCATCTTAAAGTGGCAAGTAAAATTGTCATTATTGAGTGGACATCTTTGTTCAAAACATTTGGTGTGGTGTTCTAAGATTTATAAAATTATTAATCCATTTATACAGCTAGAGAACTTTTATGGTGTTGGTACCTTGCTTAAGGGCACTACAGCTGGAACAGCGATTCAAAGCCTGCTAATAGGTTTGTACAGTGAGGGCTGTAAGCACTACGTCACCTGCTGCCCAGTTCTTTTCTTTCAAGCAATGGAAGTCTCCAGTTCCCTGTCTAAAGCAAATAGAATCAAGGCATCATCCTTCAATTTGCACCCCTGTAACATGACTAGTCTCCATCCTGTGTAGGGCAGATGGGACTTGCTGGCACTTGACAAGTAAACACAGTCATTCTATAACAACCAGCAGAGATACCCTAGCCAGTAACGTTTTCCCATAATCGAGAAAAAAATCATGCCAAGTTGTTCCATCAACAGGGAGCTTCACATCACAACTGGCAAACAAGTCATACATTCGGTCTCTCACTGAAGCTGTGTAGGTCAGAAGGTACCGTTATTGAGCTATTTTACACTATTCACAATTTTCTGTCAATGTCAAGATACAGTTGTTCCCAAAACAATAAAAAAGAACAGCAGAATATACCCACATTGTTTAATGATAAAGTTCTGAATCCTGTGATGAATTTGTGGGTTTTTCACCTCTGGAGGGGCCAGAGGATGGGCTTCTTTGTTCAGATTTCCAGGAAGTCCATCTGAAGCAGGGCAGGTAGTGACGTGCAGTGTCCCTGAAGTCACTACGCAGGAATATGTACATCACTGGATCCAACAGGCTGTTAAGACTCAGGAGGCCCCTCCCAACTTGGTAAGACATGAATACATACTTTTCCCATTCACATTTCTCCGGCTGCAGGAGCAACCCGATGTACTTAACACAGCCTATGAGGTGGTAGGGACCCAGGACCAAAACAAATACAGCTATCAGCAAGTTCAGGAACCTCCTGATGCGCTGCTTCTCCTCTGCCAGCAAAGAACCGACCCCTGCTAGTGACTTGAGGGTCATTGCGTGGAGGACGAGAATAAAAGTAAAAGGCAAAACAAAGGAGAGAAGCAGAGTGATCAGTCGGTAGTTGACAAAGTTGTCTTCAGATGGATACCTTTCGATGCAAAGGGTGAAATTTGGGTTTGCAGGAAACATGGTTTCAAACGCAATGAACGGAGGCATAGCAACGGCAAGCCAGACAACCGCAGCCAGGACCACGGCAAATTTGAGTCGCCGCAGGGCCCGGAACCTGAGTGGCCGGGCAATGGCTAGGTGGCGCTCGAGCGCGATTAGGCACATAGAGAAGATGCTCACATAAATGCTCACATAGAAGACGAGGCCCATGAACTGGCATGCCTCAGGCCCATGACTCCAGTAGTGCTTTTTTCGGTAGTAGTCCATCCACATGGGCAGGGTGGACAGCTGCAGGAGGTCCGAGAGCAGCAGATTGAACACAAACACTGGCAGGATGTTCTCAGTCCGGATTAGCTTATACAGCCCGTAGAGGGCCATAAGGTTCAGAGGCATGCCAATGATGAAAAAGAGGCCATACAGCACTGGAAGAAAAACGGCATCCTGGGTGAAATCTACCTCACATGTGTTGCCTGCAACACTCTTTCCAGCACTCTGGTTGAGAGACAGTTCCATTTTCGCCTGGTGGCAGACAAACAAAGCAGGATACATTACAAAGCCGTTTCACTTAGTAACACTGCTGCTGCTAAGAACAATGTGAACAATTGCTCACAAAGCATTTGGTTCAGCACTGTTATTGTGAAGGTGTGGCTCAACAGAAGCTGATTTGCAATATGGGTTCTGCTGGACTGCAAACTTGATTTAGCAACAGGACATTCTTTTAAAAGTGCAACATGACTGCAAAATTGATGTGGTTTCTGAAATGAAACATACCTGGTACCCTCTGGAAAAGTGATTTATGACTTTGCACTTGTTGCTTAGTTCTTAAACCGACTAAGCCTACCTAATATATATACTTATAGTATATATCTGTAGAGAGAGAGAGAGAGAGAGAGAGAGAGAGAGAGAGAGAATCTCATTCCATATATACTACCTGGCCAAAAAAAAAGTCATGCACTCTAATATGTCATAGGACTGCCTTTAGCTTTGATTCCAGAACGCGTTCGCTGTGGCACCATTTCGATAAGCTTCTGCAATGTCACAACATTTATTTCCGTCCAGGGTTGCATTAATTTTTCACCAATATCTTGTATTGATGACGGGAGAGTTGGACCGCTGCGTAAAGTCTTCTCCAGCACAAAATCCCAAAGATTCTCAATGGGGTTAAGGCCTGGACTCTGCAGTGGCCGATCCATGTGTGAAAATGATGTCTCGTCCTCCCTGACGCACTCTTTCACAATCTGAGCCACATGAATCCTAGCATTCTCATCTTGGAATCGGGGAAGAAATAAAACCATTATGGGAAAAACCTGCTCATTCAGTATACCCAGGTAGTCGGCTGAGCTCATTTTTTGGCCACATGATGTTGCTGAACCTAGACCTGACCGACTGAAGCAACCCCACATCATAACACCAAGTTAAATCCAGCTGGTGACTGTTTTTTGGCCAGGCAGTGTATATGTAAGCTACAGTATATAAACAAACAAATATTTTCTTTTCGACACAAGAACTCTACTTTTCTGCACTAATGGATGCTAAAATGATCTTAATAAGAGCCTTGCTTGAACGTAATGCATTTTCATAGCTTTTTTTTTCAGGTACTTGATGAAGTAACCAAAAACCACAGTGCTTAGGAAAAACCAACTGCCACTCTATGTCTGTTTACACTGCTTCCCTTTTTAACAGCAGAAAGAAGCAAAAGGATGAAAAAAGGACAAATTGAAAAAAGTTAGACAAAAGCAAACTGGATCATTAAGCTAACTTATTGCTTATTTCCGTATCAATTCCATTACACAAGCCTCTAGGAAACATTTTTTTTTCCCCTCTCATTTCAAAATTTCTTATTTAAAAAAAGGTTTACAGAAGCCTCAGTTCAACAGAATATTTAAGATGGGAAAAAAAAAAAAAATGGTAAGGCCGCCTCTGCAGTGTCCTTTTCAGTGTTTCTGAGGAATGGCAGACAATAGAGGACTGTTTATCAATTTATTACTTTATTTATTTATTTATTTATTCATTTATTTATTTTTCAGTTTTTTTTAAAATTAGAAGTTATGACATTTGAGAGAGAAACTATGAAATGTGTTAACATTAAACTATGCGCTTTATAATGCAGTTGTTACAGGCCACTTTTGTGCATCACTTTACATCCTCAGCTTGCAGTAAAAAATGTGGCCCTGCTGGGTGCTCCAGTTGGAGGAAACTGATTTTGGTTGTTTCCTACAAGCTGTGAACATGCTGGCAAAAGGAGGAAGTGACAATGTCCATTGCCAAGAGCCCCCTGTAGAGCTGCAAACAGAGGACTTCCTTTGTCTGGTTGTCAGACAGTTAATTTATTATTATTTGTTTAGCTCAGGCCTTTATTAAAAACTCTAATGATTATTTTCCATTTGTGCAACAGTTTATTCTTTGGGAGGAGGCTCTCCAGGACCTTAGCAGCACAAATTTGATACAGTAGTTTTCAGATTACAAGGTAATGGCACTTAATGGAAGAACTCACCTGGGAAGCATGGAACGGTTTTTACAGTAATACCGCGGTAACTGTGGGCTAAAAGTCGTGTTCGATTTGTGCATGTGGGAAAGAAATGAGGCAAACTGTGGGACCACATTTCATTTGTCTTGAGCACATACCTGATTTCTAGAGGAGTTGTGTGAAAGAATAGCTGCTGTTGCTTGTCTGCTACAGATTGAAAATTATATTGTTTTGTTCATACTAATTTACCAAGAGAGTTTAATATAAGACATTTCAAGTTATTAACATCAAATTTGACATTAAAATTCATCAGTGCTGCTATGCTGTAACTGAGACAAATCGACTCATCTAGTAGAAAGAATGAACAAGTCAGAAAAAGAGATAATACACGCGTATAATAATTTTATTTAAGATTAGGGGGCAAGAATGGATTCAATTCAAATTCTTGCTTCAGAACTACATTTATTAAAAATGATATAACTGTTATGTTGCATTGCTATAATTCTGTTGTCAGGTATGGAAAATAGTCAGAATTAACAAGACTTTGTTGGATTTAATGCCAAATATAACACGAGAAAGTTATACAACTTACGGTGTTTCTTCAGTGAGGCGGCCACAATGTTACCACGGAAATGATGAAGCCGAGAGTGCCTGACAGAAGCTGAAAATCATGTGATGCTGGGGTTGTTGCAATTCAGGAAGTGCAGACCTGTTGTTTTCTAGTCACAAAATATAATATAATGCCTACTATATAGTTCCCCTTTTCCACATTTGTACTTTATTTCATTTATTTCACATTAAGCTGCTGCAGTGCCACAAACTGTAGTTCAGGTTAGCAGTCTCTTGGCAGTCCTGCACTACCGCCAATAAAAAGGCTGTGCGACCGATTTTTTATATGGAACATGGTTTACATAAAATACATTCATTTAAAATGTATGCCAACAGAGCATTTTATTGCTGTGTCTGTAGTTCACATTAAATCCATTAACATATGTTTAAAATAGCCACAGGTATACAGTAATGAAGAACAACAAAGTTCCTTTAGTCTCACCACAAGACCTGTGCAGTGTTTTACCTGGAAAACAGTGCTTGCTTTACTCTGGACAAATCGCATCCTAATTTCAAGGATGACCGTGGCTGGCCCGCTCCAAACGTGTATTAACAGAGGTGCAAAGTGCTCCCCAGGCTGAGAGGAGAGATCAATAGGTTTGTGGAAAATAAATTAATAAATAAAATATCTGTTTTTCTTGAGCTGCTCGGGGATGGTGGCTGCTGCAGAAGGCAGTGCGTTGTATTATTGATAAAATAGCCAGTTTCGTGCTTCTTGTGTCTTTTTGTTTTTTATTAAATTTATATTTTTAAAGGAGAAAAATTTCACCATTTTACACAACTCAAGTGTTGCAACAACAAAGCGTGAAATTCACTGTACTGTGAGCTGGCCCTGGGCTTGACTCTGCAACTTACATATTGCTTTTGTACATTGTATGTGTGTGTGTGTGTGTGTGTGTGTGTGTGTGTGTGTGTGTGTGTGTGTGTGTGTGTGTAGCTTAGTGTTATGATGTGGGATTGCATCAGTCAGTCAGGTCTAGGTTCAGTAATGTTATGTGCCCAAAAAATGAGCTCAGCTGACTACCTGCATATACTGAATGAGCAAGTTTTTCCATCAATGGATTTTTTTCTTCTTATTCCAAGATGACAATGGCAGGATTTATCGGGTTCGCTCAAACTGTGAAAGAGTGCTTTAGGGAGCATGAGAAAGACATCATTTTCACATATGGATTGGGCACCACAGAGTCCAGACCTTAACCCCATTGAGAATCTTTGGGCTCTTGTGCTGGAGAAGACTTTACGCAGCTGACCAACTCTCCCATAATCGATACGAGATCTTGGCGAAAATGTAATGCAACTCTGGATGGGAATAAATGTTGTGACATTGCATAGGCTTATCGAAAAGATCCCATGGCGAATGCGTGCCGTAATCACATTCACGGCGGCCCAACAAAATATTAGAGTGTGTGCCTTTTTTTTTGGCCGGGCAGTGTGTATATGTCTTTTGGGAAAATCATTCCAACACCAAAAAGATACAGAATGCACAATACAAAATACATATTACTTTCTTGTATTGCTAATAACAAATGGCTTGCTTTTTTCTTGCACGGATGCTTTTTTTGTATGTGTTTGATTCAAATAAACAAATAATTCAAGCCTTAATGCCAGAGCTTTCATTTAGACAAGAACTTTTATGCTCAATGGACACAAATGAAAACAAATGAATCTCATCAAATTCAGTTTGCAGGTTGTAGTTATGATGCTGCACCCAAAAACCATTATTTTATACAGACTATGCTATTCTTCTATTTTAACATTTCAAACTCTCATGAAAACTTTGTACTTACTTACAGTACGTGTTTGTTTGCTTAATAAACAGAGTACCAAGGCAGACAGATACTGCGACTGATACGTTTTTTCCGGATCCTTCTCCAGCTCTGGTTGAGGTTCTAAATACTGCTAATAGCGGACTCAGAAGATGCAGATAAGTGCGCAAGGCATCCTGGCTCACCCGCTGTCTGCTTCCTCCAGTGCTAGAGAGAGAGAGACCTGCTGAGAAAAATCCCACTGTTGCTTCCTGCTTTTCACTGACAGGCAGAAAATGACATGGACACACGATTCTCAAAATACCGCCAGTACAGTTCATTCAGTGTTTGGTCCAGTGCGATTGTTTTTGCCAAAAGACACTGCACATGGAAACATTTGGAAGAACAAACCAAGCTTATTATTATGGCCTAGTATTAAGACATTTACGTGGATGCTAGGTAAATAGTTTGTAGCAGTAAATAAAAGGAAGAATCAAATTTTTCTGAGAACTGTCTTTGCTTTTTTTTTCAAATTTTATATGCAGTTCCTTTTCTGCTCCCATTTTACAGGGCATATTTAATTTTCCATGTGAGATGACACAACTGATGTGGCAGCAGTTTCATGCTCTCCTCAGAGCTCTTCACTCTTTACTTCCTTACAGACATGTGGTTGTAAAATATGATTTACAATCTGCAATTTTGATACTCATGTGTCTCCCGCACTTGCTACTTAAGGCAAATGAAAAAGCTGAGAGTCCTTGAATCGGGATTGCAAGAACAAAACTCCAGAACAGAATAAGCAAATAATGAATTCATTTCATAAAGTGTTTTATTTGTGAATAAACGTGTTAGATAATAATAAGAACTAGGAATATTCATTAACTGCCTCTCCTGAGTAGGGTCACAGCAGTGCAAAGCCTATCCCAGAACAACTGTCCCTGGATGGAACACCAGTCCATCACAGGGTGACCACACACACGTACACACTTTAGGCAATTTATGGACAGCGGGAGGAAACCCAACAACAACCCAGAGAGAACATAAACGCAGACTGAGTTGAATTCAAACTCACACCCCAACCAAGCCTGGGCTGTAGCTATACTACTCATGGAGCCACTGTGTGACACTACAAACTAATATTAAATTAACAATTTTCCTTCTAAACAAAACTGAAGACAAAGAAACACAAAAACCCAAGTGTTTTTACAAAGACGAAAATTGTGCCGAATGCGAAACAACTTCATGCCATTTGTGAATTTTGTACATGCGGATGAAATTAAATGTCGCAAATTAAATGTTTCTTTAATTTAAAAGCTTACTTGTAAGAAATCGGAAAGGAAAATAGTTGGCCAGGACATGTGGTACATCCAGAAAATCTAGCATCCAGCTAGAACCAAGTGCCGGAGATAGAGTCGTGGTTAAATAATGATGAGCTGATATGCTTCGTGCTTTAATATTCTGTAACACTTGTCCTCCAAAATGCCCCCCCCCCTTTATAGCTGTAAGTCAAGTTAAACACAAATTATCCAGATTATTGCCTTTGTTCTACTTTTTCTTAAACTATACCCTAGATTTAACCCAAAAATTTGCCTTGAAGAACTAAAAATACATGGTTTGTGCCTTCAGAGCTGTCACAAAGCACACAACAGACTTTTAATGTTGCTTGCCATTCCCTTTGGTCCATGAAAGACGAATGCTTCAACTTAAGCACCAGTATTTCTACTTTGCATGAAGCCACTTCCCACAGTGAGACACCAAAAGATCTTGCATTTCCTGTGTGAGGATTGCTTAAGTCAGAGAAAGTCAGTGTTGTCACTGAAAATTCATTCGCTCAGGTATTAAGTGGAGAGGGGTCAATATCTGAACATCAGCAGACAGATATGGGGCACAATAGAGGCACAGTATGTAGTTAGTGCTGGTCCCTCTCCCAGGTTGGGGATTTGAATATGGCTTGAAATTCAGCTCAGTCTGAACTGTGTAAGTTTACAGAGGTTGCATGTCCCCCCTTGTTTGTGAGGGCTTCCCTCAAATGTTTCCTTTCAGTTCTATGGAGTCAAAGGGGTTGCCCATCAATAGGAAAAACGGTTTAAGGAGTTTACCGTCCGGATAGCGCACCAGGAACCAAAGCAAGGGATGTTTGGGGAAGAGTTTTATTGTGAGAAAGGTTTGTGATTTATAGTGAATATTTACATATAATAGTGATGTGCTCAAAGGGGTCACAAGTGAGCACAAACCAACTATTCTACTTTGTGTGAACCAAAGACCAACTGTTTATCTTAAGCCTGGAAAGAAAAAGGGTGCAAAGCCACAAAAAGTGTTCCATGCCTGACTGACCAAACTGGATCTAAACCACCTAACAAAACATACAAGTAGAAATAGAGCACCGTGCATTTTTGACAAACCATACAAAGGTATGCAAGCTCATACCCAAGGCGACTCATCACACCAACCAACCATCAAACCAACCAACCAACCATCTATCTATCCATCCATCCATCCATCCTTCCATCCATCCAACTATCATACAAATCAATTCCTCATCCTTCTCTTCTTGTGAGGGTTTCTTTACAGGCACAGGAGGTGGGGCCACCCATTTGAGGTTAATCGGTGTCGGTGATTTCAATCTGGACTCCCTCCAGGCCTAAATTGACTCCATGGAGTAGACACAAATGCACAGCCAGACCTTAGACTGCACCAGTCCAAAGATATGCTTCAGGTGAACTGATGTGTGTAACTTTCTGACTTCCATGTGATACACTGGCATCCTGCCTCACACCCTGTGCTTCTGGGATAGGCTGCGGATCACCATGACTCTACACTGGGTGAACAGTTATTGACAAACATGGACAAACATGTGAGTGGAAGGCATAGACATGTTGGGACAGAATGATGAGCGGTCTGCAGACATGACACTCCAGCATATAAGAAGGTTGTAAAAGAGGAAGAAAAAAAAATCAAATTGCATCATCTCCTTTTATATACTCCTGCTAATCTGATATCTTAGACGGAGACATTTCAAGCATCATGATGAACGAGATGTACATAATAATGAAAATGTATCCGCTATGTTTTATGAGTAAACTCTTGATGAAAGAGCTTTTAGACTTCATTTTCCTCAACGCATCTGAAAGCTTTGGTATCGATCTGCAGAGTGGCTTTTGGGCATCAGCTTGTCTTGCTTGGAGAAATGCCCTTGATGGTGAGGGTGGCTTGTCAGAACACTCCTGCATTCGCAGCATGCTTCTGGCCCGTCAGCTTCACCGGCCAAGTTAGACCGTTTCTGCCAAGAACTGTTTCAACACTTTGTAAGTATTTTAAAATCGCGCCCATCGGTAAAGGAGAAAAAATAATACACGCTCTCTGAAATATCAGGGCCATTTTTAACACCAAATATTGTTTTTATTTCTAACTGAAATGACCACGTCTGAGGGCTTTGCTCTGTTTGGTATTGGAAAGACTGAAATTCATGAACAGTTTAACATACAGCTGACACAGGAGCCACAAAAGCAGTGACTCCTTCCATTTTAGCAATCTATGGCAACAGTAGATAGAAAATAATTCAAATTTCATCCTCCAAAGTTGATGATTAAACATTTAATATAAAAATGCAATTAAACACCGATAGATTTTATTACTTAGTATTGGTATTACTTCTTTCCGGCATGACTGTGATCATTTTACTTTTGTCTGAGGAAGCAGGAAGTCACTAAGATAAAAGATGAACTCATTCCAGAGTGACTCATAAGAAGCAGACACTGACCTTTTAACTTCTTACTTGAGGAGAAAATAACTTTAAAACATGAAAGAAAAAACTTTTCATATGAAGAAACATTAAAATTTACATGTTTTATTTTATACTCCTAATACATGAATTTATTTTGTCATTGCTTTGACAAGAGCTTTAAGAGCGGGAGACAAAGGAGCCACTTTTGCGAGCAGATGGAATCCTCACTTATTTATTTTATTTATGTAACTGTCAAACTGATTTGTGTGCATCCTACACGCGATTTACACGCATGGTCAGAACATTATCTATGAAGCCCTTTTGAAGAACATAAAGTTTATGGGCAGCTTTGACAAAAGTTTTAAAGTTTTAGAGGGATGCAGGTCAGAAGATGGTATTTTCTATACGGTTACCCCCAAAGAAATAAAAACAAACAAGGTTAATGGACCTGCATTATTTATTTATTAATGAGAAAATACTATACTGAGTACACCAGTGGCTGCAGTTTGCCCATAGTGTGTAAACGTGTGCATGACTGTGTGTGTGGCTACCCTGTGATGCACTGGCATTGCATCTAGGGTGAACCCTGCCCATCTATCTATCTATCTATCTATCTATCTATCTATCTATCTATCTATCTATCTATCTATCTATCATCTATCAAAGAATTTGGTTATGATAGAAATTTCAAATATGCAGTACTTTGAAATACTTATTTCTGAAACCAATGTGTTCTCAGAGAAAAGCTGCCCTGCACATTTATTATCTTTCTTATCTGAGCAACATGTAAAACTGAAGTGGTGTTATTACATCTATTAATCATAATTCAGCCAAACAACATGGATAAATTAATGCAAAATGTCTTTAAACTGTGGCCCTCTGAACAACATCTATTTTTAGCTTAATGAAACAGTTATGTGGGCAGCATAGTGTGCCAGTGAATAATGCTGTCATGTGGAAAACTTTTCTTTTTCCATGTGTAAAATTCTCTGTTTCTTGTTGTGGTTATGAAACAAGGCAGTAGGTGGGCTGTTCAATGACATTAGAGGAGATGTGTGATTGACTGCTGGGAAATGGACCATCGAGCAAGGCATGGCGAACCCCTTCGCGTGCCCAAGACACCCCGGAACCAGCGGCGGTCCACCGCTATCAGATGGATTAGCCCCCGTGAAAGCCAGGGTATGAACATTCTTGATATAATGCAGCAAAATGCTGCCATGAGTCCCCGATCTCTTTCAGATGGGTTATCCTCATAAGAAGTTCATACAAATGACAGTGCAGCAGTCCCAGCAGTTCATTTAAGAAATGCAAAACCAACAGAGTGACAGAAAAATAAAAAAAGCATAAAAGAGAATCAAAGTCTAATTAAACATAACCTCATGTGGATGTTCAAACATTCTCCATCCTGCCTCTGAGAAAAGCTTGGCAGGCAAAACATTGTCTGATAAAGACGGGCCCAAACAAACACTATCAAAGCTCACTTACTGTTCTTTTCCCTTTGAAGCAATTAGCTTTGTGAGAAGTTTCTCGACCTGAATCGAGCTGTACGCGCTTTGACTTCAGTTACTGACAATGGTCAAGGATTGCTTGAAGGGACAAATGGCTGAAACTGGCTGGCTGCATACTTAGTGACCGGACAAGAGCAATGCTTTGAAATTTTTGACACTGCTGTAGTCAAGAAGGAAGGAATTGAGACTGAATGGGGAAACAATGCAAACTACATATAAAAGTCTCATATTTCATCATCTGTAGCTTTAATCCTTGGTAAAAATACAGAAAACCACAAGTTGCTCATATAGCATCATCAAAATTGGGAAATGCCATTGAGTCATTACTGACTCCTGGATGACCATTGGCATGGCTTTCAAGGCAAAGAGGAATGGAAGTGGTTGGCCATTGCCTTCTTTTGCCACATGTTTCCCTTAGAGGAGTGCAACCACATAGAAGAACCTGCAAACCCCACACACACCCTGGACCAGTACTTGACCACCACATCAGGCAAACAGCCCTGGAGCTGCAAGGCACCAGCTTAACTCACCGCACCCCCCACATTCCCCAAGGTACTAGTGTAAAGGCTAAAAAAGGCAGCTAAATTCTTGGTATGGCAAATGCATAAATGCTTGGCTCCAGTTTTAAATGTTGTTATATATCCTGCATACACACATGTCAGTAGAGAATAGTTAAAATGTGATTATTGGTGACTGGGCATTGCATGTGTCTTCAATTTTGGAAGTACCTGTTATTATGGATTTGTTGAGGCTGCAAGGGTGACCCTGGCAGCTAAATCTGCAGAAAAAAAATGCTATGGGTATCATTCTCACCCCCTACACAGGTCATGTTACATCTCATGAGGCTCTCAATTCTCTGTTCCTGCCTGGATTTAAAACAATTAAACTGCATCTAAATACAGCAAAATCTGAGCATACTTTTCCACAGAGTCAAAGTACACTGCTTCATCACCATGGAAACACAGATGCTCTGCTGTTGGGTTCCAGGTCAGTGGATCTCAACATTGCATTGCTCAGAGAGCACCTTGTTGGCAACATTTTTTGGGAATGATTCTTTTGCAGTCAGACCTTCATTGCTACAATTAACATGATTTACACATATTTACTTAGCAGACACTTTTCTCCTATGTGACCTAAAATGACTACCCTGTGGTATTTACCTGAAGCCATTATGGAAGGTGACTTACAGTATGAGATGTGATAAAGTAAACCTTCTACAGTCATTTAAACAGTGCCAACGTATCATACACACACACACGCACACAGACAGATGCATACACACAGTGTGGGCAATTTATCCACCCATTCCTTTGGACTGTGAGAGGAAGCCCACACAAACACAGGTACAGGCTGGCCACTGCGCTATGATGCCTCCCTTACACACAGTGGTACATTAGTTAATATGCCGATTGCATGTTATAAAATAGTAGTATCAGTTTGCATCTTGCTACCCAACATTGTAAAGTGTCTTTAAGTTTTCTACCAACCTTTGTACTGGAAAAGTTTAAAACGTGAGCTCTTTGATTCTCTGCAATTTACGTACAACACATACAGCAGTCCACCAGGACAACATCTGAAAAATCGTAATGCAAAATGTAATAACAAAAGTAACTAACAATAATTTAAACCGAAACTCTGAGCTTATTGTAAACTTTAATATTAGTTTCTTCATGCTGCTAGTTTATATAATTTTTAATATGTTCTTCAGATTTCTGCCTGGGATGCAGGTGGCATGGGAGTTTTTTTTTTTTTTTTTCATTGAGCAGACTTGGCCGCTTTGGTGGCAAATACTCCCACTTTATTGAATTTTACTAAGCACTGCAGCAAAAGACAAAATGCGTAACCATTTACCATCGAGGAAGAACTGAGAGTTCAACTAAGAATATAACTATGCATTAAATTATATCAGAAGCCATGTTAAGGTCCAAAGGAGCAGCAAAAAAGAAAAAAATTACCTTCAAATAATAATTATGAATAGTAAGTATAATATAATTTACATATATAACATGAAAATAAGAAATGATATATGACACACAGCACTGCATATATATGTATGTATTTATATATTGAACATGAAATATGTATAACAAGAAATTCTATATGACACACTCACTATTAAATATTTACAAATAGCACATTGTATTTATTATATACAATATAATTATAATAATTATACTGTTCTTTTATTTTTTTAAATTTCTTATTATATTTTTTGTATTTATTATATACAATATAATTATATATAATTGTTTTTATTATAAATGACTAAAATATACACACACATGCACACACACGCACACACACACACAGCCACAATGTTAAAACTACTGACAGGTGAAGTGAATAACATTGATGATCTCTTTACAACGGCACCTGTCAAGGGGTGGGGGGATACATTAGGCAGCAAGAAAACAGTCAGTTGTTGAAGTTGATGTGTTGGAAACAGAAAAAATGGGCAAGCGTAAGGATCTGAGCTACTTTGACAAGGGCCAAATTGTGATGGCTGGATGACCGGGTCGAAGCATCTCCAAAATGCTGGCAGGTCTTGTGGGTGTTCCTGGTATGCAGTTGTTAGTACCTACAGTACCAAAAGCAGTCCGAGGAAGGACAACCGGTGAACCAGCAACAGGGTCATGGGCACCCAAGGCTCACTGATGTATGTGGGGACCGAAGGCTACCCCCGTCCGGTCCGAGCTACTGTAACGCAAACTGCTGAAAATGACAGAAAGATGTCGGGACACACAGTGCATTGCAACTCTGCTGCATATGAGACTGTGTTGCCGCAGACTGACCGGTCAGAGTGCCCGTGCTGACCCCTGTTCACCGCCGAAAGGGCCTATGATGGAAATGAAAGAAGCAATTCTCATCAGTGATGTTTCCCCCATCTCTTCCCCAGGTAAACACACACACACACACACACACACACACACACACACACACACACACCCAGCCATCCCACGTATGTATATATTCCTGTGATCATACATTGCTTCCACCTTAATTTAGTTAAAAAGAAAAAATCTTACTTTATTTGTAACAACTATGAATACGTTCCATTAAAACTGGATAAGTGAGAAGTGAGTAGGGGGTATAATATCTTACATATGCAGGTGTAATAGAAGTTATTGTACTGACTATCTGGCTTAAATACACACACAAGATTGGATGCCAAACACACTGCACACACAGATGCACTTCCTTGCTCAAACCACAAACAGAAAATGGAAGACAATATGGTTTGGTGGTGTACGGTACAATTTGTTGATACATTCGTCGTACGCACACACACACACACACACACACACACACCATTGTACATACCCATCTCATTCATGTATACTTTGAAGCAACTGAAAATGGCTCCTGTGTGAAGCGGCACAAAAAGGCACCTGACGAAAAGCAAGCAGACTGGTGCGCACGGGCTGTGCCCCAGGTACGGCCATGCCTGTTGCACTGCGTCTCTGACATTGACGCTGCCTGACAGTGACTCTGCAAACCAGACATGACGATGCCCTGTGGAGCTGTCAGTCACGCATTCAAGCGCGAGAGACTGAGCCGCTGTGCTGTGCTACAAGTGGACACCCGATTAAGGCCCTGCAGGCGAAAAAGCCCACGATCCTCCTTGCACTTGTGAATAAAAGCACGTATTTTTTGAAAATTCCTCCACGTTTCCTGGGAACTCGTTTCCCAGTATGTATTGACGTACTTGTCTTAAGTGTCACGCTTGAAATATTCCGTGCAGACTACAGTCAGCATATGGCCTTTGAATGACTTTTAGATGCACCGAAATCTGGCTCCGCTGCTTTTACAGTTTGCATTCTACTGGAGAAGCTGGGGCCACCAGAGATGGATAGGATAGAATAAGGCAGGACAGAATAGGTGGACACAAGATCCTCATAAGATGCATAACAATAAATAACAAAAAAGGAAAACATAAATAAATAACTGCTAAACTGCAGTAATAATGCATTCTCATTGCTGGGAGGGAGTTGCGTGGCATTTTGTAGGTTGATGGCTGTCAGTAAGAAGGACCTCCCAGAAGAGCTTCTTAGTGCACCTGACTAGAAGAGCTCACGGGGGTCACTTCATTTTGGCGGATGTGTGTCATTGTCCATGACGAACTGCCGCTTTCTCCTCATCCTGGTGTCTGCCACCGCCTCCACCAAATCAGGCCTCTGACTCCATAACAGAACCCGCTGCCTTGATGGTTTTACTGAGTCTGCGCTTCTCAACAGTGATGTTTCCCCCCAGCGTCGCAGCATAAAAGATGACACTGGTGACTGCAGTCTAGCAGAATATATGGAAAACATTGGTACACAAGCTGAAGGACCTTAGCCTTTGAGGAAAGTAGAGCCTCTGTGTTGAGACCAGCACAGTCTGTTTTATTCATGTGGACCCCAAGTACTTGTAGGAATGGACCAGCTCCACATCCATTACCACCAGTAGTCACAGGGTGCAAGGACTCCTTAGTACAGCAAGGATTAACCGACAGCTTTTAAACTGGAAAAAACTTAAAAAAGAAAGGAATAAAAATTTTGATTGTGCAATAGCATTTGGAAGTAAAAATGAAATCATCTAATGAATCCATGCTGAGTGGAATGATTGCTCAGCAGGTAGCACTGGTGCCTCACAGAGCCTGGGCAATGGATTTGAGTCTGCCTTAGTTTTTTTTGCAGTTTGCATGTTCTCTCCTGGTTTGCATGGTTTCCTACAGGAGCTCTGGTTTCCTCCCACAGTCCAAAGACTTGTGTTTCACCTGGATTCCGGCTAATCTGTGTGTGTATTTGTGCATGAACGAGTGATGAACCGGCATGCCTCCCAGGGTCATGCTTCTAAGACAAACTGGAGACCACCAAAACCCTGCACTTGACTATTTGTTATGGTCCAAAAGCATGTGTTTCATGCAGACTGGGGAATCTAAACGGTGTGCAGCCCAGGCTGTAGTCTGTCTAGTGTAAGGTCCAGACCATCACTTGTGTATGTCTGGGTTCTACCTCTCAAGTCAGCCAATTGGAAGAATCGCCCAGTTAATATGAGGGCATTTAAGGAATGGAGACACCTGGAGAGGAAGGTGGAGGCCTGTGCCAGAAAAAACGTGTGTGGTTTATTATTCAGTGTTAGTTGGCAAAGTGTCTGTTTCTGGTGTTCCTGTACTCCCTTAAAACCAGTCTAAGCGGTGTGGACTCTGTAAATACCTGTGATTATAAAGCAACTGGCAGAAGGGGGGCAAGGCCATTTACTTTGATCACTTTTCTCCGGGTTTTTACTGTGGTGATGGAGCCAGGGTAGGACAATGTACTTTTGTTCATTTTTGTTTGTTAGGGTAGTTGTCCCTAAATTGAGGGGTTTTTTTTACTTCTTTTGTTGGCTTTGCTCACCCTTGGAGCAAGGACTTGGGAATTTAGTAGCAATAATAATAATAATAATAATAATAATAATAATAATAATAATAATAATAATAATAATAATAATAAAAGAAAAGTCATTACAAAGTTTTGATTCTTTTGTGGTTGGGTCAGTTCTTCCCTCAATCTCCGTGTTTAATCCCAACCCCAGACTGGGTGCAGCAATGCCTGTCACAATGAGGGAAGAATCCTGGACAGTTGGAGCTCTTGCTTGCACTGACTTGGCTACTAAATGATCTTAGTCAAGAAATCCTTTGAAAGTCATCATCCGGTTTGTAAGCGCTGTATGCAACCGACGGCCGGCAACACCGGTTTGTCAGTAACGCTAAAATCAATGCGCGCTAATACGCTGGCATGCAGTGAAGAACGTCCTGGGTATGATATTCCCAATCCAATAAACAGGCACTGTAGCAAAACACTGTGCTAAATTGCAACCATGTCTGGTCAATGTGCCACTGGATGGGGACGAGGTTATTTTCTCGGTTGCTTTGCAATTTGATGCTGAGTGTATATTTGCACTGGAAGGTATTGTTTACAGCTGCTTTTCTCAGCCAGTTCTGATCCATTTCTTGTATGGGTAATTTACCCCAGGCACCGCAAATCATGTCTGACTTGCCAGTGTAATTGCTCACTGTCCCCCAGGAAACGGCTCAAGGCGGAAAAAAGAGAGAAACGACAAGTTTGCCACTGCAATATGGGATACTTAGGAGCGAAAGGCATAAATAGATTTCACGTTGCTATATTTTATTTAGGCCTCCTTTATCCAAGTGGTTCTGACCCTATCTGAATGCAGTTCAGGGATGTGGTGGTGCAGCAGGGTAAGCTGGTGCCTCCTAGCTCTTGGACTGCTTCTCTGATGTGGGGTTCAGCCCAGCTCAGGGGTGTGTGTGGAGTTTGCAGGTTCTCCTCTGTGCTTGCACCCCTCTGAAGCAAGAATGTGCTGGAGGAAGGCAATGGCCAACCCCTTCTGTTGTTCTTTACCTTGAAAGCCGTGCCAGTGGTCACCCAGGGGTCAGTAATGACTTAATGGCACTTTCCAGTTCCAATATAGGGCAGGGTACTTTTCTCAGAGATGCTATAGTATGTTCCCAGGACCTTCAGGGTGCAAGATAACAGCTCTAACCATTGAACTGGTTTGTGGCTTTCCATTCAGTGCTGTGAAAAAGAATTTACCACCTTCCTGGTTCCTCCTAATACTGCATAGTTGCCACACTGAAGGGTTTCAGATCTTTAGGTATTTGGACCCCTATAAGAAAAAAAAATGCACCAGGCAATGGCAAAGCACTTCCTTTCCTCCTTGCCTTGAAAAGTAGTCCAGCGGTCGCCAGACATGACTCAATAGCACTTTGCAACTTAGAGTACAGTACTGCTGGAGATAATGCATTAAAAACAATTAAAAAAAATTACTCCACATGGACTATTTTTCCTTAGCATATACAGGGTTAAATAATTTTTTAAGACCGAGCTTTCGCCATTATCATCAACTCAGTGAGTCACTGCTTGCCGCTGCTGCATGTATGCCTCAGGCTGTGTAGGCAGTTGTATATAACGTAGCCAACTCTGTTTTGCTGTTGACAGTTCTGCATCTTTTAACACAACAGCACGCTTTTCTAGGGTTCATGCTGTCAGGGATTAGCAGTCCTTGTTTTCACACCCCCCCTTTCTTCCTCCACCCCCTCTCCAAACCTTTGGAAGCCTCATGCGGGGGTCTCTAAGCATGCTCAGGGATGGGACCTCGGACACAGACTTTTAAAAGATAAGATAAGGTAAGATAAGATAGATAGATAGATAGATAGATAGATAGATAGATAGATAGATAGATAGATAGATAGATAAACCTGCAAATGTTCCGGGTCATCTCTTTCCCAGCTTGAATCCACCCAAGGACAGGCGGTCCTCCATAGCTTTTGGGCTGAACATGAACTTTAAGTTAAATAACACAAGTGTGGAAGAAAAATAATGAAGTGAAATGTTAATAAGTCCGAGGTGCACGAAACAAATAGAGCCAAATGGTATTAATTAATAGGAACAGTAGCCGCAGCCGACTTTCATTTCCCGCGTCATGGCACTGAAAATTGTCTTTACCAATTAATTCAACACTCTTTTCAAGTTTGTGCTTGTGATGTGGGAAGATAAAGAGGTTTTATTTCTACAAAAAAAAAAGTCTTTTAAAAACAGATCTGTTAAAGAAAAGCTCATTTCATGTTGCATGTGATATGGTAATTAAAAAGTAAAGGTTATTTTGTGGAAACAAAAGGCTAATAAGATGCTTATTTTGCTGGTTCGGTTTGCATGTATCTGGGTCCCCTTTGTGAGCGGGGTCACGGCTACTTGTGCTCCTGCTGCTCGTATGCTTATTCCTGTTCCCTCAACACGCAGAAACACTGCTTGGGATCTTGTGCAGCTCGGTAGGCTTTTTGACCTATTCAGCCAGCTGCCTTCGGAAAGTCAGGCTCAGCCGTGTTCATGTGTGAGGTGAGAGCCACGGCAGTAAGAGGAGAAATTTTCTCTGTTTTCCAGAATCTGGAAGGAAAGGATGACATGTCCTGCCTTTTTGTAGCGCAAACATTGTCTTTTCATAAACATGGGACTGACTGAACACGACATCACGGTACAGTCCCCTGGTAAATATTCCCTTTTCTCCTCATGTGCACATGACAAATTGTGAAGCTGGATGACCTCCAGCCCCTTGTGTGGTCACAACAAATGGTACTGTAAACACTTCCGTGCCAGACCATTACTCAAAGTTCAAAATTCGCAGTAAAGGCTTAAAACATTTTCTTTTTTTAATTTTTATTGTGTGACACTGATGAACTGTGCTTTATTTTTAGATGTCCTGTTCCGCCAATGCGGCTGTCGACTGCTAAGAGGTCTCTGTCTGACTTTTTGTCGGCGCTGATTTAAATTACCTTTGACTTGGGTCAACTTGCAGCATCGATTTCCTTACTGTGTCCCTTGTTGCCCAGCTCAAAGGAATCATGGACTTTCTTTCGACTGCGTTATATTTCCCGATTGTGAACATTTCTAATGGACGGTGCTTACTGTGCATTTTGAGGAACAGATGCATCATTCACGGACAGCCATACCTCTTCTTTCACCCCGCCAAACACTGGCCCCATTTAAAGACCTGGGAACCATTTATCTTAAATAACCTCCGACACCATAGATCACATTGGCTGCAGACGTGCAGTTCTTTACATTAGAAAAAAATAAGTATTAGAAAGGAACCGAGACACTGAAACACTGAAATGCACAATAATTTGGCGCGATTACTCATAAAAGTGCCAACCAAAAAAATTTTATAACACAAAATGGGATCTGAATGATTGTTTTAAACGTGAAAATAAGTGTTATTTACACTGTTATCATTGTTTCGAGCCTGGCGGATGAACAAAACTGACATTTTTTAAGATTCTCCTTAACATCTATTGTCAAACTGGAAAGAAAATAATAATGCACATTATTATTATTATTATTATTATTATTATTATTATTATTATTATTATTATTATTATTATTATTATTATTATCCACACCTTATGTGCACAGGAATATAAATTATGAATCACATGCAGTTGGAGCGAAAGATGCCCTCTAAGACAAAAGTGCTGCTTTTCGTTTGGATGCTGCTGGAGTTCAGCACAAAGAAAATGGCAGGCACAGAAGTTCAGTGTTTACCTATAAAATAATAAAGAAAATTAGCTGCATTTCAGTGTGCTTTGAGTGAGCAAACACTGGCCCTTCAAGAAGTATCGTCCAGCTATTAAGGAGCACAGTCTGGTTTTGTCTTCGTGGGCCGGCCAGATGTGTAGCCACTGGGTCCGGCAGCCACCCTGGCAGTAAAACACAAATGAGATGGATGCAGTACAAAGGGAAGCAGCCTGGCTGCTGTTTATTAGAACAAAAGACCTGCTGGGTAACATCCCCTGCCCTTGCTGGGATATTTCAAAGGGAAAATCTAGTCTGTTACTCAGTCACAAGCAGGAAAGCATAAGGAGAAAAAGAAACTGGCAGCGCTTATTCTCCGGGTCTCTCTGGATCGTCTTCTTTGGCTGTCGTGCCCCCCCTCCGACACTCTCAACCTCTTTGTTAAAGGCACCCTGCAACCAGCTCCCGCTATGGTGACCATACAAGGTGCGGTCAGCACCCTTGATTCAACCTAACATTCTGCTCTGGCTCAGCGACCGAAACAGTGTTTAGGGGTTGCTTAAATAATTTGTCCTAGGCAAGACAGGACAAGAAAAGTGTAAAATGCAAGTTATATTTATTTACTTATTTAGAACAGACAAGTTAGGGTTAGGGTTAGGAGGGTCATGTTAAACCCCCACCTCATTCCCAAGGAGGCCTCTTTTGAAATCCACTAAAACCAAAGGGAAACTGGGAAGAGCCACGTGAAAGAGGAGTCCAAAAAACTGACAGTTGTCTCGGTGTTGTCTGGCCTGCTTTTTCAATGTGGTAATGTAGCTTCTTCAGAAGGAATTTTAGTGCAGTAGCGCAGCACTTACCCACTTCTCCCTCTATTTCTATTGGGAATTAGGATGGAGGTGCAAACTCAGTGTGAACAGCTAAGGTAGTAAACCTACACCTCCTTCACAGTTAGCACCAGGAAGTCAAGTTCAGCAGTTTGATCCATATTAAGATTTGTCTAATATTTTACCCAAGACTGATTTAGCAGTTTGACATATATTTAAAAAAAAATGAAACACACCAAAGCATTATCTCTGCAGGGAGCACACTGGACGTATGGGGTCTCTTGGATAAGTTGAAGGCACTATAATTTGATGAGTGAGGGTTTCAGCAGTTAAAATGACCTCTGGTACTGAAAGGAAATCTGAAGTGAGTGTATGATTGAACAAAAGCGGGAATGAAGGAATGATAAACCCATAGTTTTTTCCAAATGGTGCTATGGTTATTTGCTTTCACTGCACAGCTATGCATTCTCCATGCATTTAAAAATATTTAAATAAATAAATAAATAAATAAATAAATAAATAAATACAAAAAAAAAAAAGGATATAAATAAAACTGATGCTGATGCTGAATTGTCCTCCAAGGTCATATTCTTTGCTGAAGGAAATGCAGACTATTTTCAGACAGACGGTAGAAAATGCCCCAGTCTGTGCCCCAGGTAAGATCTGACTGAGGATTAAGTTAACAGATTCCCTTTTATTTAAGCACCTCCTTTCCTTCTGTGGGAATTGAGTGTATTAATAATAAATAATAGGGGATTCATGTAAAACAGAACATGTAGCCACAGTGTGGTTTTTGCACTGGTTTTGTCGTCAGCATTGTTTCATTTCAAGATGATATCTGACTTTTTCCGGCCCGAGTTGGTTCAGCTGTTATTTCACTATGGGTTGGCTTGCTCTTTCAATGGTGGGAACATTGTGTGGTGGTGTAGCTTCCTGTCTTTCATGTTATTACCTAACCAGCTGTGGACGGACTGTGGCTCTGGCTTGTCCGTGTAATGACCGAGCATCGGCAGCAACCCCCCCAGTTGAACACATAGGAGTCCACTTCCCTAAAACTAATCTCCCTGAGGTGTTATGCAGGGTTTGCATAAACCAACCACTTTTTTGTACTGCTGCTGCTCAGTGCAGACAACCTCTTCCAGCAACATTCAGCCACGGGTCTGGATGGTATCGATCGGTCGCTCTTTGGAAAATGGAAAATTTTATTTTGTAAAAGTAATGCTTCAATTCCACCTACTTGGTGATAGATGCAGATGTCCCACTGATATGGACTTGCCAAGGGTTCTGTTGAGACCTGTGTGCTTGAACCCCTTCCCAGCTCCTGGTTTATTTAAAAAGTCCCTCTTAAGATCTTTCTGTTGCCCGGGTGATGCTGAAATTTACGGCCCGATGTTGAATTGCTGACGTGAGTCCTCTAGCTTAATCTGAAGAATTTAATTTTTAAAATTTATTTTGGTAATTTGAGAATGTGCCCGGTAAAGCTACTATTTTCAAAACCCAGCGTTAAAACAAAAAACACTTTATTAAATTGTCTTTTTGCCCTGAATTGCCAGCCTTTAAGCACAGTTCACACGATAACTAGCTGGTTATGCACACTGTCGGGTTGCAAACTTAAGACACCATATTAATTGTTGGAAAATCATACGGGACGGCAGGTGTGGAAAGGTGAGCCTTATGTGAGGATGCATTTTCATGCCTTAAAGTATAAATCCTCTTACGGAGCTGCTTGCTTACTTTGGGAGGTAAATATAAATTCCTCCCACAGATGTTAAGACCTGCTTAATCTCTTGGGTAGATCTGCTCATGGCTCTCATCTCTCCAACAATTTTGCTGAGCTTGTTGGTTAATCTCTGTCTTACAGGTGCACTGCAATAAAACAGTCTTGAATGTGGAATAGTAACAACTTTTCAGATTAAACGGCCTTTTTATGCGGTTCATGGGTTATGGGTAGAAGGCAAGAAATCAAGGTGTTTGGAAGTCATCCATGACTGTAAGGACAGGTGTAGGAAATGAAAGGTGCTTGTGCAAAAGTGCTGTTTTACGCAAAAGTCAAACATACGTAAAGTCAAATTTACTCTTTTTGAAGCTTTTTTTTTTTTTTGCTAAATGGGTGAGTTAAACACACGTCTGTCAGGATTTGTTGCAACTCCTTCCGGGAACTTGGGGGCTGTGGTCAAAGACCTGAATTTTAAACAAAAATGGCTTCCATTCAAGTGCTATGATGGATTTGCCCGGGTCTTCAACCTGAACTGCCCTAGACAAACAGATGAATGGAAACGTGCAAGACAGCAAGTGTTTGGTAAGCAACCGCTTAAGCCCTGCCATCATTTTGGAGCTATAAACAGGCAGCAAAGGAGGAAAAAATGTGACTCCACGTGCATGAAGTTTTGCCCATTTGTTCATAAACTCCCCCTTCCTGTTTGGAAGGTAACAAACTGCCAGAAGTGCAAGTGTTAATGAAACCATAGCTGACATCTGCTCTTGCGCCCTTTGCTGTGGTTCTAACCCTGAACTGATACTGTGTAGACCACCTTGCTGTACAAATGGGATAATAAATCTAAGCACATTACTACAAACGCTTAGAAATGTGGAGAACAGCATCAGCCCAAGTAAAAGATTATTAATTCACTGAAATACAAGCCTGTCTCTAGCCTTGTTTCAGCTTTTTTGTGGTTACTTCCAGAAATACTTTGTGTTTTTGAAAAACAAGCAGTCTGTTGACCCTTTCACGCTCAGGCATGCATGGCACAACCTCACTCTCTCTAGATTTTCACAAAACTACCCTTTCTTCTTCATTTGGCCACCTCAGCCTGATCTAATGGGAACCAGGTCAGAAATGGCCCTAAATATTTACACTAGTGCATGTAGCAGCTGCAGAAAAATATACATTTTGATAACATTTACATTTTTGTACATTTTGAGTGATTTTAGGAAAAGTTATCAAATACCAGACTGAAAAGAAAGCATATAAGGTGAAATTTGACCCTCATGATCTGAAACCATTAATGCAACAGAAAATTTTTTACCCCACTTTTTTTCACTAGTACTATGGTACATTCCCTGGACCTTCAGGCTGTAAGGTAATAGCCCACAACATTAAACTGGTTTCTGGTTTTCCATTCTAGCACCATATTCAGTGCTGTGAAAAAGTATTCATCCCCTTCCTGGTTTCCCCTGTTATTGCACATTTGCCACACCAAAAGGTTTCAGATCTTTAGAGAAAATAGACAGACAGGTGGAGTCCAAGTAAACACATAACACCATTTTAAAATTATAATTTACTTTATTTAGGGAACACAGTAATCGAACACACAGTCACCCCGGGCTGTTACATGAATAGTAGAGGATTCTAATTCAAGTCCACCAACTTTTCCTTCGCTGTCTTGCCATTATTTCCTTTACCCGCTGTAGTGTATAAACTGAGCATTAAAGAGTTGCACTTTGATCCCGGTCTAATATTTTTACATGGCAACCTGGTTCATTTTCATTTCTGTTTTGGTAAAGTGCAAAAAAAGAAATAAGGGGGAAATATTCTTTCTCTCTGCCGGGTAGCTTTTGCCAAGGGTGCAACGTGGCCAATAATTAATTTCATAAGGATTAAGAAAAGAAACTCATTCCTTACTGGAGATGGCAGGAACTATGTCTGAACTGTCTGGAGCAGCACGTTTGGTCTTGCTTTTTAAATGCAATGAAAATTATATCACTAACATTTTCTGACACTTCTTTCAAATTACACATCGCATTGTTTTATCTTTAGTCAACTCTTACGAGACACAAAAAGTACAAAAAAGCAGCGTCTACATTGTTGCAATGCAAATGGTGTTATTTCGTACTTTTTCAGTGAGCTGACAGAATATTAAAATCAAAATACTCTTTTAACAGAAAAACCAACAGCACTGAATAGGCTTGCCATTATTATTTCATTGTTATTATTTTTACATTATTGCACTATTTGTTTGAAACAGATATATCCATTACATGTTTGACAATATTTGAAAACTTGGGTCTGTGACAGTATTTTGTCAAAGGGTTATGAGCACATCTTCACAAAAAATAATTGCAAACCGCATCCTCAAATGGTAAAATGATTTTAAAAATTGAGAACAAGCAGTTTAACACATCAACTTTTGCTTCTGTTTTATCTTTTAACCAAGCAAGCCAAGCAAATATCTAATTTATGCATTTCTGCCTATCAAAAAATAAAGATAAAATTGAATTTGCACATATATTTTAAGAAGGTAGTGGGTAGCTCTGGTGCTTCACTGCTGCTCAAATGTGAATCCAGAAGCTTAGCCTGTGAGCAGTGGACAAGTTCGTCCCTGTTTAAGAAAATTACTTTGGGTGCCACAGTTTCCATCTAAAGTCCAAAGACTAGTGTCTGTCTGTCTGTCTGTCTGTTTGCTTGCCTTTTTAGATGCCCATATTGTTGAACATGCACCTCTAGCCTTACTGCAAGTCACTCCATTCACTGAACGCTCACGCCCACTGTTAGTTTAAAAAGTAATGTTACGTGAACACTGTATGCTCTTCCACTGGCAGGCAAATTGAAAATTAAAATCATCTGTCATTCAGTGGCAAATGGTACAAGATGTTCACTTTCCAGAAGCATCCTGCATTGTTATGGGGAAGGAGTCCTGGTGGTCTGTGTAATTGGGTGTTACACAACATGTGTGAAGACCCGTGTAGCTGCTGTGCTTTGGTAAGAATTGGTCAAATGTGGGCAGCAGTTTGCTTTAAGTCAATGAGCGAAAGAATTAGGAAGAAAAAAACAGGAAGTTTTCCTACACACAGCCCACACATTTTATATCATGGTTTTGCCAAGAAAAAAAAAACAAAAAACATTTTTGAATTAAAAAGAAAACTCTTGCAACTGAATAGAAATACTCTATGTCTGTGCACAATATAGCATTATGTAGATAGATAAATAGCTAGATAGACATCAAACTGAAGTCCATACCAAGTACAACACTTTTTGTAGAGGAATTTAACTGTTTATCATACTTGCCCAAATGTTTGCCATACCTGTCCTATATTTGTTAATGCCAGCGTACTTCAAACAAGTTAACGTGTTTCCATCAAGATGACAGTGACCCTCCCCTTCCCTTTCCAAAGCCCTCTCACAAGACACCTACACCTGTGGAAATGCTCGCAAGCCCAAATGAGCGGGACACCGGAAAGTGGCGGCAGCGTGATTGGTTACAGTGTTTTGAGCGCCCCGTCCTACATGGAATTCGGCTGGGCTCTCCGAGGTGAAAGACGAGGTGCTTCCATCGCAGCCATCTGGCAGGCGGGGGTGTTTGGGGAACTGTGACCCACATGAAGGACTTTTGCAAGGGAACTGCTGAGTAGCATCTGCTCGCGCTGAAAACGCCTTGGGTCCCTCCTATGACATGACAAATTATGTTGGGCAGTTTACATTTAATTATTCACCTGAATGCCCACCTACATGGGGGATTACAACTTACGCAGGGGTGAATTAATGCACCATCCTTGTGGGCACACAAATTAAGGACTTCAGATGTCTGGACGCAAACTTTTTGGAGATGCATGATCCTGCTGCAGATGCAAGAGTGCACAACACATTTTAATCCATATTATTAATAGCATACAGTATGTTAAGGCCATTAAAAACTAATAATCATGGTAAAAATTCTCCGTACAGTTAATCATTTTCTACAGCATTTTTTTGGAGCAAACTACAATGCGATTTCCAAAACCTGGAGCATGCATTAATTTTACACCATGAAGTGTGTATAAATTTTTTTCATTTGCCTGTTTACTTTGCTTTTCTTGGCAAGGACTTCACTGAAAATTAAGGTGCGATAAATAACCTTCTGGACACAAAATATTTGCAGGCTGAACTTATCACTCGCTTCCTAGCGCAGCAACAAAATCGCAGCCAGCGATTTCACTTCTGCTCTTATCTTCACAGTCCTTTTTGTTCTTCCCCATTTGGAAATCGTCGTATTCCGGAGCTAAATTCGGGAAAACTGTAGACAACTCCCCTAATCGCTCCTTGTTGCTGCTTTCATTGCAGAAATATGGAAGTAACAAAAAATAAAAAGAACATTTCTCTCGATGTTTAAAGGTGCACAAATATGGATGCATACAGCATTTGTGTTACGTTTGCATCGCTTTCCGTCTTCCACACCCATTTGTCCGGTACAGTTTGGCCAGTGTGGTCACACCTCTGGATTCATTTGCTTGGGCACATGAACCATCTTGCATGGAGACTGGCTGGATTGTAATCCTTTTCCCAAAGGTTTCGTCTCAGACCAGGCCAAACCTGTTATCAAATGAAATATAACTCTGGCACTTTGGTTCAGAAATATGTTGCTAAAATGGAAGCATGAAATAAATGGGGAAATATGTTACTGGAATTTAAGGGTATATGTTGCTAAGTAGAGCTTTCAACAGTCAAATACTGAAGACTCCATGAGTCACTCAGTGTAATGGAGCTTATAATGCTCTTATATAATCATTAAGGGCTTTTTTCAGCTTAGCAACCATTACTTTGTAGTTTAACCATTGCTTTCAGCTAATACAACCTCAACTTTTGCATACTGAAATATCAATATTTCAAGGCTACAGGGATGATGGGATTTGACTTAACCAATGTTTAACAAATATAAATGGAAAAAAGGTCACTTTTATTTCGCTTCTCTTTTTGACAATGGTGGAGACAGGAGAGCCGTCCGAGACCTTGATAAAAGCTATTATCGCCAAACGTAAAAATTTGAAATGGGTACAAGGCTGTCCCATGAGACTTTGGCATTCCTGTTTCCTCAGTTTGCAGTGTTATCAAGAAGTTTGCTCCTGACTGAACTGTCAAGAACCTCCCGGGACGTGAAGAGGAAAAGTTTTCGAAGATTGGTGCAAATGTTGAAAAAACACCACATGAAACATCTAAAGAGCTTAAAACTGGATGAGTGTGGAATGATGGTGTCAACCAATACCATACCCCACACACTAAACCAAGAAGGCCAAGGCTTGTCTGTTGAAAGACAAAAATAAAGAAGCACTACTGAGCTTTGCACAAATCTACCTAGAGAAGTTCTTCATCCTTCTGGGAAAATGTTCTGTGGGCTGATGAAATCAAAAGAGAGCTCTTTGGGAATGCAAACCAGTGAGATGTTTAGAAGAGATGAAATGAAGCTTACGAGGAAAAGAACAACCAGCCTACAGTTAAATGTGGTGTAGGTTCCGTAGCGTTGTGGGCCTGCTTTGCCGCATCTGGTACTGGAAGACTTGAACTCTTAAATGGAATAAAGAAACGAGAAAGTCATCAAAGCATTTTAGAGCAAAATGTCCCACCCAGCATCCAAAAAGTAGGTATGGGTCAAAGATCATGGGTCCTCCAGCAGGAGAGTGACCCAAAACATACATCCAAAAGTAAAAATAAAAAAAGGAAACTGGGAAGCAATATGTCCTGATCTCAATGTGATGGAAAACCTTTGGAAAGAGTTACTGTTAGTAAAAGGGATCCTGCTAACATCTGAGAGCTACAATGAACTCCAACTGAAGAGTGGGAGGAACTGCCAGCAGAAAGGGGCAAGCAGCTTAAAGATGCTACTAGAAACCAAGTTTATGGAAGGTGAATTTAATACCATCCAGGTCAAATTTTCTTTTTCTTCGGTGAAAAACAAACAAAAAAAAAACTACATGCAAGTTGACCAGACATCTTTTTTGATTGTATAACTTTTTACACCTTTTACATCATAGAATATTCTGATGGCAAAAGCTGGTATCTTTCCAGTTATTTCTGATGGCACTGTACACGATACCCCTAAACTACAACCAGAACTGTATTTTGAGACAAAATTAGCATTATGAACAGTAAGAGTCCAAGCTGTTTTGAATGAATTCTCATTCTCTGTGCTATTAATGCATTAAATAATGAATCACAGCAAGCCCAACAAACCGAAAAAGGCTCAGTTTTTACCTTTTGGACATTTAAGTTAAAATCAAGGACAGCACTTAACATCACATAGAAATTGCACCCAAGGGAAGTACAAGGTGCATTTGGTGGCTTTTCAAGTGAAAGTACAACTGCTCGGAATTATATTACACACTCGCTATATCATGAGCGTAGCGGTGCAGATGCGGAGCTGCAGTTCCATTAAAACTGACATTGAACAACATGACAACTAAAGATGACAACCTATGTAAATAACAAGACAAATATCTGCACTTAGAACATCTGCTGAATTTAATTAAGGACCCCTTGCATTTTCTCTTGCGGGTTGTTTTGTTAGCAAATCAGTTTTGTTACAAAGGTGTCGAAACTGAAAATTGAATCCCTGCAAAACCGAGGAGAAACATGCACTGCCTTTCAATTCAAGGCATCTTAGTCATACGATTACTCAATATAATGGGTTCTAATTTTGTTCTGCCATGCAGATGCACCCATGTGCTCTCAACTGCGTCAATTTATAGCTTTTATCATGCGGAATATGTAGGAATATTTGTGCATATTTGTGTTTTTATAGAAAACATAGGCTTAACATCAACAACAACAACAACAACAACAACAACAACAACAACAACAACAACAATAATAATAATAATAATAATAATAATAATAATAATAATAATAATAATAATAATAAAAATAAAAAACATGTCAGCATTGTCAGGAGTGAAAATTTTGCTATATATAAAGTGTCATACTTATTCCTGTAAGCAATACTGTGGCTCACAGGGGTCAATCTGACTTTGCTATGAGTACCCTTTCTTTTATTAACTATTAAAATGATTAAAACACTATTGTTTCAATATGCTATAATATTTCTCCCGGCGTGCAGTTTGACCGATTGATCGATCGATTGCTTCTTTGGAAATGTCTGATGTTCCTCCTTTCATAAAGGAAGAAGCATCAGCATTCGTAAAGTGCTGGGCTGGTTTTGGGCCTTTGACCTAAGCTGATGTAAATTTTGAAAAAACAAAACTAAGTGTTAAGTGAATGCAATATTTGCTCTAGTCCGCGTTTGCCCTCGTTTGACCTTGCTGACCATGAGCATCTTTATGTTGTGCTTCTCTGGTCAGACAACAAGAGATTAGCTTTGAATAATGAGGTAGCACACAATATTTCAATTTTAAAGCTGCAATATGCTATTGGGAATGAGGGTCCGCTTTTTTTGTTCAAAGTCCCACATCACGTAACCCAAATGTAATTAAACTGCGTTGTTAAAGGTGGTAGATAACTGTGTCCTTCAACGGCAAACTCTGAGGTGGTGTAGTCAGTTCAAATTAATCATAGTTGGTTTAAATGTGACAAGCGAGCACACACACACACACACACACACACACACACACACACACACACACACACACATCCACCGTTGGTCCTGTGAAAATACCAAAAACCCATTGGCACAATCCACTGACAGGTTATATTAATTTCGGTTCAGAGCAATGCTTATATTTTTAGTCTTCTGTGACAATTATGAGAGGAATGCCCATTTGTCTTCCATGGGTCAAATTCCTTGAAGTTTATAAAAACTCCCTCAGCCACTGTAATTGCTGACTAATCCCACATAAATCCACCAATCCGCCCTCCCATCCCCAATCCGAAAAAAAAAGATCAGCATATAAATTTGGTGTAGAGAAGCTGTTGCTGCTTCCAGATGAAGTTTTCTCACCTGTGTTTTTATTGCTTCGTATCTTCACATTTTTTTTAGATGTTTGGTGGAGTAGCAGATCCAGTGCGGTGGACAGAGTCTTAAAACCGAAGGGTCTTGGTTGCTGCTGTAGTAGCATCGATCAAGGTGTTTATCCTAAATTGATCTAGTTAAAATTACCCTAAATCATAGTATGTGATATAGTACAGAACCCTACGACACTTTGCTCAAGGTGTCAGCTAAATAATGGCTGATAATACCGCTTTGCAATCTTTGTCCATTCAACAAGATATGTGATATTGTCAAATCACAATGAGTGTGATGGGCTACAAAATGTTATGAGAGAAAACCGATCTTTCAAAATTTACAGTAACAGCTGTAGTGTTATTCAAACTTCAAGTGAGACAAAGGGCAATAAATGAGCTATTGTATAGGGCAGAGAAATGTCAGAGAATTAGTCACGGAGTAGGAATCAGGGAGGCTAAAGTCTTATACTAAAACATCAGAAAAATTAAATGTACTTTTTGGAAAAAAAAAACACACATTTAATGGGGGGACTTCTTTTTTCTTTGAGTCAGTTCAGTGCTTACTGGTGTACAGTATTGAGGGGATTAAGTCTGTATTTTGGAAAGCTTCTGTCAGGACTCAGGCCTGAACTGGGACTTTTGGCCATTCTGTGTACTGCAAGGCTACTTGCCCCTTGTCCCCCACCTGATCACCATTATTACCTTCATTATTCCTCCATTATTGTCTCTTGTGTTCTTCAAACAGCCCCTCTCTGTTATTTATTGTATTAGGTATTTAAGTCCTGTGTTTGTAGCAGCTCTTTGTCAGATTGTGACTGTGTTTTCCTGTGTCTGCTCTGTGATGGTGATCTCTGCTTGTTTTGATCTGCTTTTGCCTCCTGAGTTGAATTGGTTGCTGCCTTAGACAACAGATTCCAGATGCAGCCATGTTGATTCAGGGACAAAAGAATGCAACTTTCTGTACTTTAATTGGAACTAATAGGTGAGGGAATACAGGCGTCAGGTCAAGTCTAAACACTCTGTCATTTGTTCCAGAGGAACAGTCCCCTTCCCATTGACAGCAAGGGCTGAAATAGGGATGCCACTGCAACTATGTGTTTGTAACTAGGAATGTGTATTGGGGCCGGAATGGTGTGCACCATGGTGTTTATCCTTAATTCTGAACTGTGATAAAGGCAATGCAACGGCCGAAAGAAGAAGAAGAAGAAGAAGAAGAAGAAGAAGAAGAAGAAGAAGAAGAAGAAGAAGAAGAAGAAGAAGAAGAAGAAGAAGAAGAAGAAGAAGATAGGCAATGCAACGGCCGAAAGAAGAAGAAGAAGAAGAATAAAGGCAATGCAAGCCATAATGTATTTAGCTGACATTATTTAACAAAGTAAAGCAAAGTACAGAAACCATGGGAGGGGGAAATGAAGTACACAATAATTGTTTCTATAAGGCTGTCAGATGCTGCTTATCAAATGCAGTTGAGTAGTTGATCATCTTGAAGGATGACTGTGGCTGTAAAAACAGTACTTTTGGCAGGTTGGTTGTCTGAAGCATTCAGGTGCATGTTAATGCCATGCCAAGGAGAAAAGACATCCGTAAATGAACACAGAGAAGCAACTGCTGCTGCTCATCTATCTGGAAAAGGTTGTAAGGGTCCCTTCCAAACAATTTTAAATCCATCATTCTGCAGCAAGAAGGACTGTTCGCAAGTGGAGAACATTCATAACCGTTGCCAATCTTTGAGTGAGCATAACCGTAAATACTCTCCAAGATCAGGTATAAAGCTCAGAGAAATGACAAAGAATCCAAAAGTAACATCTATGGATCTTCAGGCATCAGTTAATGTTAAATGGTAACATTCATGAAGATATGATTCGAAAAAGACTTTTCTGATGGCTTTTGTAGACAGGTAGCCAGGAAAAAAACCCTTCATCTGCATCTGAACAAACGACAAGACTTCTATCCTTTAGACACACACAACCAAAGTGAGGATATCTGGTTATAATGCGGAACATCTTATTTTGTGAAAACCAACCAACACTCCCTGCCAGCCACCGAGTGCAGTGGGGGGAAGTTGTCCGTCCGATAGCTAAAGCTAGGCTGAAACTGCGTCGCGCTCCTCAAACATCAATAAACTAAAGCCATTTTGTAAATAAGGGCGAGGAAACGATGCGAGAGACTCAAACTCAAACGTAAAACAGTTATTTTAAGTTGTCGCTGCTAAAGGTGGTTCTACAAGCCACCGAATTATGGGGCGTGCTCAATTTTTCCACACAAAGCCTCTGTGTGTCAGGTTATTTTCTGTTAAACAATCACATACTGGAATCTGTTATGTGCTGTTTGTCACCTGAGGTTAGATTTACCTAATTTTAGGACCAGGTGATTTATTGTTATGTCCTGGTACATTAAACCATAGATTTGAAAGATGGTGTACTTTGTTTTCCACACAACTGTATATTAAAAGGCTCTGGGCCACCGCTGACCAAGACAAATGGTTAATGATAATGGATGGGTACGCGCTTAAATATACAGTACGTATATTAAAATGTGATCAGGCAAAGGCCAAGAAGTAATGCCAAACAATCGCACAATATATTTTAGATATTTCACTTTTAATGTCTGTAATTATGACTGACGGATTAGGTGGTATGGAGTTGGTCCCAGGTTTCCATTCAGGATGCCAGCGGTTTGGAGACGCGACAGAGCATTGCTTTCAGAAACAAGGGCTGCCGTCACCCTGTCTTTGTTTTTGCCCTGGAGGCAGCTGTTCTGAATCGTGCCAACAGAGAGGACAATCACTCTCGTTCTCATCGCACCTGCAACAGAAGCCGTTCGCAGGAACGCGGCCTGACGCTGATGTATGATATTGTTCGGCGCCGATATGATAGTCAAACACCGTTGTTTAGAAGGCACACGGAGCAGGAAAAGTCACCGCAATCTCATATGCAGACACGTTTATGAAACAAATAAACTGTTTTGCCAGAAACAGGACAGTCATATTAATGCAATATTCTTTACGTGTTCTTTATTCTATTTAGTGACAAACACATCCCCTTTTCCTCCTTCTGGCTGTTTAAAGTTTTAACCTGTGATACAATTATAAATATTATACTTTTCCAGCAAAGCAGCTAAAAGATTATGTGTACCTTAAAGCATCAGCATTTAGCATTTACCAGTTCAATGTTTTAAAATGGCATGACTGTGTGTAGTTTTAATAATAATGTTAAAGTATTCCAAGTTTTAAGATAAATATTTTATTATCGCAAAAAGTTTGCAATTTCCATTACTGATTCTGTTTTGTTGATTTCCTCTGTGGTTTCTATTGTAATGACAGTTCTTGTACGAACTTCGGCACCTTTGGTTTGAATTTTGGGCGGTAAGTTAACTCTCTGTTTGTTTTGGATCCAGAAAAAAAGTTATTATACTGTTACACAGCCAAAACAAAGTGCCGATAAATAATGGGTAGCTATAGGCATGCTAAGAAAATGGCTCATTTTTGGTATTAATCGTTCAGCCTGGATGTGAGAAAAGAAGCCGTCTTCATTCATCTTCCCAAAGGGTTAATGAGCCACAGTTTTTTAATCGTCAAGTGGCAAAATGGGTGAAAGATGTGAACAAGCTGAAAGCCAACTGATTTATATTCTTTATTTCTTATTCTTTGTGTAATTGTGTTCTGAGTGCCTTTCATTCGCGTGACATAAAAACGCATGTCCGACGATTAATTTACGCGATGCATCACTGTATGCTCATTTAATTGTATTATGCATTTCCTTATATTTAATACAGTTATTACTTATGTCTGCCGTTTGAATAATAATGGAAAAATGAGTCGTGCATTTTTCAATGCGCACTTTCAGTTCAAAAAAGTTGCGTAAGTTATTTTCCGTGCAAATGTACGTGACTTCACTGCCTTGGTGTTTGCTCAGTGGTGTTGGCTCTTAAGGAAGTTAAAGATGCATCTTAACTGCCCGTTGTGGAGTCTGCAGATGCACTTTCTTATATTTTTGAGACCAGTTTTTTGCCAGTTAAGGCCTTGCTTTGCAGTTTGTATGACACTTGTATTGTAAACTTAGAAAAGGCTTTTTGGCATAATATTAATAAGATAACAAAACATTATAATTCTGAATTCAGGATAAAGAGCTGAAAAGCACCAAATTCTAGAAAATGGCGGTGAGTCTCTCATGAAAGAAGAAAAACATAAAAAGCAGTTAATTTGTGTTTGCAGGTTCTACTTAGGATCAGTATTACCAAGAAAGGCATGGCACAGCAGTAAAAACATTCACTGGAATGCATTCTGATGGACTGAAGCCTTGGGAAAACAGAAGATATAAATACAGGCTGTGAAGTAGCACATGAAAGAGCTGTGTGTTAAACTCAAAGAAAAATCAGGTGGTTGGCTGTGACCATTACAGCAATGAAAAATTGCTGTTTTAGCCATGCAAAAGATGACGTTGACAGCTTAGGCGTTTTTTTGCACAACTCTTTGGTAGACATTGAGGGAAATTAGATGATAAACTTGGGAGAACTTTGCAGCAAGTTGCGGTATAAGCCTAAAATTTGAGTGGTGATGCTTTAGTGCAGACAATAAGCTTCAGGTTGAAGAAACTGATACTATGCGCAGGCAGTGAATTGCATCATTAAAAGGTTTATATATATACTGTATACCATAGACATGCAGTATATACTGTTTATGATATATACTATATAGACAAAAGTATTAGGACACCTGACTAGTCCCCAACAGGGATTTTAATGACATTGCATTCAAATACATAGACTTTAATATGGAGTTGACCCCCCCCCTTTTGCAGCTATAACAGCTTCCACTCTTCTTGGAAGGCTTTCCACAAGATTTTGAAGTGTTTCTGTAGGAATTTGTGCCCATTCATTCTGTAGCGCATTTATGAGGTCAGGCACTGATGTTGAACGAGAAGGCCTGGCTCGCAATCTCTGTTCCAGTTCATCCCAAAGGTGTTCGATGGGGTTGAGGTCAAGGCTCTGTGCGGGCCACTCAAGCTCTTCCACACCAAATTCATCTGATTATGTCTTTATGGACCTTGCTTTGTGCACTGGAGCACAGTCATGCTGGAATACAAAAGGGCCTTCCCCAAACAGCCCCGCACCATTATCCCTCCTCCACTAAACTTCACAGGTAACGTTCTCCCGGCATCCGCCAAACCCAAACTCACCCCTAAACTTGAGTTGTTAATGAAATGTTTGAAACAGGCAGGAGATGTAAGTAGCAGGGCAGTAAAGGAGGTGCCATGACAGGATAAGCTCCTAAATGGAATGTGCCACCAACCGACAACAGGGGTGGCCAACATGAGGAAATCCTACCAAAGGCTGGAAAATGCAGGACTGAAGGACAGTACAGAGGCACAGATTATGGCAGCACAAGAAGAAGAAGCACTCAGCATCAGGTCAGTCCAAACAGAGGTGACCACACCAGGTAAAACCCCAGATGCGGCCCATACAAAGGTGCTCCTGAGACAATCCAGCACATAGGAATGTTCTGCAAGATGCAGGCAGAGACAGAAAATACTGAGAGGTACAACCAAGTAGCAGGGATCAAATGTAGGAACATCTGCCTGGACACTCCCAAATCTAAAAGGGAGGTTCCGCAGAGAGTGGTGGACAACAACAGAACCAAGATCCTGTGAGACTTCCACATCCAAGCAGATAAACAGATATTAGCTAACCAACCAGATATACAGTAGTGGTACTACAGAAGGAGGAGAAAACAACAGTGGTGAAGATGAAGATTCCAAGTGGCAGAAGCAACAGGAAGAAGGATTCTGAGAAGCTGGAGAAATTCCAGGGAGTGAGAGTAGAACTGGAGAGACTGTGGAAGGTGAAAACCAAGGTAGTCCCATTGGTGATAGGAGTACTTGGGGCCGTGACCCCTAAGCTGGAAGAGTGGCTCCATCAGACCCCAGGAATGGCAACATCGGTCCAAGTCCAGAAGAGTACAATCCAAGAGCACCACAAATACTGTGCTGCACCCTCCATATCCCAGGCCTCTGGAAGACTCTAATAGACTTGGGCCGGAGTCAGAAGGATGTTACCTCTACCAATAGTGATCACTAATAGGTTTTTGAATGCATTTTCACGTGCATCTATAGTTTGAGGATCAGAATTTAATAAAATACTAAATAACATTGCTGTACAATGATCAAACTACAAGGCAGTAAAAAAGTATAAAAAAGATTATTACTGAGTTGCACAAGTGCCCTAGTCAAATTATCTACTCTTTGTGTAAGTTTTATTTCCTGCCTTTATTTACTTTTGAAGATTTTTACATTCTTAATTTTTTTTCTATAGCATGGAGATTGTTGCTTAATTCATTATTGAAAATTGATTTTCCATTGATTGGTTTTTTAAAATTCTGTTAAAGTTGTGCTAAATTTAAACGTCTGTAACCTCTCCATGCACAAACAGTTTTGGTGTTCTTCCCCTTATTGATTGAGATTTTGACAGCACTTTTTGAAGATCTTCAGCTGTCTTTGTCTAAAGTTAGCGAAAATTATCAAACCCACTTAAAGTCAAGTAACATTATACTCTCAGGGAAGGAATTTATACCATGGTCCACCTTGGTATGTTGCTAAAGAAGTTGCTAGAGATTCCATGGATAAAATGGAGAAAAGTGCCTGGAGCTACTCAAGTGTTTTGCTAAAGGAAGACTATTTGTTCAGTGAAGGAGATTAAGAGTGAGGTGGAAAGCTGGATCACATTAAATGATCTGAGCTGTGGTTTGTAAACAAAAAGCTGAAGTGGCAAAAGAGACTCTCTGTCTCCCTCAAACAAGCGAAAGCCATGTGCTTAACAGCGTGCATAGACTTTGACAAAAAGTTCACAAAGATGGAGTTCACAAAGTTTGTTGGTGCTGAAAACACAGAAAAATCAAACACTGAACAGGATTTCCTAAAAGCTGCTATGTTTGGTTCTCGTACCTGAGTAACCCTGAAATGTCAATCACTACAGTTCTACAGATAATATCCAAATATAGTAAACATTAAGCCTATAAAATCAATTTCTTTAAATCTTTGACCATGAATTTACTTCCTAATTTCAAGTGGCCAGTCCCCTTTAAATTTGAGATTTTGGAATATCCATCACTCCAGATCTTACGGACCTGCTGGATACCAACTACAGGAATACCTTGATCTACAAACCTAAAGCATTCCTGCAAAACCATTAGGAACCCCTAGGAATAAAATTCAGAAAGTATTAAAAAGCCCTTTAGCTTCAATATTAATTACGTTTAAAAGCTCTGGCTGTCCAAGAAATGAGATCATGGCAACCCGGACTATTTACCCAAGTCATATCTGGCAATTCCCTCTGTCCACCCCTGATGTTCTCTAACACACTGAACACCATCAGGGCCAGTATCTCTCCTGTAACTTCCTACAAGGGTTAAACAACAACTTACAAACGTTAGTTTTTCCCCAGACAGATCAGAACGGACATACCAAGACACAAACGTGGTATAACCAGCCGTCTACCCTTTCCGCTTAAGTTATAATCTTTCCATCCATCACCTCCATTTGTACTTTAAACTCTTAATTTAAAACCAACATGACTTTTTACATGTTTCTCATCAACAGAAGCAAAGCATGATGGGAGAGCATCATCTCTGTTGTACTTGCAGTGAATCACTGCATTTCCCCTAACCCCTAGGGTGGTGACGCAGAGCGTATTAGAATGGTGACTAAGACAACTTTTATACACATTTTCAGAATTTCTTTGTTCTCCTGTGCTGTGCTGACATGATAAATCTATAGGCTTGTGTTGCCAAAGCAAGGCAATAAAACTAAACAACACCGAGGACAAGAATGTGGAATTTAACTGACAGAACTAAATGATACTTTGTTACAGCAGGTTTTTGTATGGCAAATGTTCATAAATCAAGGGATGACTGTAATCTCCATTACTGAAAAATCCTCAAAAATACTATCACCCTTCTTATTTCTTTGTTTGGCTCAATTAATAGCATTAAGATCATTGTTCTACTTTGCTTCCTATACCTGTTTTCAAATCTACCCTGCAGCTTCCCAAAAGATTTCTTAAAAAAGAAAATACCTTGATCTCAGAAGATGTTTGGAAGAAAGAGAATCCCAGAATCAGGCTCTCCAAACTCAGCTGACTGAAAAAGATGGTTAGGGTTTTGTTACCGGATATGAGGCTCTATTGTTGCGAATAACAAACTGGTTCCACCTCAGACCAGACTGGCGTTCACCTGGTATTTAGTCGGCCTCGTGCTACCCAGAACTGCTAAGGCCTCCGATGTTCATTCATAAATTCCACAAGATTGTCGGTCTAACAGAATTTAGTCATACGCAACACTTTTCTAATCTAGGGAAATATTAAGAGCTACATATGAATCCTGTGCAGTCCTTCTCTTTGGTCTCCTATTGCTTTCAACCCACATCTTCCCCAGAATATTAGCCAAATCAGACTGCAGAAAAGGTTGTCTAAACGGTTGTTGCACACATCATTTCTATTTTCAGAAACAATGGTTGGCTTAAAACCTAAGAATTAAATTTGGCCTCTTCAGGACCGACTTTTATAAACATTTACAGCTTTGTCATTTTTTTACAACTTCAGACCAGGAGAACAAACTTTGGACAGGATTAACTGAAGTGGAGAAACAACTCATTGTGGTGAGTACCTCCACAAGCTTTATTTCTGTATTTTGTTCCATTTCAACAAGCATTGGCAATGATTCCTACAATGCTTAGAAGGAGACTCAAGAACTTGACTTTGACATGTCTCAGCGATCATGAGTGGTCAACAATTCGTACCAAAGTTTCCCTTACCTGCTTTTCCTAATGCATCCAGAAGCAACATTCATAGAATCTCCCTTCCTCATGAAGTCCTCAGAAGATGTTTCAGCGAACATTACAGCTGTAATTGAAATGTAAAGCCGCAGTGGACACTTTGATGCACCTATTCTGGGAACGTGAGAAGGTACAAGCTTTCTGGATGTTCACTCAACCATTCAAAAGACCTTTAATATGAAATTTGATTTGTTCTCTGTGTTGTAATGTGTTGTAATACTTTGGTCTACATCTGAAGTTCATTGTGTATGTATGTGGTTTTCTGAAGCATTAGAAAAGCTAACATTTGATCGACATGATAATTCACAGCAGTTTTGGAATGTATGGACACCCTTTCGGAAATTGGATAATAGTAAACGTTCCTTCCTTTTATGCAGCGTAACCTTCTGATCCTTCTGGTTTTCTGATCCATCCATGTAAATGAATACTCGGTCTCTCAGTGCCCTGTCTTTGCCTGCATGCTGCGCCGACAAACGCTGTGCCAAATCTACAAAAAAAATCTTCTGTGCTTTCTAGTTAAACAAATATTTTGAACAGGGAATGCTGTTTGGACACGGATTTATACTTCAGATTTTGAAATGCGTCACACAGCTAAGGCTGAAATGGCCTGGTGTTATTCTGAGTGGAAACGCTACATTAATGTGGGGTTAGGACTCAGCTACGTCCTTGACCACAGTTTGCCGTTGCAAATCTCAAACTGAAAATCAGGATAAATTGAAATACTTCCCTGTGAAGTCTAGGACTTCCAGTCTTTTGATCTGCCCACCATTATAATGGACACCAGCTGAAGAAATGTGTCTAGAACCTCACTCCTATGCTTCTAATGAGAAGAAAAGCTGCTCAAATTTTAAAGCACGCCATTGTAAATATCTTTCCGCACATGGCTGTCACTCTGACCTGTTACACCATATTGCCATCCTGCTTGCGCTCCATATTTTTAGCTGGTGTCCAAGGAAGTTATATTATTGGATGTTGTTGGCAAGGGACGTGAGGATGGATGACTAATGATATTGCTGTACAGTAAGGAGGTAACTTTTCTCTTAGTCGCATGTATTTGTTTTCTGCTTGGTGCACGGAGGCTGCGCGAATCAAAATGAGAACAAAAGAGCAATTACATGCAGTATATTACAATTATAAAGCGGAGCTGTCGGAAGCCTTTCTGGGCTGCATCCTTTTATTGTCAGACACTTCCAGAACCCATCTACTGGAAAAAAACGACAAACATTCCTTTGGTGTGTTATTATGGGGTGCCAGACATGGTGCGCCTGCTGCTTTCCTGCTGTCACCGCCGTTGCCTGTGCATTCTGTGTGGCTGAACCAACATCTGTTTTTACCAGTCAAGCCATTCATGAATATTTGATGAGAAGTAACAGTACACGGTGTGAGTGTATCAGCTGATGACAGACAATGACATTGAATCGCTGCCAGTTGAATCCAACCTGCAGGCACTGCTGTCACTCAGCTGCTGCTTCCTAACTTGTCTCTGACAAGCACCTCATTTTATTGGTTTATTGGTTGCGATGGACTTGCTCACTGGCTAATTCATTTTTATTTCCTGTTGAGTCTTTTTTTCTTCATTTTTAGTATTATTTTGCTGTATTTTAGATAGATGTGATGAGGACAGGAGGCGGGGTGGGGGGCGGGGCTGGGGTGCTGCACCATCATTGGCTGCTCAGTGCTGCACTTTAACTGCCTACCATACTTGGAAATTTATGTTATGCAACGGTTTTAAATTTCTAAAAATTTCTGTGTCAATTATTTATTAACCGATGAATTAGCTAAGGTTTTCCTTTCGGAATAAAACGTGTGGCCAAATACGTTGCTGACAAATTCAGATTTACGGAAACATTTCTCTTCAGTGTTTGCAAATTATAATTATTCCCCATTTGCATGAAAAAATCTGAAGCTGCCATCTAAATTTAGCAGAGTTGGAATAATGCTGCGCTGATGTATTTAGCTACTGGATTTCCAAGCTATTTTCATAGCTTGACTGACAGTATAATGAAGACTTCTTGATAGCATGAGTGATGCAGCGTAAAACACATTTAAAGATTTTAAGTCCCATCAAGGATCATGCTCGGCGCATTTCGCAGTTATGTACATGAAATGAAACGTACACAAAATGAACATAATAATAAATGTCAAGTTGTATGGCTTTTAGCTCTAATAACTGCTTGAGTGTGTCATGGAAGACTTTCCACAATTTTCCGGTACGAAAGCAAGCTTCTTCCCTGCTTCTTCAGTGAGTTCTTCAGTAAGTGCCGAATGGGCCATTTTACTGCTGCTGTAGCACAGGGTTCTGAGGTGGGTACAGTAGTTGTAATAATAAAACATGGTTGAGGTGGTTTTGAGTTTACACCATCGGATGGCAGACAGTTCAAGGCAGGGTAGACCTTGGATGAGACATCACGCAACTCACACCCTCGTATACGTTAGTCTGCACCACTTAAAGTGCCCAGTTCTCCTCAAAGACTTTTCACTGGTCTGAGACAGGAAATCGGAGAATCTACAGCAGCCCAATGCAAACACGGGGAGAACAGATTCAAACTGACATTCAAATGTGTACTCCGAGTCCTGTGAGGCAAGAGTGCCACACTGGACGGCAAGTTTTTCATGAAAATGGTAAAAAAAAAAAAAAAAAACTGTATTTTTCCTGGAATAGCTGAGGATAAATGCATTACTCGACGACAAAACCACAGAAGCGGGAGTATGATTTGTAGCAAGAACGATTACGAGTCATTAGATCTGACAGATAGTCTAACTGTTGTGCTGACTGTCCCATAACAAGGAAAGACTAAAGAGAGGCTAACCAGCATCACGTGAACCACCCTCAGGACCAGCAGAGTCCTTTGCATGTGAAATACAGCACAGTCCTGCACACGTGAACCTATTCACCTATTGATTGAATTTGCATCCTGCCTTTAAAAGCAAGAATCTGGCAGCTGTCAGGTTGAGGGTTCTTGACTAACTCCTACAGCATCAGTGCTAGAAGATTCTTAGCTCTTGTTTCCATTGCTCTGCTCTTTGGTGTATCCTGATCTTCTTGTTGCCTCTTTCCTAAGTCTGCCAATGTCCATGTCTTCCAAGTCCTTCAGCCCCCCCACCGCCAATTCTCTTTCTCGTCATCCACAGTGTACCAGGGAACCAGCTGTACTGCAAAATTGGAAAAATATGCAGAAGGGAGTGATTCCTTTAATATACTTCATTCCAGTAGCTTGTGTATTTATATATAAAACATCTTAAAATATTCAGTATAATTTTAATAGTAAAACATCTTACTTATTATTATCAGGTTTAGAGCACGTACGCAAAATGCCATTTGTTCTTCAAGTGACTTAAATTAACAAAATAGCAGTGACACAATGATGACAATTTTCAAAATTAACATCTGTTCATGTTTAATACTATTCACATGTTATAATTTTAATGCATGTATATTGGAAGTTTTTATTTTTGTTGTAAGAGTTCATTTCCCTGGATGTAATGAAAGAGTCTGTCCATCAAGGCTGGACTCATTTTAACATTAAAATCCAACAGATAACAGATAAATTCTAAACTCTGACTGATCCCACCAAATATACACCAAAATTATCGTGGCCATACTTAAACAGAACTTTTAAACACAAAATACATACAACCATTTAACACATAGAATGTTAGTCAGTTGAGCTCAAAATAATTGTAGTGTTGACCTAGCATAAAGAAAACATTTTGAATCGTCATCTATGACTGGCAGGTGCCAGAGGTGTGCGCGTCCCATGGGTAGCAATAAAGTTGATTCAAAAACATTCCTTCTGTTTGGTTGCATGGAGACAGGAACTGCAGGAGGAACAAATGCAGTGCAGCAAGGAAACCCAACTGTAAGTACCGCAGTCCAACAAATTTACAGAAATAGGAATTTACAAACAGATGATAGCCATGGCCTAAAAAGGTGCGCGTGCAGCCCGAAACACAGCTGTGCTGAATGGGTGTGAGCAGGTGTTACAGGTTGCCGTGCTGGGATGGCCTAAGCTGTCAGACATCTTTTCAAAAGTTTAGTCTAAAAGTGACTGACTGAGAGTTGACAACAACCAGAGAAATTGCTAGAAGACATTTCGGTTGCACCAGTATAAACCAAATTAGTTTTAAGGAGAGGAGGTTAAACATTAAACATGATAAACTCTAAAGGCACAGGGAGAGGCTGACAGACCTGTAATGAAGTAAAAGTACTTTTTTTCTTCTGCAACTGTAGAGTGAAAAAGGTGAAAGGGATCAAAGCCAAACATTACACAAAAAAGAACAATTTTAATGGAAATGTGCCTATTTAATAAGTCGACACAAATGCAGTGCATCCTTAAACACTTATGCTGTATTCTTATATGGTACGCGATTTCCAGTGTTTAAGTTCCTTTGAAGAAAGGCATCCACCGAATGAATGCATGAAGGAATAAATAAATAAATAAATAAATAAATAAATAAATAAATGAGACTTTCTGATATTTAAACATTCAAACACGATTGTTTACAAATTACTGCACAATTGCTTGTCCAGTAATGGGGAAAAAAATCTAGCGCTGCAACTTTCATTCAGTTTTAATAACGTCAAAAATAATTGGGCGAATTATGGTTTCCGACAGACTGACCTTTCAGCCTATTGTGTTTTTGTTAATCCTTTTCATGCTTTCTGGACATCGATGTATACAAATGAAATGCACATTTGAATTTAGGAGGAATTGTTTGATGCTTTTCATTAGTTTTCTTTGTTAGTGTAGAATATTAATATTTGTAAGGAAAAAAATTAGGGTTCCATCCTTTGGTCTTATAAGATCATAAACAGCTAAATGTTAGAATTCTTTGAGCCCTGAGGCTAAAGAATTAAATATGTGTTGAATAGATGGTGTAATGTACAAATCGTAACTGCTGTTAATTCCATGCAGAAGAGGTTAACACAACATGCATAAGCTGGAACAACAGCTAAACCATTCGTGAGCCATAATAGCCCCAGTTGTTACCGTTTTGAATCGCAATGTTGCCAAGAAGAATCTTGTCAGTGCAAAATATTTTTGTGATACTCAGCCATATCAATATGCAACTTGGCAGCATGAATGTTATAATAGTTTCCCTTTAAAAATTTGGACTGGAAAGTGCCATTGAGACACATACCTGAGCTAGACTTGAACCTCATATCGGGCAAGCAGCCCAAGAGCTGCGAGGAACCAGCTCACCCCACTGCAGCACCACAACCCCTTTCAAAAGTTTAGCTATGTGTTAAATTCTTCTAAATAGATATATATATATATATATATATATATATATATATATTTTTATTCAAAGTGGCCATTCTAAGATAACTTTGTTTTAAACACTGCTGATGTACAAAATCAAACTCCATAAGTGACAATAACTGAACCCAGTAAAAGATGTTTTTATTTAAGGAATTAACTGAAAGAAAGATCTGTTCACCATCTGTGCATCATTTCACAGGGGCAGAGCAAGGTAGTTTTTGGTATACAAGTTCCACGAAGAAGTTACCTCACAGCTCATAGTTTCTTTATTTTTCAAGGTTCAAAGCCTGCCTTTGTTTTTTTTTTTTTTTTCTTTTTTAAGGTTCAAGGTTCACTTTATTGTAATTCTGTTGTGTACAAATGCATAGGAGAGCATGACATGTATTTTCTCCTGGACTATGGTGCACTATTCGCTTAATGGACAGCATGACAATACAAGACAACATCAAAAAATTAAATCGTTGTAGATGATGAGGTAGATGAAATTACAAAAATAAATTACTAAATCAGTCGGAAAAAATATATTAAAACGTAAACAGATAAATGATAAACTACAGTAGGTAAGAATAAAGGATTGGTGCAAACTGTGTTGATGTTACAGTGCAGAAGTGGTTAGTGGTGGTGGTAGTGGTCAGTACCTATACGTTCCAAAATTCAGCACCCTACAGGGAAAAGCTGTTCCTGAGCTCGGTGGTGTTGGCCTGCCAGCTGCATTAGTATCTTCCAGATGGTAGCGGTGAAAACAGATGGTGGCGAGGGTAAGAGAGGGTCTGCAGTGATAGTATGAGTTTTCCTGACACACTGCTTCTTGTACGTAGTCTGCATGATGTGTATTGAAGTCCTGGCGATGAATTTGGTAGTCTTCACAACCCCCTGCGAAGCTCCTCGGTCAGAGACAGTGCAGTTGCCATGATGCAAGAGGTCTGCATGCTGCTTATGGCCCATCAGTAGAAACTAGTGATGATGGAAGTGGAAGCCCAGCTTTTCTTAGTGTCCTCAGGAAGTGAAGATGTGGTTGCACCTCCTTTAAGGGGTGGGTTGTGTAGTGGGTCCAGAAGACATCTTCAGTGATGTGCACTCAGAGGAACTTGAAGTTGTGCACCACTGCTGAACCACCAATGCTCATTTGAGCATGAACATGTCCAGTCCTTCTGAAGTCAACAATCATTTTCTTATTCGCATTGACCTTGGAGGGCAAATTTTTGTCCTTGCACCAGGCTATGCACCTCTCCTTTTCCTTCCTGTAGACTGACTTATTGTTGTGGATGCTAAGGTCCACAACTGTGGGTTTGTCACCATACCTGATTATGAGGTTGCTCCTGTATTGGCAATACAGTCGTGAGTTAGAAAGTTAAACATTACTGGGCTGAGCACACAACCTTGTGGTACACCAGTGTTCAAGTTTTTGATGCAGGAAGTACTGCCACGGATCCTCACCACCCTTGTGGCCTGTTAGTCAGGAAGTCCAGTACGAAGGGTATGCAGGCCGAGTGACAAAAGGTTATTAACCGGCTGCTACATGATGACAGAATTGAATGCTGAATTTTAGTCACTGAACAGCATTCTGTATTTACCCTCCAGGTGGACCAAATGTACAGCAACAACACTGAGGTCCTCAGTGGATCTGTAATGATTGGGTACTGGGGTGCTGATGGTGGATTTGAATCGCTTAGGAAAAGCCAGACTCAAGGGTGTTTTAAAAATATTGGTGAAGACCTCCACCAATTTGGTAGTGCACTCATCTAGCATTCGACTGAGACCATCAGGATCTGCAGCTGTGTGTGATAACTTTTTCTAGAGTTCTCCTCACGTCGAATAGGGACACGCAGTGTCAGGTTGCCGGGGGGTGGGTACTGCTTTTGTGACTGAGGCCCACAATCCAAGTGAAGAAGTCACTGAGCTCATTGGGCAGGGACATATTTGAAAGCTCTTTATTTGAAACAGTGACACCGGTGGGGATTCTTTCCACTTTTGTTGCTCCAGTAAACTTTTGCCCACCAACCACACCAGGATAAATCATATAAAAGAGGCAAGCTTGGCAGTATTCTATACCTGGCTCCATTGTTATTATATGACAGCAAGGGAAAATGGATGTAAGCTTCATTCCTTCTCAGTCTGTGTGAAGTTTGCATGGGTATTCTTCACATCCTCTAGTTTCCTCTCACACGTGAACTGAGGAATCTAAATTGCTGTGTGGTGTTAACCTGCAATGGCTAGCATCCCATCAAGGGAATACCCTGCACAGCCTCTTGCCCAGTGTTTCTGGGACAGGCTCCAGATTGCTGTGACCCTGCCTTAGGAAAAGCTAACAGTTTTGAGTGAGTGAGTGACATTTAACAGACTATGACAACATTAAATAATACAGTGAAGAAAGAACTGGCACAGAGCTTTCATATGGATGACATGTTAGGCCCAATTTCAATATGCATCATATTTAAACATTAAAAACTTTATTAAAAAAAAAAAAAAAATCTGTAACTCCATGTACTTTTTCTCCTTTGGTGTGACATTCAACTTGTTTGTTAATCTAGAAGAGTTAGTGTTCACAGAAGCTTTTTTATTTCCATTTATTTCCATTCCCTGTAGCAGGGAAAGGCCAAGATTCATTTTCCTCCTGTTAAATCAAGTTGTCCATTAGGAAAATTGTGCCAGGAGGGCATCTGTGAATCAATAAACCCACCTGAAGTAATGAGACATCTACAGTGTTTGGCTGAATATATTCCTAAAATTATTTAATTTTCAAAATAATAAATATAAAATAAACAAATAATATCATGAAAGGCAGCGCAAGAGTGAAGCAAATGGTACCACATAGGGAAGGGAAATGCCTGTCAGCTGAATCTCCATTGTAAATTATCTGTTCATTTTAGCTAATAAACAAAAAGAACGTAAAGCTTCTGAAATTGCCTCCTTTGACAAGTATAGATATGATGATGGTTATCTTAAAGGAAAAGAGTGTTAAGGACAAAAACAGAGGATAACAAATCTCATTATGCACGATTAATAAAGTTGAGTTTTTAATCTTTTTATTCATCAGAGAAATGTGAAAAATGTCATCACAAGATAAGAAACAGAACTTACATAAATGAAAACTCTGGATTTTATTTTATATGTTTGCATTTTATATACTATGTATGGTGAATTAAAGAATTTCTACAGACTGCTAAACACTAGAAAAGTTAAAGTGTAAGGTGTATGATTTTTATGCATTCTGTAAAATTTAAATAGACAGTTTGCCAAACATTTATTCCATGCTACTTTAAATTGCCCAACTACTGGCAATGTTTTTATTAAAATGTACTAGAATACAGTGACAACTGTACTGGACAAGAAAAGTCGGTACTGCAACTTTCCATGGTTTCATTGCTCTATTTGGAACTCTTAGGTCAGGGAAAAGTGGTCGGGCAGTCACTCACTTCAGATGTAAACTTCTCATGGACAGCAAGGACTAATAGGGGCAACTATGTGTATGATTCTAAATAAACATTTGTAGTAGGATTGGCGTGGTGTTCAGGTCTGGTTTGTGTACAATGGTGTGCGAAAGGCCTGGTGTGCATACGTGATTCTGAACTGTAATGGACTGCGAGCGGACAGTAAAACTGTGTCACTCTCACCGTGTGTCGCAAATTTTTAAAAATGGAATTTTGCTTTGTGAAAACAGCCTCCAAGCTGAAGGAATAAACTGATGTATCTGCTGAACCTTTATTCAAATATATTTAAAAACCTCTGATCACAAAATGAAAATGAATTATGTTGAAAGAAAAACATTATGGCTGCTTAGTAGTTTTTGTAATTTACTTATCTACATTGAATGTCTTTCTTCAAAACAGACCATTAAGGTTTCATTTGGTTACATTAGAAATTGTTCAACTATTGCGGTTAAGACAGCACTGACATGTGTTAAACATGACCAAATTAAAAAAAGCTCTAGATTTCACCCATATGAATAATGGAATCCCATCATGGTTATACCCTGCCTTGCTTAACACCCTCTGATTTAGAAATACGATCAGATGGATGACCATGATTACATTACGTTCTTGAGTAAGTGAGTTTCTGACCTATTCTAAATACAAAGAAGCAAATAATATGAAATAGTAAACTACACCACAAGTCTGATCTGCATGCTCACCAACAACTGGCTTGTAAGGGTCATTGTCTTACCTTTGGCTATCTGTAGTTGCTTATTGTCTGGGCGTCATAGACTCAGGAGTGACTGTCTGCCATGTGACCTGCACTTTGTGATGGCTTTTGCTGCAGTAGTGGACAGGCTATTAGATGATATGGATGGATATTTTCCTCTTTTTAGAGCATCAAGTCAGGAGGTTTGTTATCAAATAATAATATGAAAAATAATATGAACGTGACTAAAAGCAAACCAGGGTGTGTTCATGAAATATGATTTGTGTTAAAATAAATAAATAAATAATAGGCTTTCTAAGAAGGGCATTTATTACTTAGTTTATCAGAAAATTGGTAGCTGAATCAAAGTGGTTGTATTTAATCAAAGGGTATTGCAAGTGTTGTTGGACAGGTGGATAAAACAATGATGCGTGCACACAAGTTATAGTCCAGTGGAAAAGAAAATAAGACAAAATATATACAGTACTGCAAACTTTATTACCCATATGTCGCTAATGTGTGAAGCACTGTGCATGACATGTAATTTCTTATTTTTATATTTTCATTGTGTACAGACAATACTAATAGTTTTATTTGTTAACTCTTGTTTCTGTAATATGTTGCATCATTGTGGTGATGATGATGGTCCTGTTCCTCTCTGAAAAACCCCATCTCATTACCTCTCCCTCTAGCTGGTGTTTTCAGGCATGCAAAAAAAGTCAGTCTGCTTTACATGTCATGTTACACTCATGTATAACAGCTACTAGTTTCTGTGGTTGAATGCAGATGCTACAGATGGCAATATGTGCACCAGCTATGAGTACATGCACACAGTAATAACAAATTATATGTAAATGTGTGTTTGTGTCTATATTTCAAAAAGTGTGTGTGTGTGTGGAGGGGGGAACCTGGCTCCTGTGGTTTAACACGCAGATGGCACTGACAGCAACGCACATGCCAACTGTAGTGATGTGCAGACAGTAATAAATTATGGGAAAGTGTGTCAGGATGTATATATGCAGCATCCATGTTTGTGTGTGAGAGAAAATGCTCATCAGTGTGTGTCTAGAGCATGTATGGCATGGACTGACATGCCAATGGCAATAAATTGTATGTCACACAGCTTTATTGCCTTTCAATGTGAATTTTGTACACATTTGTGTGTGTTTGAGTGAAAAAGTGCATCAGAATGTACATATTGAACATATGCAGTGGCTGTGCTTGTGTGGGTGAAAGTGTGTTGAGCAAGAAAATCAGTCTGCATCTACAATGAATGTGAATGTTTCTATGCAAAACCCTGAGTTAGGATGAGAAGTACCTGTGTGCCAGATTTCAAGTCTGTAGCATCAAAAGTCATGTTTAAAAAACAAGCAAGCAAACAGATGGACAAACACTGAAGTTTACAGATATGGAGACACTTATGCAAGTAGACCAATAACTGTAAATTGCACTGGATTAAAGCGAAACAAATTGATAATATAATTTTTTTTTATTGTTGATAATAATAATAATAATGATGATAATATATAAAATGTGTCTTCATATTCATCTGTGATTTCTTGTTCTATGCAGGTTCTTGGGGGTCCGGAGCCTATCTTGGAAGCACAGGGCTGGAGTCAGGGCACACCCTGGTTTGGCTTCAGACAGTCTGAGGGCCTCACGTTCATTCACACATAACCGCACTATAAGGTCAGTTTGGAGTCATTAATGTGCTGGAAACATGTGGTTTTGGACCGTGAGGAAACCGAACTGCAGCATCACATGCTCCTCATATATCTTTCAACTCCTGACTAAATGACATTAACAATTCCTATACACTGGTTTATCATGAAATCCAGAATCTTTTCCCCCCATCCAATTCAAGATTGTAAACAAGGTTTAAATGCTGGGTGCAAATAAAATGTAATAATAATGTTGAAGAATAAGATCTTGCATCAGCAACCAAATTCTAATATAAACTGACTGCTGGGAGAGCAGTTTCCTGCAGGAAATCACTTTTTTACAGCTTGCTTCACGATTTTTAGCATCTGTAAAATAAAGTAAATTAAACTGTGGTTTGAGACCTTGTTGGTATACGACAAGATTCCAGTGTGGGATCATGTCAGAAAAAAAGTGCTTTGACCTGACATTTTGTAGCGTTCGATCAACACAGCCCAAAAACGGAGATGGGAATAGAACACTTCCACTGGTGCATCATTTGAAAATTCTGCAATGCCTCTGTAATGGTTTTCACGTCTACACTCATTTTTATAGTTGAGGTGGGTTGTGTGAAACTAAGTGTTGCACCTCTTGCCTTCTTCTAGAACAAAGCACCACGATGGGCATGTTCTGGAGAATAAATGTAAAAATAGAAACATTTATAAATAAAAACATCCTCAGATAATGGGGGAGGGACATTAACTGAGAATTAAGAAAAGAAATCACAGAACAGTTTCACTCTGGTTTTTTGGCCAAGGAATTGTACTATTTAAAAAAAAAAAAAAAAAAAAAAAAAACTGGTAGGATTCCTTTCATTGTACAGGCAATCTTTGCAAATGTGATGAAGTGAAGATAAATTTAAAGTCAACTGAAATTTCATTGCAAGTGAAATATTACTCACCTGCATCTACATGTGAATCCCTGCCAAAAAGCAAGATGTACTGAAGTGAAACATGCTGTCTCAAGAACAGACCATTGCACAAAAAACATTAAAAAAATTAAATTTTATTAAACAAACATATATTTATTAAGTAATGCTTGTAAATGATGAAAATAAGTATGGTTCTATATATGCTTGACATAAAAATAGGTTAGCACATGTTCCAAGTAGCAGTAAAATCCACCACTGTGTATGAAATAGCCAGACACAAATGAATTAAACAGTACTTAGGCTGCTTTGAAATACAAATGATACACATAACATATTGTTGATGCCAATAATTTATTTTGCTGTGTTTATTTTTTTTTCCTTTTCACTTTTCCAGAGCAAAGAAAACAGATCAGCAGGGCACGACACAGTTTATTTGCCACGCCAATATTTCGGAGCATTGGTTTGAAACACCAGCATCTAAACGTTGTTATTTAGAAGATCTACGGATTCACCGTAACGTGGCCTCCGTCTTGTGTCAGAATTATTAACAACTTCATCAGATGACATACGCCACCAAGGTGTTAGTGATAATGCCGATGCACATAGCGCACGACTGAATTTTCCAAAACACTCCAGACACGGTAGGGGCATTGAGCCATACCCAAATTACAAACTGACGTGCTTTCCGAAATCGTTCGCTTTTGCGGCAAGTATCCATGAAATGCTAGCACTTGAGAGAGAAGTGAAATCCTGCCCATTTACAACCGACTGCTGAAGTGAAAGTTGCCGCATTGTAAAGGGGGTAATTTATTGTCTGGTGTCAGATGCAGGAAGACTGTGATAATCGCGAGTGAGCGATTCCCTGGGAGGTGAGCAATGAATGGCCTCCCTCCTGCGCTCCTGCCCACCGCTGATACACACTTAATGCATTATCGATACCCACCAGAGGAAGAGGGGCATCTGTCGCTTTAAATGGATCTTGATTTAGGGAACATCGATGCGGATGGCACTAATAACCGAGAAGCAAGCCTTCTTCTTTTTCCATTTTTCTCTTCAATTTGCCCGTGAAAGAGGGAAATACTTGGGCATTTCAGCGAAGCTTATGATATTAAATCAAATTAACTTGTCAGAAGATATTGTACTTTTAGAAAGAGTTTTTCCTTACAAGATTCCTTAATAGTCAGCCGAAGTCGGGTTGTCATCTTGGTTCATGACCGTGTGCTATAATTGTCTGCCCGGTTGATGCTGTTAAAACAGAAAATTGTATTTCTTGCTATGCATTTGTACCAGAAAATATTGTTTCTGAATTAATATATGGGCTGTTCATTCTGGATCGAGTAGGAGCTGCCTAGTTAACACCTGACACCTGGTAAAACGCGGTGTGCGGATTCTTTTCCGTTGCAGTGTTTAGGAAGGACACTGAATGGCGTGCTAACAGGTTGTTCGTCCAAACTGCAGAACGGTTGTTAAATGTGGAAGACGATCCGATTTAAATGAGAATACATACGTGCAGTAAACATACTAAGTGCACCACTTGATTTTTAGATATAGGAGAACGACCACAGAAGTGACTGTGAGGTTTCAGAAAGAACCAAACAACACTTTAGATCCGCTTTTTAGCATTCTGTGTATTGTGCCGGAGATCCTTGATGTCAGTTGCTAAGACAACTGTTTAATGTTGATAAAGAAGGAGAAGATGCTCCACACAATAGGAATCAGTCACTCATCTGCCAAACAGAATACGAGAAATAAATTAGAAAGACTTCCAGTAGTGTTTGCTGAGGGGATAGATTCCTGTATAGTGATGCCAGCCAGTGAAATATTATCTCATGTCTGCGTATAACATAGAGCAAAAGAGTGAGATGCTCCTTCAAGAATAAATTACTTTCCTGTGGGCCAGAGGAAATTTACTTACGGTGGAATGCATTTAAATGGGGAAGAGCGAAGAAACTTTGGTCGCAAAAAAAAAAAAAAAAAAAAAAAGCATTAGCATTTTATTCTGTTTCATTTGAAGTCTAACCAATGGGGGCATCCAGATGGACATTAGGTGGACAGTATAAATTATGTGGACATTGTGCATTTTTCATACCATATAGTTTACTAAGGGATGGCTCATGGTGCACTGAGTACTGCCGTTTCCTCACAGCTCCTGAGCATCACATCAGGTTCAGATTGTATGGAGTTGCTAAGTTCTCTCCAAGTCAGTGTGGGTTTCTTCCCACAATACAAAGACATGTTTCTGGGTACTTGGCCACTCTAAATAACCCATTATTGTGCACATATGCCGGTGAATGAGAACGTGTTTGCCCTGCAATTGCCTGGCAGTTTGTCCAGGGTTTACCCTGCCTCGTGCTAAATGTGACTGAAATAGAAGGCTGACCACCGTGACCCATGACTACACTGTATAGTCAAAAGTATGTGGACACGTGATCATCACACCCATATGTGCTTGTTCACCATCCCATTCCAAACCCATGGGCATTCATATGGAATTGTTCTTCCCTTTACTGCTATAACAGCCCCCATTCTTATAGGAAGGCTTTCCAACACATTTTGGGAATTTTTGCCCATTTAGCCACAACACCATCAGTGAGGTTGGGCACTGATGTCAGGTGAGAAGACCTAGCACTCCAGTTCATCCCAAAGGTGTTGAGTGGGGTTGAGGTCAGGGCTCTGTGCAGCCACTCAAGTTCTTTCATACCAATCTGGGAAAAGAGCTTTCCTGAACTGTGGCCACAAAGCTAGAAGCACACAGTTGTCTAGAATGTGTTTGTATGGTGCGTGGGTGTGGCTGACACAGCTCAGCTCAGTTATTTGAAGGGAGGGGGCACATACCTTTGGCCATACAGTGTAAAATGGACATGCAGTTATTAATAGTGAATGAATATAAATTGGTAGCCACAAAAGCATTTGTGACAGTTGTATTGAAATGCTTGTCTGAAATCGGACAGAATTCACCAGAGATATGAATGCCACGTGAATTACAAGACATGGGTTGACTGATAACGTGTTAACCTTGATTTTTCACTGGATAAGTCTCTGTATATTTGTACAAAAGACTGCGCAGCCTTATTCAGTAATAGCAGTGACAGTGGGCTAGAGGTCTTTTGCATAGTTAAATAGGTCAGGCAGCAGAGGATGGACAATTTGACAGTGACTGGTTGTTTTGGGATATAAAAATCCCTCATGGCATTATCTCCTCACCACTGTTCTGTACATCCACAGTGGGGGAGAAATCCATCTAGGATGGCTCCTTCTGTATAGAACTGATCTCAATGCAGCAGTTATAGTTTGTTTAACTGGCCAATTTTGATACATTTACATCGCTTTACTCGACTGCTGTCATGATGTACTCATCCTCAAACCCTGCACTTCCTCTGTAAGGGATGAATGGGTGGTTGGATGAATTAGTTTACTTGCCTGAGAAATCAAAATGAGAACAAACAAAGAAGCAAAATAAATAAATAATGCATTGTTTGACAGTTAAATCCAGGGTCATCATATCGTATTTATTTTTATATGCATCATCTTTCCCTAACACTGTTTGTATATGGCACTCTTTTTCTGTCTCAGCGTAGATTATGTGTCAGCCAAAGCTGCCAAGTTGATATGTATTCTGTTACTGCAGCAAATATAACATTTTTACAGCTCAAGCGTTGAAATTCGCTTAACATTTTGTTAAACATTCCATAGGTTTGTGATATTTACATTTATTCTCTGAGTCTTCTGCATTTTTTTGTCGCAGAAGGGGTTCAGGGGTGTTTTTTCCAAAAATCAGGTCAGCACGTCCTTCAGTGAAAATATTCTCATCCGGCTGACCAGAATCCATACTATTATTCCATATATTTTGTGAAGCTAAGGAAGATATATGAAAGGATAACGTGAGTACTGGCAACCGGGGAGGGGTGCCCTGAGGGGTGGGAGGGATGTGTTATCTTTTGTTATTCTCGTGCACACTTTTCATTCTTTCATACACAATGACCTTGGTGGTAGACAATGCTGCTATTATTTGTGCATCACAACCAATAGAGTTGTTTTTAACAGAAAAATATCAGTTGACAATAAGATTTTCAAAGGAAGTATTAGACTTTAAGGAATTAAACAATATTTCTGTCTGAACGTTGTTAGCCTTGTGGGGGGGGGGGGGGGGGTACTGTTCAGATCACAACACACAGTATTCCATAGAGGAGCATATGGCACCATGTAAACACAAGTACTGTCATGAAGAATATGATGGGATACTTTAAACAATGGTTTGAAAATTCTGACTGGGTGAGGAGAACTGTGCTGGACACTGATATGACTCTGCAGGCTACATTCAGTCCGAGGTTATAGATGTGATGCATGTGTTGCAAGAAATAATAAATGTCTTCACTGTGAAGCTGGGTGAGATGAAGACTATCGTAGAGGACATTCCTATGTTTAGTTTTCAGCTTGCATTAGCACCTTGTTTTTTTGTTACAAAATCTTTTTTTCCCCAGTCCTTATAGTTTCATACGAAACCAACTTTATTTTTTTTTATGTAATTATTTTTTTGGGCGTTGCTGCGAATCCAGCCACAAGGGGGTGCACCTCTGTGCCGGTCCCATGCCCGGGCAAAATGGAGGGTTGTGTCAGGAAGGGCATCCGGCGTAAAAATCTGCCAAACCAAATATGCGGACAAGCCGATCCGCTGTGGCGACTCCTGATGGGAGCAGCCGAAAGTCGGTTATGTAATAACTTTTTTTATCTGAAAAACTAAATTAAAAATTAATTCCGACAGCTTTTACAACATTTCTTGATCTGTAAATCCAAAAATGACAGGCATAATCCTTATATATCGTCTTTTTAAAAAAACTAATTTGCTGTTGTTTTCTAACCGATTCTTATTTTTATAATAATTTCTCCTTTCCAACGCATTCACAGCCAATTATTTATGCTGAAAGATAAAAGGCGTCATGCAAATGGCTATAAACCTTGAATTTACTGCACACCCCATAAGTAAATTTCTGATGTCGTTCTTTCATTTCAGTGTTCACTATTGTCTAATATCAATTCCCATTGTATTTTTAATTTTTAAGATGTGCTTTTGGAAAAAAAAAAAAGTATATTTATGCGAGCCATAAAGCTATCTTAGTTATCTGTTACATTAAGTACATGCATCAGTTCTCCATGGCATTCAGTCATAGCAAAGTCTCCTTTTTATGCTGGAATTAACATTTGAAAATGCTTTACTGTTACAGCATGTGAAAAAAAAAAAAAATCCATCTTATTACCCATTAGTTTTTAATCACATGAAATGCTGTTATGGCCCGTGCATTACTGCCACGAAATTGTTATTTTTCAAATGTGCAAAAGTCAATGTTTGAATTGAAACGATTTTCCGAGATATCTTGCATATAGAGCACAAATGAAGTGTGAAACACCATTCCAAATAATGATCATAAAGATCATAAAGATGTATAACAACTACTTGACCAAGGCTGTGTGAAACAATATAAGCAAAAGTGATAATGAGACTCTCTTTTAAAGCCATCTTAATTGCTGACTGCAGATTTGAGAAACCAAACATAATTTATTAGAAGAAGCGGTTTTCCTTTCAGCTGCTTTTGTCATTTAGATCAAGGACATTTTTTAGGTGGGTTCGAGATGCTGTTTATTCATCATATTGACCCGGAAGCCACAGTAAGTGGACCGTGATATCAAAAGAAATGAAGATGTCACTTGCCTGTTTAGGGTTTGTATTCCGGTTACCTGGGAAAGTCTAACAGTTACATACATTTTGGAATGGGGGCAGCCAGGGATGTCACATCCCAGCTCGGCCCTGGGCCCAGATGGACCTCCTTTCTGAGCCAGGTGAACTGATGGAGTCCAGTTCTGGAGCTAGAAGCCACCACAAAATACACTTAATCCTGATACACACTGGTTGGTGGTTAATCTAAGGGTACAGAGAGTCCTCTTGGATGAGGGTCCCTACAGTTGATGATCAACAAGATCAACTGTAAAGTTTTCTGTCCAGCAGCTCAGTTCCGTATTGCCTTTCAGACTACACTGGTGTCGCAGCACAGAGGTCAGTGTTCTGGAACAGAAAGCTGTGGGCTCAAACCTCCCAGAAAGACCTGTTGTTTAGGACCGCAGGATGTTTTACTGTGCTGTATAAAACACCTGGACAGTGGAATGTGTGATGTGTGGTAGTATTAACCCAGTAGAAAATAGCAATGAAAGCCAGAAAAAAAGTGTGGTCTTGCAGATGAGAAATGTTGCGGACAGACAGAATGCTGTTGAGGCCAAGGATGGGATTGTAGGCTTGTATTTCTTCCTTGTTTTCCACTGAGGCCTTTGGGGACTTCAAATGTCATTAACTGTGCCCATTGACCTCAAATGGGTGGCCCTGCCACCTGTGCCTATAAAGAACCCCACACAAGAAGAGAAGTTCTAGGTGTTTGATTTCAGTAGTTTTGGCACTGTGATCAGCAGCGTTTTTGGAGTGTGTCGGTTAGTGTGATTTGTTACCTTTGGTGTTTTCTTGTATTTTTTGTACAGAGAGTGTGGAGACAGAAGACTTTGTTTTAGCTTTACCCTTTTTTTCCCAGGGTGTAAGATAAACCAGTTTCTGTTGTCTGGAACCCAGAATTGCTCATCGCTACCAAGCAGATCAGCAGTTGTGTGCCAGGATATGGACACTGACATGCCCAGTCTTTAGCTCTACTTTTATAATCCTTCTGAACATCTCCATGGATTTCCCACTTCACTACAACATACTGCAGAGGAAGGGTGGGCTGCCCCTGGTAACTGGACCCCCCAGAGCTTAATTTTTCCTCTTCTTGGCTGTTAGATTTTTTTTTTCCCTCTCCTCAGCTGCCATCTCTCTATTTTCATGTTCTTCTTGTTGTTTATCTCTTGCTCCATTGTTCAACAGCCTTTGTCACCCTACTGAGACGAGCGCTGTATAAAAAGAAATTCATTTGAAAGTATTATACCCACATTTACTCATCTAGCTGACCCTTTCCTTAAAAGCAACTTATGGTATTTTACTACTTACAGGGTTTTAGCCATTTACTTGAGCATTTATTTAGGTAAGCACATTGCTCAAGGGTACAGGATTAGGTGATAATTGTTTCTTGGTCCAAAGGTGGGGCATCTATCCACTGCACCACCTATTGTCACTACTAGTCTACCATAAAATGCAATTGAATGGTGATGAAATATATTTTGTAAGGAAACTGTAAAACATTTTATTACGTAATCTTTTTTTTAAGAACAGGACCGTTCGAGACAACCCCGTACCCAGAGTCACACCCCAAATGAAGCTCGTGTTCTGGTGTTGTACGACTCCTGGCGTCATTGCTAATTTGGAGGCTTTCCAAAGGGCAAACAGCGCCAGCACTGAGGCCACGCTGATGGAACTCCACCTCCATAGTACTGCCTCCTGCCCTTCTCACCGGTCCCAATGGTCGAGCCTCCACACAGATCAAAAACAAGAGCACTGGACTCAAGGCCGTGTTAGATAACCACGCAAGGCTGCCCCAAGCTTTCCTGGTATGGCACAGAAGGTCAATTAAGATGCAGGAAAAGTTAGCATAAGGACAGACACATACAGATGCTGGGAGGGACAGTGATGCACCAAAACACACACCTGCACACTTCCCAAGATATTCTGCATGTGTCTCTAAGCTCTTTTGTAGGTCACGTCCATATTGCAGAACATTTGATGTACAATATGTGTATTTTTTTACTTGCATAATATATTGCATAACAAACGTGTTGAGCAGATTTTGTAACAAAATTGATTTAAATTTTGGGGGGGCAAGAGCAGTTGCACTTTTCACAGGTATTACAGCGTGATGGTTCTTGAACACTTAATAGACAAAAACCAAAGAGACCCATTATGAAATATTATTATTACTAACCAATATATATTAATGTGCTCTTGTCAATGTTCAATATATATTAATGTATGCTGTAATGGTGCATTTTCGTGAACCTCTGGTTTGATATTTAATCAGCATTCATCTTGAGATAGATAGAGCTTTCAGGTTAAATTATTCATCAACCTCTATGCAAAATCACTTCACGATCTCAAAAGTTGAGTTGGTGCAAAGTAGGTAGCTGTACAAACAAATCTCAGCAACCAGAGAAAAGGCCAGTTGCAAAGAGTTTAAGGATTTACAAAAAAGCATAAAATAGATATTTAATATTTATAAAATAAAACCTTTAGTCACCGGGCTGGAACAGTGCTGATACTTTCTTTGCTTTATTCTTAATTTTTCCCCTTTTAGACAATTCCTTGGCTTGATAAAGATGCTAAAGGTTAGCAGACCTATAAATATAAGGACTCAACAGTTAGCGCTGCTGCCTCTCAGGGCCTGGGCTGAATGGATGTAAATGTTGATCCAGTTCAGTCTGTGGGGAGTTTGCAAGTTCTCCCAGTATCTGTGCGAGATTCCACCGGGTACCCGATTTTAGTCCTAAGCCCTAAGTCCAAAGACATGGGTTTCAGGTCCACTGGTCACTCTGAATGGCTTTTTTTTTTTTTTGTTTGTATGTGTGTGGCCACCGTGCAGTGGACAGGTGGTTTCATAACCAAGCATCCAATGATTGTGGGACAGGGTCCTAACTTATGTGACTCGGCTCAGGATTAAGCAGTAAATGACAACAGATGGATAAATATATTCATAAAATTAAAAAAAGAACAACTGAACCAAAAGAAATATTTTAATTTCAACCAAGATAAATATACATAATTAGGAAAATAGATAGATGGATAGAGCGAGAGAGCGAGCGAGCATAATTCCAGGCCACATTGATGAGGTGAAAAGAGGTGAGTTTACATTGAATTTGGGTAATTCCTCCACAGACTGGTAAAAATGAGAAGTGTTAACCCCTGCTCAAGGGCTGCAGGAGGGAATGGAGAGGCAGCTGGGTGGAATTAGTAGAGGAGGGCCAAGCACAGCAGGAGGCAATGAGGGCTTGTAAAGGTGTGGGGACACCATGATTAAAGCTAGAAACAATATAGTTTCCTGCAGCAGATAGAGCAGAAGCAAATAAATCAAGGATGCTTTACAGCCATGGTCTCGCAGGGTCTTTAATTTGAGAAAAGACAGTGAACATAAGATTGTCACATTAATACAGCACAGTCACACATCACAGAGTTAATTTTTATTTACAGGAAAAAAAACCTCTTTTTGCAATATTAATTTGAAGTTACAATTATTAAATGTTAAATTGTGCTGCTTTTTATAATTTATGAAGACCCACATTTTACCTCATCTCTGAAATGGTGCCACCATTAATGGAATACATGAGCCTTTAAAAAACAGTCATTTCGGGTAGTAGTGTTCCTGCTGGGCTGTAATACTTACTGAGCCAACCACGACTTAATCTTTAGTTAATAATAAAAACCCAATTGATATAAAGTTGTTTAGTTTATAAATTAGCAGCAAGTATCATAGCTTATCATAAACTAAATGATTAAACATGCAGCTGCAAAACATAAAAATTGTGTTTTATGCAAACCTATTATCGGTTTTGGCACTTAATCCTATACAAATGAATCCCATGCTTGCGACGTTTCATGTCGTAAAAGGAGCATATGGAATTACAAAATGCGGGTAGGTCGGACAGCCAGGGTGAACTACGTGTGCCGTAATTATTTTCCCCCAGCAAACAAAATGCAACCGGTGTAGCGCGGAAAATTAGCGACAGTCGCGGCTCAACATCGCATGACTTTTCTATTAAAAGCAATATGTGCCGTTGTTAAATTATAGCGAATGAGAGTAATGAGCGTTGAATATTTAAGAGCTCCATTTTGCTGGGTTTGAAACCGTTAGATAACCAATATCCCAAGGACGAGGTTTGCCGCGTTTGCGTCGTGCAAAATCTTCGCTGTCACGGCGGAAAGCAACTACGGTGCAGTTACCTCTTGAGTCGCGTGGATCGAAAATGTATTTGATGAGCAGAATAAGCGTTTTTGTTAATCGCGGGAGGGATGAGCGTGCCTGTGTTTTCGCAGGTAAAAAAAAACAAAAAAAAAAGGTAAAATTGTCTAATCCAATGGAGAAAAAGATATCTAATCCTTTTTAAGGTATTCAGTCTTAAACATGGTTTGTTCTTAAGCGCTAAGATCTGATCAAAAAAATCCTGTGGGCACTTCTTAAAAAAAAAAAATCCTACAACGTACTTGTTTTGTTTGCTATATGAATATAATAGCATTTAATAATTACGCACACATAATACTGATGGTTTACATTCATCTCCAGACTCCAGAGATATGTAAAGATATGTAATCCCTGATTAAAAATCCAACCCTTTCTCCTATTCATCAGAACACCAGAAGGATCTGGTAACCCTAAGGCCATACCGTCTACTGCCAGCTCCAAGCTATCAATTATGTCAATTCGTAGTCGACTCCAGCTGCGTACGAGCCATCTTCTCTGAGCTTCATTTCCAAAACAAACAAATAAAGCAAAAGATCGTTTTAGTCAGAAAATTTAAAGCCCTGCCCGAACCAGCATGGGTCCACGCTGGGTATCGGCATTTCCCCTTGATCTCACAGACTCCAGTAAACATCTCCGGTGAAACTCAGCAGAAGCCAAGATGCTAGCAGTTTATTAACTTTGAATTAAGCTTCTGACAGCATCTGCTGAGTTAAAACCTAAAGATCTCCGGGGGGCAGAGTGGATCATCTCGGTTTGCCTCTGGCGGCAGAGCTGCGGACAGTTGGCTGGGGGGGGAGAGAGATCCCAGTATACCTGTGTTGCAAATGACAAAAATACTGTTACATGCAAATGAACCTCTTCCTGATGCAAGTTAGGTTGTAATTCTGTTTTCATTCACCGTTCATCTTGTTCTACACTGAATTCATTTTATAAAACCTCTAATGCCCCACAACAGCTACACACCTTGAGATAACTTTGCCAGAGGTTCCCTTTATATAATTCATAGATAGAGTGACCAAATTAGTTTTGTGCCTGAGGGTAATATCACTTCAGGTATGGTACAATTTACTCTATGAATAAAAACAACATGCACACATTTGTTTCTGGGAAAAACACTGGGGAGACGGTGAGAAGCTGTACGGCGTGCATGACGGTCATTTTGTTCATGGTTTGCTTTCGTGCCCAGGTCTCGGTTATTACGCTAAACTGTACAAAGCACTATATTCCTTAAAACGTGTTAATTGAATTAAACCCTTTCTGAGAGGTCAGTCTTTTGTGAAAGCAGTAAGCGATAGCTTTAAATGCCAATTAAACATTGCATTCATCATCCAAGACCCTGGCTCTTAGCTTTGCTGGCAGGATGGATGTTCTGCCCAGTGGAGCATGCCAAGGCAAGAGTCGGCCTCAATCCATCTACTGTAAGCAGTCTTGGTCTGTTACTTTATTCCTCCGCCCGTTCGGACTGCGTTAGGCTGCAAAAGATCTCAGGCCACTACAATGAAGTGAGACAGAGGCCCCGGGATAAATCGATGCCAGGTTCTTCTTCCCTTCTGGTTTACACTCTTGGAAGGCAACCTGAAAGCAAGAAAGAACTTCAGCAATTACGGCTGGCGATTACAACCATTTCTGCCAGCATACCTGCCAGGGTCTCCTCCCTGTGCATCTAGTGATGTGCTTTGAGAATTTCATCTGTGGCGTGCAGTGGCTGTGTTTTCCCTGTCTTGCTTTAAAATGTGTCCAGTGATATCTTTTTTTAACACAGACAACCATTCTTCACACCCCACTCCAAGCAGGGAAAAAGTTTACAGTCCTTCACTGTGACATAATTTCAGTCCTGCGTGCATTTCTTTGCATACATTGGCTGGAATTATATTAATGTACATTTTAATCTAAAAGATTACTTGAAGCTAAAAATATTAGCAGTGCAAAGGCGATTTCAGGGATGCTAAGAGGAAGGAAAAAAAAAAGATCAAAATATTTCCTGTGTGTGACAACTGCTTTACGGGATGAGAGGACACGGACAGAGGAATTTGAGTCACTTTATGGTCTGGGAACAAGGTGGCTCAGAACAGGTTTCTGCTTCTGTGGCACATGGGGAAACAGAACACACATGTGGACTTCATTTTAGAATTGCATGTGCGTTGAGACCTCAGATTAGCGATCACAGGACAAATGCATGCAGAGGACCTTTCTCTCTCACACACACACACACACACACACACACACACAAAATCCTGCATATCCCAGCTATACTCCAGCTGTAACACATTTGCTTCGATGCGAATAACAAACATCTAGTTGTCATGACACCCCTACTTAATCCCCTCCCATCCGCATTTCTGAACTGAACACTGTGGTGAGTGTGTTCTTTCACCCTGCCTGCCACACCATTATAAAACAAATTCTCAAAACATTTATTATGATAAAACTAAAACCTAATGGACTGTTATATGGTGCTAGAGGTATTATATGCAGACATCAATTTTGCTTGTGACGGCTGCACGTCGGAGGGGTTGGGGGTGTGTTTTTGTGTGGCCATTGGAGAACCGCCCTGTTTAACCATAGTCTCGATGTCCTTCTTGCTTGCAAGTCACTTAGTTACCTGCTTGGTATTTAAGTATAAATGATGTTAGACCATTTGGACCATGAACTGCTGTGAACCACATGTAAATATAGCAGATATAAGTGCTACGAAATGACAAAGTAAACAATCTGGGTATTCCTTGCCCTCTTGGATTTATGCGTGCTGGTCAGAAAGCATTATGACCCCATGACTAATACGTGCATAGTTTAAAATGAACGGCCAACATTTAAAGATTTGGTTTAGTGGGTACATGCGTTGAAAAGAGATTCGGGGTGTTTAAAAGTAGATTAGACCAGGGTGGGGTGTTCCCTTGTGGAAACACAAATTTCTCAGTTGGTCGAACGTGGCAATTTTATCCCAGCTTCCGAGGAAGGATTAGTGCAGGATTATGCACACACACTTTGGCTTGAAAGCTTTGGCTTTTCAAATTTGCTCAGCCCCCTGCCACCCCACACCCCTCCACCAAGGCAAATGAGGGTCCGTTTATAAAAATGCAAAAAAACTTCTCTAGGTTGCATAAGGTCAATAATATTGTCACAGTTCTGTGTGCTCTGTATGAACAGCTCTCAGGTACCTCTAGGCCTCAAGCGTTTCCATCATTATCTATGCTACATTTGTTTTCTCCTGTCACATTCTCTCCGGTTCTTCTTTCAGTCCTTGCTATTCCTCCAGGTTCTCATATGCCTTAATTTGCCTACGAAATGCATTGTACTTTGCTGGGTGCTTCAGTTTTATCCATATTTTCCATTTTGGCCTTGAATGTACCTGATTACTATAGGATACTGTTTTGATCTATAAAGGCTTCTTTTCTTCAGAAGTTCCTTACTGTTACAGTACCTTAAAGCTTCGCCACGAAACCTCTGCACTATCTCAGATTACCGTCCTGTTCCATTTCAACAGATCTTTTCAGCTTAGAAATCCAAATGAAGCGTTTTGCTTCCATCACTGTTTTGGAAAAAAATGCGTACGGAATGTCGAATGTGCTGCAACAATCTCAATATTGCAGAGCCTGTCACGCGGCATCGCAAGACAAGCTGATCAACGGTGAGAGCAGTTGCCAGATAGAATGGAGAAATAGCTCGGAAATCCATACATTTCGATTTGCACTGCTCTGACAGCCATTTGATTCCTAATGGTGTAAGCGCATTCATTCAGAGCAAGTGGAAACAATTTTTATTGCCTTGTTTTCTGCTCACTGCTGCATAGTTCCATCCAGCTCGCTCTGATTAATTTAACAGCCCAGCATGAATTCCGCCACACGCTCTGTTATTTGCCTTATGTATGTTTTTTTGGGCTCAAAAAAGCATACCTGACGATATTAAAGTGAACTCGGTGGATATTTCTCAGCACTGCACTGCAAATGATCTGTCCAGAACATAAATAAACACCGCTGACCTTTCGCATGGGTTAATTATGAGGAAAAATTTGAATTTCATTTAGAACAATAAAGTTCGTATTTATTGTTTCATTACGTGACCTAATAGAATGTGATATCATATTTACACTGAATATGATATATTGTTTCCTTTTGTCATGTCGTGCTGTAATTACAGTTTTGCGGATATTAATGAAATAATAATAATAATAATTTTTAAAAAATTAATATTAGAAGAAAAGCTTTTTCTTTATTATGCCTGTTTCAGGATTTCCGCAAATGTTTCAATGCGTAGCAAGCAGCCGGTAGTCTTGTCGTTGGAGATTTTGCTTTGGAATTAAAGTACCTATTCAAATCACACTCCTTCGCTGGCATTCTTAAAAGGTGAAATACTAAAAATACTAAAAGTTTAAAATGAGTAGTACAAATTACATAGCTATACCTCTAGTTCACCTATAGTGCATTTATATTAGCATCATCACATATAGTACAGAGGTGCTTTGCATCACCATATTTGAATCCTTAGTTGAATTTAAAAAGAAAAAAAAGGGTAACTCTTGCAGTAGTAGGATGCTTTTAGGAAGCAAATGATGCTATTTTATTTTTATTACGTGGGGGGAAAAACACACTTCAGCAGTCAGCATGGCATGCTTTATTATGTGATTAGACAGCAGTAAGATTTTTTTGCTCATTATCTTGCGAAAATTACGCTGCTACGCAAAGCATCAAGGATGAGGCTCTTTGACTGGAGAAGCCTTGCAAATGAAGACAATATCTTGCCTTATAAGACAATGAAAGCGCTCCTCCTAATGAAAAAGTGGCACTGCGCAACCTTATTAACCAAGATTCCCCAGCAAAGATGCGAGCGAGCGTGAATTGCTCATTATTGCACCGGAAGCTTCCGTGTTGGTCTGCTGGCACCTCCTAACATCCAAAACACGAGTGACCGTTTCCATAACCGGCTTTACCATGCGCCATATGCAAATCGTACACCCGTCGCTCACTCGATGTGCAAATGCATCTGCGCCGTTTCTAGTCTACACCTGTCGTATATTTTGCACCTGCCCGCTAACTCTTCAGCTGAGAAAAAAGCGGTCGCATTGCGATCGAATGCCGTTGTACCTATTAAACGTGTTTTGATAGCTTGGCTTTTACAGAACGTGATTAAGCCCAGAAGAGAAAGCCTAAACATTTTTTGCATATAGATAAAATTAAACCCAGTACAATGTGACTCCATCTTTGCTCCTTTACTTCCAAAACTGAAAAATTCAGCTTTTTTAAATTTTTTTTTATTTTTTAAAATTGCATTTTCACTTGAGTTGAGCCTGGTGTTATTCGAACACGCTTTGGCCTTTGTCTTCCTTTTTTGAGTTCAGCTATATTTTTATGAGGCATCCATCTTTGCTGATTACAATATTCAGCATTAAATTGCTGCCCTTGAGCCTCCCAGGCAGCTGAAGAGGACTGCACAATAATGTTGCTCTGACATCCACTGGCATGGAAACCTGGATGTGAGCAGCTCTGAGAAATGCAGGTGGCAAAATTTGAAGCTGCTAATGGATTATCTCTTCTGGGTTGCTTCTCTGAGAGCCCTAACACCACCATCTGCAGCCACCGGGTACCAAAGGCCACACATCCAGCATCCAGACCCCCGAAGAATCGGTCAGGTCACGATCGGATTCCCTAAATTTGTTGATTTCTTAATGTTTCTTGACTGTGCTGACCGAGTTCCTGTGAACGTGGAATCGAGCACAGACTTTATTTTAACATGCCTATCTGCACTAGAGGCCGAATGTGTGGTCCTGTATGCGTGTCATCCTCCACCAGGGTAAGGAGAAGGCCTTTTTTTCCCCCCGTAATCTGGGCCTTATCAGCAAAGGACCGAAGGGACCCGAGATCTCTGCCATCAGGTTTACATGGAGAACATGCCATGCTCCTCCACAGCTTTCTCAAGAGCGCTTATCTGTGGTGAGTCGACGTCCTGCTCCTTTGGGAGGTCTGCGGTCCCTCCTGCAGAATGGGGTTGTTTGTTTAAACGCTAGGCGTAATCTGTGCCCGTGTCTGCCTGTACAATTGCATGCAGACCTGTATGTTCTTGGTGGGGTTGTTTACTGCACCGCAGGCCTTCTCCACGTCATAGAAAAAGCCGATGTGGATGCTCCGTGTCCTGGGAATGAACATCTTCAGAAGCAGATGATATAAATCATACTAAACACTCTGGCTTTTTGTGAGACTTGTAGAGTGGTGAGGAGGGAGGAGAGGACTGTAGTAGAGGGTGGCAGAAATAATAGGGCTGTAGAGATGGATAATATGCAATGGCAAGTTCTTGCAAAGACAGTGACACTAAAATATATTTCTGTTTCTGGGCTCCTCGCACAGATTTTTCAGCATCACTTTCCAGCTGTTTTGCCTGCGTAACCTGACATTGTTTCCAACGGGCAACGAATGTGTAGTACAGTATGACTAAGCTGACCGTGTGGGAAGCGCTATGAGCGTCAGCGCGAGGGCAGGGGGCGGTCATTTCTCGGATTAATTTTGCACTTAATGCCCCACATTGATCAGCGCTGCCACTGCTTTTCGGTGAGCCGCTTAAAAGGCGTTTCTTCTTATGTTTCAAAACGCCTGTGGGATTGTGTTTGCTTAAGTTATTGACCCAAGTTTTACCATAACTGCCGCAGTGCCGTGTAAAATATACAACTTTCAGAGATTTTCTTCCAGGGTTTTTTTAATATTTCGTCTCCACTTATTTAATTCTGCCATCGCTGCGGCCATTTGATCTCCAGAAACTGGTTCAAGGTATACTTTTATATATTACTGAATTGATAAGCCTCTTTTATTTGTTGTACCCTTAAAACTCGCAACGTAACATCTCCAAAGTCAGGCTGCGCGCAGCTGTAAGCGGTCAAGAAATCGCAAACGCCGTCCCCGTTGCTTGGACTGCTTGCGCCCCTAATGGACTTTATTGCCTTCACCCATTGCTCATGTTCAGAGAATCCTGCTATATTCGCTGCATAAAACATATTCGTGCCCTAACAAAGCCTTCTCCACTTCCCCGCAAGCCTCGCACCAATTTCATTACTTTGGGTTGAAGACTGTGATATATAGTTATGAATGCAATGATTAATCTTTGAAAAGCAAGTGATTTTAAGAGGTTTAATTAATTTGAATGAGACCCTTTGACAAAGATTAAGGTGCCAGGCATGTGTAGTGTCTGCACTTCATACAATATGACATATACAAAGTGGCTATTAAAACCAGTGTCCTTTTATGAGCTGCCTATGTACCTTTAATAATAGAGGTACAATTTACAAAAGCTGTGAGTATAATGCAAGTGAAAAATGAGCAATGTCACATCACGGTTTGCTGTCAGTGGGTTTATTTCTGCACAGCAGCCACGATAACGTCTGCTTCTGTGACTGCACCGCTGTGCCGCCGGTTGTTGCTCGTGCGCCTTCGGTGGTTGTCAGCCTTGTGTGACTCATTGTCGTCGCCGGTTTCTCGCTGACAGCCGAGTCCAGAGATTGCATCTGTGTCCTCGCGCCGCACCTGCGGCACCTGGACTCCCTCGCCTTACCTGGGCAGATATACTTCCTTCTGGATGTGCTCCTCAGCACGCAGTACCGTGCACTTTGCAGGCTTCTTTATTGCTGGGAAACGCACATTTGTCATTCCTTTGACTGGAGGGAGGCTAACTCGCGTCTTGTTAAAGGAACGCAAAATATAGCTTGGTATTTTAGGCTTGGGCATCGGAAGAAATGATGAACTGGTGTTATGTAAACTTTGTATTTTGTGCTTCAGGATTATTACTTTTGGAGGTAGCAGCCTCAGCAGCAGCTGCTATGGTTGCCTGTCAGATTCTTTTCTGTTTAATTTTACACATGCTGACTTGTATAATGTTCTTTCTGCAGTGTTTCGAGTTAAATACGGCACAACAACAGGGTCCTTTCTGGGAGTGAAGCTACCAAAAATGTTCACCCGGTGTTCAGTCACTGTGCTACCTGTTGTATTTTGCATTTCCAGGCGCAATTTGCATCATTGCAGTTTTCAGCCCTTCAGGTATTAGAACGAAGTAGGAAGCCGAGCACTCCGCTCTCGTCCTGTGGGGTCTTAGAATGGATGCCCTCCAACTCAGGCAATTTTCTTTTCCATTGTCTTAGGAATGGTAATCAAATCCAGGTTAATTCAGGTTGTATGATGTTCTTGGGGAAAAAAAAAAAAAGTATTTATTTGAAAATGAAATGCAGAGAAGTGCTAAAGTCTTCAGTTTGTGCAAAGAACAAATAGCTGACGGATTCACTTCTCTTCTGAGCGCTGAAGAACTTCCGAACAGACTTTATAGGAAATTAAACTTTTGCATCTTTACTTCTATTTCTTTGAGTTAACACTACCAAAATTTTCGCTTTTTTTTTTTTTTTTGCCTAGGAGGTCCGGTTACAGTCAGTTGCCATCTATTGCAGACCAAAGCATTCTAAAGTGACTTTTGTAACTGCCATTTGCTATATAATTTCACCAGTTATATTTTTGACGTTAGTTCTTAAAATATAATCTTAATAATATTACTTATGCTATTCCTCGGTTTTTATATAATTAAATAATGCAGAATATATCGAATAGACTGTGCTAACAGAAACCTTTTGAAGGATTTATGCAGCATCGCTTAATTTTACCGATTCCTACAGCACCTGACTATTGTAGAAAACATCTCACACAGCTGTGTTCATTTCCAGAATTTACTTCATATCATACAGATACGCCTTTGCTTGGAAAGGTTGAAAAATTGCATTGGACCGGAGTTACGTAATTGGCTGCGTCCTTTCGATCTGATTTAAAACCTTTCACATGCAAATAATTACGGTGTTTGAAAATGACAGCGGTACTTTGCGAAATGCAGGAGCGTAACAGAAAGCTGTTTTTGAGTTATGAACCTTATTTAAAAAAAAATAAAAAATCTTACTATGACTGCCCCCAAACATCCATTAGTATTCTAAATATGTCTCGATATACAGTAAATGCTGCTTCACCAGTGTGTGCTTTATAGCGGCTGTGATGATGATTTTTTTGTCTCTGCTTGGCAGGTGTGCCCGTATGTATGGATAATTTTCCTCTTCGACCTTTAAAGAACCACAGCATCTAAAGAAGTTGTGCCCAACTTTGGCATATCGATTTATTACCATCTGCATACATGGTTCAACACTTTTGCGGTGTTTTTTCATCATTAGCCGGTGTGTCAATCTAGAACAATGGAGCAGGGTAAAATGTGATGACTCCTATGTTTCATATGGGGGGAAAAATGTGTGTGCAAGCATATGTGTGCACATTAGAGTGTGTGTGTGTGAGAGAGAGGTTCAACTTTAAAATTTTTTAAATTTATATAAAGGAGAATTTTTTTTTTTTTTTCTTTCTCATGTAATCCACACATTCCCTCCAAAAAGTTACAGTATGTTTATATGGTCAAGGTATATGGTTGAATGTTTAAAAAAAAAAAAAAATGCCTGTCTTTACATTGAGTTGCTATTCTTAACTGACTTAAAACAACTCAGCTAATTTGTTTCGACCTCCGTTCTGCATTTTAATAGAATTTTTATCCATGGAATTAATTTGCCACAAGCAGAGGTAATAAAGCATATAGGCATCCATTGGTAATGGTGAGAAAATATGCAATTGTACATAAAGTTTAGCAAATTTAAATCCTATCTGAACACAGAGTTCTGGAATCCATTTGGTCGGGGGTGTGCCGGGGGCCACAGAAACATAAGACAAAGCAGTAACACAAGGTCGGAGTTTCAGGAGTGCATCAGAAATAAAGGCAAAAAACTGGTGTACTGAATTTAATTTTTCCTTGTTAAAAATTTTGGAGACAGCAACTGGAGGCAAGCATATTGTGCTGGAACTTTACTCCATTTTTATAACCAATCTGCCCCTTCCATCTGGGGGCTCCCCATTTAACACCGCCATTCAATCACTTTTACCCCCTTTGCTCATCTACCTTATGTTGTGGTTTATCTTGGAAATGTTATCTTCTAGATGGAGATACACATGTAATTTTGAGATCTAGTAACTTATTCTCTGTTTTATTCTTGTGCATTGGAGGGACTGCGCTAAAAAAGACCACACAAACACAGCAGAACTGTACATGCTTAACAGTTTGTCATGTTTGGTTGTTAAATAAACGCAATAGTAAAGTCAGGATGTTTGAAAGCAAGATCATCTGACTTTAGCAGACAGGTGTTGATGTTTGATTTGTTCTCAGACCTTTAGTTCCCAGCACGTCGCTGCGCTGGAATTGGTGTCCAGTGTTTTCTTCCGCATTCTTTCAGAAGAATAGAAACAAGTCACAGGGCATTGCAAACATTAAATAAATATTAACTGAGCTATTATGGCCTTATTAGCAAAGTGTGTTTTGTACTTATTTAGCCTGAACTCAAAATAAATATTTATTTACTTACATATCCATACACGTGTCCACAAATTGCAACTGTACGGTCTCTCTAAATGTCACTTATTTTTGCACTATGGAATAGAGTACTGTATGAATCACACCAGTGTCATGTTTTAGAAAGGGATGAACACAGTGTCTACTGGGTTTTCATATGTATTTTTATATAGCAAAGATTAACCAACCCAGGAAGCTTGATGTGGCAAAAAAAAAAAACATCAGGAGCCTTTATTCCTGGTTATGTGGAAGGAGAATGAATCCCTGCTTTTTTACTACAATGCACCGCACTCCACAGTCATGTTTTTAATACAATATGAGTGTTTGTGTGTATAGGAGGGATGAAGTGCTGCCTTCGTTTTCTCACTCCTCCTTGCCAGGGGAAAATTGAGCTTCAGCGGTTGTGGATGAACAGCCCCATGACAATGATGGATAGCTTTTCCCATTAACTCTTGGAGCCCGAGAGAAGAAATATGGTGTCTATGGCGCTTCTGGTGGTCCCTGCTGCCAGGCTGGGCATTGCCGCTAATCTCCCAAGAGGCCCACACACACACAGAACCCCACCTTTACCAAGGGGGGCCTTCTCCCATGCCGAGGGAGTAGCACCGACTTCCCTGGAGGGTATAAGTTCTACTCCACCTAACAGAAGAACAGAATCATAGGAAATACAAAAAAATCACAGTCTGCCAATACTGATCTGAATATTAACATTACATTAGCTAATTGGTCTTTTAGACAACACATTTAGGCTGTAAGGAAACTGAATTTGTGCTAAAGTGGCCTCCTGTCCCATGCAGTGGTTACCTTGTCATGTACTCTGTGCTGCCCGGATAAGGTCTCCCCAACTGAAACCCCAGATTTGACAAGTGGTTACTGGCAGTCATTAAATAAATACATGAATGAGCTTCTGATAAACCAATATAATAAATGCATCACCTGTTTCGCAACAAATAACATCGTTTCTTCTGTCTGATGCAGATTTATATATTGTACATCTTTTAGTTCCCGATACAATCAGTAATGCCGACCCTATATTAATATCACTAATATATGATTTTCCTCATTTCTAAACTGTCCTATTGGACATCATATACATATTCAGTATAGTCCCATTATACTGGATATGAAACATGTATATTTCACTGATTGTGGTACAATATATGGAATTAAGGTGACGACCCCAAAGGTAATTATTTTTGTGGATATGTCATATTTCAAATATGTCAGCAAAGTCCAAAGTAATGAATTATTTTGCATGCCAGCTCAATTATTTCTTGTATGTGGATGGTTGTAGACACAAATCCCTCACACAATGCCGACCAAATTACATGCCTATTGTGCTAGAAGTTGGCAAATCCCAAGACTATAGCATCTTGCAAGCTCATTACATTTTAATAATTTCACTTTCATTAGAACAAAATGAGCAGCAGACCCAGGCCTGTAAAGTCCCTTGCTGCAAGTAATACATTTGTTTATAGATAACCTAATAATTATAATTGGTTTATTTAAGTTCCTGGGCTAGTCAAGGACTCAAGATCTAACTGCAAAATTTAGGTCCTTACTTAAAAAATGTTATAAAAAGACTTGTTTCTAAAAAAAAAAAAAACTTTTACAAAAGCTCCTTACTATAAAACAAAGGCTCACTTCACAATATCTACCCAGTAGTCCAAACATCAGACACATACTCTGCCTTTTTTCTTAAGTATTTAAATTCTTTAGCGCTGTTTATTATAAGGAAATAACACAAATCTTTTCTTATATGAAAATAGGTTGTGAAAGCTGACCAACCATATCAAACATCCCTGCACTTGATAAGTGTTATATAGTCAGTACAGTTTGAATTATTAAGGCATCATTATGAGAAGAGCACACGCAGAATACACACTGAGGTTGTAGGAGACTTGCATGTCATTGGACTGTAGGAGGAAACCTGAACAGGCAAATTCCACTCATGCTGAGCGAGACAAAAGAGCGAGATTTTTATACTAGTGGCTTTTTCACACTGCATGCTTAAGTTAGTTGTTTTTTTTTTTTTGGTGCACTGTACTGTTAAATAATGGATTAAATGTCAACCTAGAGTAGAATAATTGATGGTAAACTGTAAAACGTGTATTTTAGACTCACTGCATTTTTTTTTTATCAATAGTGAATTTCAGATAATTCATTTGCCTCAAATTTACTGCATTTCAGTGTAAGTGTACTTTTTTTCTGGCCATACTAGTGTGTGCTAATGCACTTTTTGACATTTTAGTGTTTTTACAGTGCACTGTATATCTATAAATTATTTATTGGTTTGCTTTTTTACAAGCAAATCTATAAATACTGAATGTAGAATCAATATCAGAATTTCTTAAGATTAGGGTTGGTGTAACCCAAAGTTTGAAAATGGTAACAGTATGAAACTTTTAAGTCCCTGTACAGTAGTGCTAATACAGTATGTTGCTTACTCTGTGGATATAAGATGTAACAAGTACAGTAAGTTTTTTTCAACATTCTTTTTGAAATAACTGTATAAATATGAAATAGAGCACCTAGAATTTACTTGATAGACCAACACAGAGAAATACAAAAATAAACTTAAAAAATAAATCATTCAAAATGATGAAAGACTGCATATAACGCAATATTTAAAAAGAGCATATTGGTGTATACAGTCTGCAGCCAATTAGCCATGTAGAGGGAAATCAGCTCTTTTATTTTTAAAATATTTTTCAGAAGTTCATTTTTTAATTCTGTAAACTGCAGTTTTAATAAACATTTTTTTTTCTTTATGTTGCATCAGATTTGATACAACAGTTAATTGCAGACAGTTTCATTAAATTGAAACTCTGAAAAATTATCTTTATTAGAATAATGCTAGCTGAGATACCCGGTGCTTCTTGGGTCAAAAAGTGTAGCGGTGCAAAGGTAAAAAGTAATGACACATTATATAATCCCCAAATTGTTTTACCCTTAAAGCAGATGCACTTAGTTCCTCAAGAAGTGCTGGTTGTACTCAGGTAGAAAGGAAAAACAAAAAAAATATACATATATATCATGAAAATTTATTAGCTTTGCATCACTAATTTGTGCAGCACCATGTGTGTTGTCTGTAATTCCTTAATAATTTTTATATTTTCATTTGCTTACATATAGCAGCTACTGGCTCTTGTGGTCATGCATGCAAAAGGCACTGACAGCAACGTGCAGGCCAGTTGTAGTGATGTGCAAACAGCAATAACAAATTATTCATCATCAAAGTGTATTATATTTAAACCTACTTTTTTCAATTTTGTTCATTTGTGTGTAGACCATGTGCGGTGATGAAAAAAATGAGTTAATGTGTGAAAGTGTGTTTATATACAGTATGTGGAAAGCATGTACAGGCATGTATGGATTGATGTCCAGACAGTATGAATAAATGATGTATCACCAAACTTTATTTTAAATTGTGTTTGAATGATAAAGTGTGTCATTGTGTAGGTGTAGAGCATTGTGGTAGCGTGCATATGTGTGTGGTGGGGAGAAAATCCATCAGTGCCTGCATGTAACATTACTAGCCTTGCTTCTCTAGGCTTTGTGAGAAATCAGATTTAACATTTTCTAAATAGTAAGCGGCTTTTTGGACTTTAATGAACTCGACTATGCAAAAACCTCACTTATGCTGAGAAGTACCTGTGTGCCAAATTTCAACTCTGTGACTTGAATGCAAACCTGTGCATAAACAATAGAAAAGCAAAGATTGAGCTTTAAAGATATAAAACGCGTGAACAAAAATCGTTCTGTATTTTAGATTTTATATGAAAAAAAATCGATTATTTACTGTTACCTTAGAATGAATGATGGCTTAAAAATCAAATATATTTTGTTAATTTAATTTTTTTTAAATCCCAAACCTAGCATGTTTCATTGTTCTTTATTTAATTTCATGTTCATTTTTTTCATTTCATTATTTATATAAACATTCAAATATGTGACAGGAAATGAAAGAAGCATGTTTTTAATCTCCATAGACAGTTTGTGCAAGACTTTCCTGGTATTTTAAGCAAGTACTGCTTTCTTCTGCATCTAAGCTGATTAAGATCCAGATTACATAATGTCTAAAAAAAAAGGCAGATGCATGCGTTCACAAGTAGAAATATTTTTAGAAAGCAAACATGCAGCAAATAAACTCCCATTTAACGCAATTGCATCCCTTTACACCTTGAGAGGAACCAGTTAAAGCAAAGCTAGCTGAAAGGTGTACGTGTAGAAGTGCTGTAGGTTGGATCTGAACCAGCTCATATACGCTAATGCAAGCTCTTGGGAGAAGATAAATCACCTTAGTAGCAAAATTCTGCAATAACTTTGAGGGAATCTTCAGACTCCATCCCAACCTAGGGCCAATCTTGGGCCAGGAATTTCATTATTCAGAAAGAAATTGTCAGCGCAATGTATTCATCACTGTAAGAGAGATAAATGGCTCAACAAGTAATGGACAGTGCTATCTCCCAGATCCGATGTGGAAAATTGTCTGTTTTATATATCACGGTATTATGGAGGAGAAAGCCTGTACTCCATGAACATCTTTTTCAATTTAGTGTGTTTCAAATATTAATGGCAACATGATTCGCCCTATCTATGGAACATATCCCATGCAGTGATGGAACCGGCTTGTTTATTGAGATGAGACCTTTACCCTCCTTGTGACGCCCCACACAGTGCCCATATGAGCAGTGAATAACAGGATGTCCACTCGTGCATTTTAATGCCCTACGCTCGGGCCATTGAAAACGTGTTTGCCACCACTGCACTTCTTTGGCGATTCGGTGCACTTTTCACCAGTTTGAGCGCAACAAGGAGCAAAAACCAGCCTTTCAACAGAGCTGCGGGAGCCAAGGGGTTAGGAAAAGAGAAGCCATCTAATGCAAAGCCAAAGGATTTTTTTTTTTTTTTTTTTTTTTTTTGGGGGGGGAATGCTGAGGTTGCAAACTATGGGATGCACGTTTTTCTGAATGTGCATGTAGATGGAATAAATGGAACAGATTGGAATTTATTTTATTTTTTTTTTTAAAGAAAAATCCCCAGTTTCATCTTTTCATCTTTTCATGTGCTGTGCTGAATAAATATTTGCAGGCAGTGGGTGTCTGAAGGATGCAGATTTGAATGCCTCTGGCAAAAAGCCACTCATTTCATTCTAGATAGCTATATTCACAAACAATGCTTTTAACGTGAAAAAATAGGACTAATGGAATCAGGACATTGCTTAAGACTTCATTTTGCTTTGGGCATAAATAAATCTAATTAAAAATGTAGCTTTAAAACGATGTTTGCTCAGTGGTTAGAATTTTAAACTTTTTTTTTTCCTGCTAAATTCTACTGATTCTATGATATGTTATTTTTAATCGTAGATGGACAATTTGGTGTACTGGCCTATTTCTTTAATTTATGGTCCAATGAGTTATTTGTTCAAAAATCGAGCACCATTTTATTTCATTCAGTTATGTGTCAAATATAAATATGTTTATTTCTGTTAAAAACAGCACTAGTTTCAAGCAGAAAAACAAATATTGTCATGTGAAAGTAGATGCTCCTCGTTTTACAATCCCTGTATGAAATTTGCACAAAGCTTGAATGACATGAGGTTATAAAATACATAGACTTGTGCACTTGTATTGTCCTCCTGCCTTTTTTTAACGTTAAAAGCGAGTTACAGGACCTAAAAAAGGAGGAAAAATATAGAGATTTTGCCTCTTGTCCTGTCAATGTGTTGCATCATTGCCGAAACCCAGAACTGGACAGCAGCATTTATGTGGCTCCTCAGTCGGGCTTTTCCCTTCTCATCCTCATTTTCGATGCAGATATATATTAGATACACACACACACACATCTTTTTAATCTGGCTCAAAAATTAGCAGAAGGAAGTAGAAGTCCAACTGAGGAACAAGATGAAGGCTGCTGTCTTGCATGCCTGAAGCTATGAGATAACCTGATGCTTCCCCATCCTTGCATCCATATTTTTTCCAAATTTATAAAAAAACAGTATTGAGTTTTGGATTTTGCCTCTTGTCCTGTCAATGTGTTACATCAGTGCCGAAACCCAGAACTGGACAGCAGCATTTATGTGGCTCCTCAGTCAGGCTTCTCCCTCCTCCTCTTCATTTTCGATGCAGACTGAAAAGATTGTTTGTTTCTTGTTTTTCGGTGCGTTGGTTTCATTGTTAACCAGAGCTTTTGCCAGCCCCCCCCCCCCAACCAGACCATGCATGTCACCCTGATATAATAGCATTCTGCTTAATACAAAAATCACTTGTTTAAACTTTTAAGAAGTTATGATTTTAAAGACCTTGCATATTGAGAAATGGCAAAATATCAAATGCAAATATCTTTAGTTTCCTCCAGATATTTGCAATTCATATTCATCTAGCAGAATATTCCTGATGCTCCATTTTGTTTCATGTCGACACAAATGTGAAATTTATTTTTTTTAAAACTGTTTAAAATGATTCATAAAATAAAATAAATAAAATAATGACACTATTTTTTAAAGTTAAGGCATGACCTATAATTTTTCCCAGTCGTGTAATTCTTTGTAAACACCTTGCCAGCAGAGCATTTAATGTTGTCACGAGACAACATTGTACTGTACATAAGAGCAGCATGTAAAGGTTAGTGGATTTTATGACAGCGATAAAGGAAATGGCACCACTGAGATCAACATTGCGAGGAATTCTGCAAATAGAATTCAATGTCCCTGGTTTATTTTTCATTCTGAATTTTATTTTCCAGTTCTTCAGTGCACAAGCAATAAAAGACATATGGTCCGGTGTTCTTGACTTATTGGAAAACATCTCCGAAAAAGGCGGCCTAGCAAATCAATGCCACGGTCCTGTTTCCAAAGCCTCCTTCGCCAAGGCACTGCGTCACCTGACCTCAATGGTGGAATCTCCTTAGATCAGTTATCAGGCTGTGCTGTCTTAGCTGCGGCCGCATCAGGCAAAGGGATTAATTACCGGGTGACATGACAGCACCGCGACGTATGAGCTGTGTGGCCAGGGGGCTTAACAGCCACCTTTTTCGGGGAACCTGCTTTGTTTATGGACAGATGTGGCCCTGAGCACCCCTCCTGCCCTCTCCGATGTCGTATTAATCGCATGCACCTGTCTCCTCCTGTGCACCGCCCTGCTACCCCTGACAGCCCCACTCCTCTAGCTGCTGCCTGAATCTCTAATGGGGAAGCTGAAGAACCACAGGTTATTTCTTTACAGCCTGTGGACCTCTTGTGTTAATGTGTGAACACCTTTGTTGAGTATCTCCCCCATGCTGGCTTCTTTCAAACCACTGTAAACTTACAAGAGATCGGTCAGGTATAGCTACACTATATGACCAAAAGTATGTGGACCTCCTCCTACTGACTGAGCTGAGCTGTTCCAGCCTCACCCCTCAGTATAAAAATACAGTCTATACAATTATGTGATTCCAGCTTTATGGGCCAGAGTTTGGGGAAGAAGCTGCTTTCCTGCTCCAGCATGACTGTGTCCTCCCCCGTGCGTAAAGCGAGCGCCATAAACACACAGTTAGCCCAGGTTGGTGTGGAAGAACTTGAGTGGCTACATAGAGGTCAGCCCCACTGAACCCCTTTGGGATGAACTGGAACACCAACTATGAGCCTGGCCTTCTCGTCCAACCTCAGCGATGCTCTTGAGGCCAAATGAGTTCCCAAAGTTCCCAAAATCTGGTGATAAGCCTTCCCAGAAGAGTGGGAACTGTTATTGCAGTAAGGGGGGCAACTCCACATGAATGTCTATGATTTGGAATGGGATGTTCAACACCCACATATGGGAGTGATGCTCAGGTGTCCACACACTTTTGGTCATACAGTGCATCCCAGATGGATACTACGTTGGTGTCAGTGTCACTTTTTTCATTTAGTGTTTTTGCTGTAATGAGCTGGCAAATCTGTACCCTGCCTAGCCAAACCCTTAGTCTTCTGGGAGAGACTCCAGACCATCTTGGCCCTGTTTTTGAAAATGTTTGAGTAAGTGAGTGAGTTTTTTCCTTCCCCGTTTACAAAAAGCATTTCATCCAAATAACTCACAATATTGCATTTACACACTGAGGATAGCAGCCATTTCATTTTACAAAGCATAAACATGTAGAAATAAATGTACTCCCCAACCAGGGGGAACAAGGCATCATCTGCTTATCTTCAGAAGCAGGGCAGCGGGAAAGGCCGCCTTCCTGGTCAAGATCGGTTTGTGAGTGGGAGGAGCATCTGTGGTGGGCGGGTCCACTGTGGAGTACTTAGAATATTGCCTGGCACTCTGTCTCCGTCTCCAAGTGTCTTTGGTCATGCCTTCCAGCATGATTCTTACCGAACTGACAGTCCTTTCAGAATAAACAACATCCTCGCCCACATTTTGAAGCAGAAGGTATTTTTCATATGCAAATTTTGTTCCTATATTGTCATAAGGTAGTTGTCTGTTTACTAAACTCAAGTGCTGCTTCGTTCTGGATTGCATATCAAGCTGCATGTCGTAAAACTTCAATATAAGATGCGGAAAAACTTTTATCTTCTACCATAAAAACTTACTTTAATTGACAATTGAAACTACACGTCCCTTGTAGGAAAAAGAAGCCTTTGTGATCAGCACTGCTTTTTTTTTGTTTGTTTGTTTTTTATAAAGAAAGAAATGCTAATTTGAAGGAAGGTGTTTCTACAAACTCAGGTTAGGGTTGCATCTCAGAAGAAATAGAGCAATAAACTTTTTAATGTTGAAAAAGCAACAAAAAATACATAAATTTGCATTCTTTTGGAGAGCAAAACACCTATATAGTACATTCCAATCCAATAGTTGCTTTACAGTATGTTTGTTTTGATGATAAATGCTCACCATACACAGAATATTATTTTAAGCACCGTTTTAAGCATTTTACTGGAGTTTGAGAATCTGTTTATTATCACTAGATATCAGTATAAATATTTTGCTCCCAAGATGAGGTCTCTGAACCACAGTATTAAAGTGGGAAGTAACTTCTTCATTTCCATAAAACATTCCTGCAATCCAAATGCAACACAAGTTAACCCAAAGAGTCCATTAAAATGAGCTTGAGATAAATAAGAAGCATTGCTGATAGTTAAATATGTGATTATGCACATATGCATTTTTTTGTACTTTTTATGGCCATTCATCTTCCCCATGGGGAAAAATCTGCCTACGATGTATAATATACTTCTTAAAATTCTAATTGTGACATTTTATTGGCTGTTCAGCTAGAAATTATCTGGATGTGTACTGTAATAGGAACACCTGGAGGGAGGCTGCTTCTAAAGCACAATTTAAATAAACACTCTTCTGTCTGGCCTGACACAATAACTGCTTTACAATTTATTAATTCATAAAGCTTTTTCCCCACTGCTGAACCGAAACAGCATGGCTTTGCTCCTGAACTTAATTCAACTGTTTGTTTCAGAGATTAAAAAAAAAAACACTAAAAGGGCAGCAATTTGCCAAGGCAGTCTGTTCCAAACATGAAGTGCACCTATGGCATAAGATGGAGGTTTTTGGCAAAGGTTTTATGTTTCATTATAAAAAAGAATGAGTATAAAATGTACTCATAAACTTTATGCCTATCTGTAGATGACTGAACCCTGGAGATTCAATTAAAAACAATAAAAAAATAATCAGGATAGATAGATAGATAGATAGATAGATAGATAGATAGATAGATAGATAGATAGATAGATAGATATAACTGTAAAATGCTTGTCTAAGTGTTCAGTTTATAAAGGAGCTCTTAAGAATTTTCACTGTATGATTGGGCATTATGGAATTGTACTGTACTTACTGCACATTATTAATAATTTGCATCCAAGAACAGTGTGGCTTTATGTTGGTGCACATGTATTTAAAGGAGTTTCATGTTACCCACAGTTGCTGGAAAGGGGATTTGGTGATAGTTATTGCACCAATTTCCACAACTAGCAATCTACTGGCAAAAAAATTATAGTTTCACACTATTCCCACCATTCAGTCCTGAGCAGAGAAAAAGTTGTTTGATGCTGGTTGTTGGAAAAAAGCAGCAAATTGTAAAATTGGCACCCATTTAGCCTCAGAGAATTTACTGGACAGCGCCTACCTTTAGGGAGGCTTGGTTTTCTGCAAGGACCAAATGTGAGAGGAAACCTTCACATAAAAGCAGCAACTCATTTCCAGTATGAATTGTATTATTATTATTATTATTATTATTATTATTATTATTATTATTATTATTATAGATAGATAGATAGATAGATAGATAGATAGATAGATAGATAGATAGATAGATAGATAGATACTTTGTCAGGATGCATGTTGGACATGTACGCTAGAAACACTTATTATTTATGTTTACCCTTCTGACCAAGGCCTCTGCCTTGGGAAGCCTAAGCAAGCGGTATGACACACACAGGCGGTCAGCAGTGCTCCTGGGTCCCCGTCCTCTCTGTGGCCACTTCCACACTTGGCAGGTCAGCTTCCTCCTTCCCATGAAGGTCTTCATTCAGCAGTCACCTGGAACGATGCCAGCCTCTCACAACTCCCACCTCCACTGCCTCCTGTTCCTGATACACATGGGAAGGAATAGGCCTTAGGTCTGCATTTAACTTCACAACCCAGTGGGATACTGTATATTTGTCTCACAGATGCATTAGACCATCCAAAGTACGTATTTCTGCAACAAACAGTGTGCCTCTCCTACTCCTGTCCGTATGCTCGTGATATTTCAAAGTCAAAATACCAGTAATTTTTCAGCTGGAAGGAGCTAAAGCAGGGAATTGTGGAAGGTAAGAGCTGGCGGAGTTGTGGCAACCCGAATAAGTTACTCAGTCCAGGAGCCACTTGACCGTAACTTTTTAGCATTCCGTTTGGCTCGATTCAGTTTGAAACCCCCGTCCATCATGGAGCTGATCTGAGGCTCAGGACTGTCCTCTAGAGCTCCCCATGCCTCCATTGTGCCCCAAAGTTGCCCTGACCCTATGGTCAGACACCTCACTCCCCACCCCATTTCCTCATCTTCTTGACCCACTGTTTGTTTTTACACCATCTTCCTTCACCCTCATTATGCACAGCTCAAACCCTCCTGGCTTCATTGCCCACTCCAAATCATCTCAAGTGGCCCAGTCATTTTTTGGATATTTTCTCTATGAGAAGGTTATTTGCTGACACTGCTTGCCATTTATTTGCTAAGATCCCAGTGATTAAATTACATAACCGGCAAATATTGTCGTCCCCTCTTTCTCTGGGGAAAAGACACTGAAACCAAACTAGAGTACAAGTGATGAGATCCTAGCTATCTGACATCTGTGCAAAATCAAAACGCTTAAGCCTCATATTTATTACTTTGTTTGCTTTTTACATAGAATATAAAAAGCTGCATAAACTATAATTGACTGTTATTTATAATTACTCCCAGGGATTTGTCTCTCTCCTCTTATGCAATGCAATGTTTTTTAAAGAGGCATACTCCACCTAGTGGTTTTGTCATATTTCAAAAGGTTGTTTTTCAACAAATATGAAACTATAATAATTTTTTTAAATCTTCTTTTTTTGCCATGATGTTGTAATATATTATGCAACACAAAATATGTAAAGACAGTTAAGACACTGACTTTTCCCTAAGACTTCCCCTTCTGCTGTATTCTCTTATAACCTTAATTTAGAGAATCGCACAAAGCTGCATTTTTTCCACCATACCTTATTATTTATTTATTTATTTATTTTTCCCCCCCACATGAGTGATTTATATAATTCAAAGGAGACAGAATAGATTCAGTGGCCTCGCTGATTAAACCTCATATTTTCCCAGCTGCTTATCACAAAGGACAGTTTTGGGCTCATGAATGTATTGATGTCAGACCCTGGCGAAAATGAGGTATTTCGACCGGAATGCACTTTCGGGTTGTCGATCGTCACCAAAACAAAGTCAGCAACATCCAAGCAAACCAGAAGTGCATCGCGCAGTGCACGGCGTTACAGAAAAGAACTCCTACCGCAAACACGGCCTTGTTCTTAGTCAAACAAGAAGCTGAAACGCGTAACAGCCCATTTGGAAAATAATTATAACAGCTGCTTCAGGCAGACAAATATGCAGCCTTTTATGTATTTGAATAATAAACAGGCCCGGGATTAGTATGCGGCTCACGTGTCCATAGATCATCACTGCCAGGTCTACAAATATCAAAGCCAAACCAGGGCATGGGAAAAACAATGCAGGAGGGTAAGGCATGACTGTGATTTGTTCACTGCGGGGGCAATGTCGACAGACCCGATATTTTGTGCGTGGCACGAACGGTTGGGTTTTTGTCAAGCAAGAGGCTCCACAAAGCATTTGGGTGTTTGAGGGAACCCCAGACCCCCCCCATTCCAAGTGTTTTGCTATCTGCGTGAGATTCTGGAAGCAGAAGAAAGATCTCGCTTCCGCATGAAGGAGTGGCCAAATCACTCTGCCTGGCAGACAAAAGGAAGGATGCCATCCCATCGCATGGCTCTGCTCTTTTTCAAAAAAAAAGGGGTAAAATTTAAATGCATGTCCTCTTTTTTTCCCATCATAGCAGGTGATGGGCCAGAACACACACGCACAAACAAACTGACTGAAGAAAGTAAATATTGAGTTTTAAAGCAATTATTTGGAAAAAAGGCAGGAAAATAGTCCAGTTTTTAAAAATGATGACAAGCACCCTTCAAACTATTTTCAAGACATTTTGCAGCGGTAATTCACTCGTAGATCAAAGTCATAATCGGAATTTGGACCAATGATGTCACAACTGAGAATCTGAAAACCCAGGCCCATCATTAACATTGCAAAATCAAGATTTTGACTCTGGGAACATGTACAAATATAAATCATAAGCTCCCTGGATTCGTTTCTAAACGTGTCAACAATAATTTTCTTCTAAATGTTTTTTTCCAGAAGCCTGCCTGCATTTTAAATGGCACAAATGCTGCTCTCTTTATAATTTATTGTTTCTCATGCATCAATCTGGAAGAAGTCCATTTGTTTAGCGGCGCTAAAATAAGGAGTCTTTTCTATTGAGGGCAACCCACTTGTAAGAAGACTGTATTAAAAGGTCATGCAATTAAACCCCCAAAGAGATATAACTGATGGGCTGCCCTTTTCTAGAACCACATGTGCCTGGATGACCAAGAAGTGTCATGTATTATTCCATTATCCATGGTTGCATAACATCATTCTTTCAGCACTCAGCTGCTCATTGCAAAATACTCTATTTGCAGTTATTGGGGAAGGAATTTCCCCTTTTTTGTATATTTAAAAAAATAGCCATACTGATACAGACTTTCTTTTATCCTTGTTAGATTTTTTTTTTTTTTTTTTTTTTAATCTATAAATCTACAGCGCCTTGCAAAAGTATTCAGACCCTGGACAAAATTAGATGTTTTACTGGATAACAATGTTTGTGTGTGTGTGTGTGTGTGTGTATCCCAGTGTGTTTTTTTTAGGCAAAAAAAGGAGCTGAGCAGTTTGCATAAGTATTTAAACCCTTTCATTGTGACTAACCTTAAATTAGGCGTGAAAAATTACCTTTACTGACGAATCCTCGCACTGCCTGGTCAGGTCACCATCGGCCACTCATTAACTTGTTAAGTTATTATCATATCACGCCTCATCCTCAGTCACTTCTCAGTACTATTTAAACCTCACTATTTTCCTTAATAGTTCATTGGGCTACAGCATATGTCTATATATTTATCCTCAGTTTAAGGTTCAAAACGATGTACATTTTTCCTAAATGTAATTGTATATTTAACTATAATATATATTCATGACATTGTATACTGTATCATATTTTATAATGTACATTCCTTGCAAACATTTTACACATAATGTGCTGCGTGCAATATAAAGTGGCAGGTGAGTTGTGTGCTTGTATTCCCTCTCTTCTCTTAACACGTTCTTGAGTATGAAACTATGTGGTTTAGGTGAACGAGTATCTCTAAATTACCCTTGGTGTGCTCTGGCTTTGTGTGTGTGTGTCAGTGCACGAATGTCCATCATGGTGGACTGAGACTTCATCCAGGGCGTGTTTATCCTACCCTGCTTTTTTGCACTGTCCAGAACTGGTTCGGGCTTGCAGCAAACCCGTTTGGAAAAGTGGTTCCAGAAATGGAAGGATATTTTGGTAGGGCATGGGTAAGGACCCGAGTAAGGACACTGCTGGCCCCATCTGCTGGTGAATTAGATCCAGCACTCAACTTCTTCAAGGACTTTAGAAGTGGCTTCAAACATAATTGCAGCCATTAAGAGGCAGCATGAAGCTGTGCTGTTCCATCTACATTTATTGTCTAGGATCTCTGGCCCAACAAATGACCCAAACCACAAAGAAAAACAGTCCTGTGACCAGCCGGTGATCTTTATCTTCTGTCAGCTTTCTTCAACCTCTTCTAAGGCTGTGCCATGTGGCAACACAGACTGTCTGTTTGTGAGGGATCAATAAAAGTAAACTGGAAAAAATAAATCACATTTATGAACTTCAGTAACATCTCAGCCAGCACTTCTTCTCATACAGCACTGTTTTGTGCTGCCACTTTCTTTTCAGTCCCTTGAATAATTTAACATAATGATTTGCCTTATTTTTAAAATTTAAAACTCTTTTGAAACTTTTTTAATTTAATATTGTTCTCCATAAAATACTGTTTCCAGTGTTGATTTGCTATTATTAAAGGTGTGAAATCAGGAAATTCCACTCAGTTTCATCTGCCAACTTGACCCGCTTCACAGCCGGATTTGTCAGTTCAAATCTAAACTGCCAGATCCTCGCACTGCCTGGTCAGGTCACTATAGGCCACTTATTAACTTCTTAAGTTATTATCCTATCACTCCTCATTCTCGATCCCTTCCCAGCACTATTTAAACCTCACTATTTTCCCAGCCAGTTTGTAAGGCCTCACTGTTATGCTTTTGCCTTAGCCTGACGGTGGTTGTGGTTCGCATTAGCTTATGAGCTAACTTCCTTTGCTACTTAAAACCAAGTGTCTTTTTCTTCTTCTCTTTGGGCATTTTTTTGTTCTTATTGTGCAATTTTTGAGCAGGTCTACTCTCCCTTTTGCTTGCTAATCTCTATTTTTCACCTACCGTCAGTTGTCCCTGACACCCAGTCCTTGCTCCAGCAGACGCCCCCCGCTCTAGGTTCACCCGCCAACCCATCCCTGTTACCACCTGCTGACTCCTCTATTGCTAATAAGTAATTTTTCTGTGCATTTGGGTCCACCTCTCCGTGTCTCCTTCACACACACGACAAAAGGTGTAGCTAATCTATTTTCTATGTTGCGTGCGCACAAGTTTCATGCACTATATCGTATTAATGACCTCTTACAGTGCCGTTTCTTGAGGATGTGTTTGGAGTGCTACTCGAGGTATTATTGTATATATTTGAACACAAGCACCCTTTTTTATGTAGAAGAGTTGAAACCGGGGGAAAAAAAGCTCAGTTTCTGGATTGCAGGCTATAAAGCTCAGTTCTCAAAACAGCACAGCTATACGTTGGCGTGAAGATGCCGCTCATCCTTTTGTACTGTAAACTAACTAAATGCCCACAGGTTTAATGAGACGACACCTGCGGCCTAGCACAGCATGTTTGTATCAATAAGACACTTTGGGAAGTGAAGCGCGAGATCTATACAACCATCTGTCAGATCCCCTGCACTGTTCCATTTCTGAGGGAGTCAAAGCAATTTTAACCTCTCTGGATGTTAAGGCTGGAGAAGGCAACATCGGGTAAATCGTGTAACCACGTTGCTAATAGCCTGCTCGGAATCCGGCCGACTGTGCCACCTTGGTACCCGTTTCTGTTGTTTTTCGCTAACCGAGGTCAACTATTATTTCAGAGTAATTGTATTCCACAAGCTCACTAGGGTTATATGGAAAGATCTGAAGGTGGTCACCGTGCAGTGTGGTGCATTTGGCCACTACTAAGTGGGCATCAGAAAGAACTCATAAAGGATTGGCTGCTGATTCCATAGTTCATCGCAATGTTTTTTTGCCGTGTAAGATTTTATAGCACAAGCCGCACATAAACTGCTTAAGGACGCCTCTTATCCTGTTGGGCTACCTGAATTGGAAGAGAAGTACAATGCAAAGGAAAGATATCCAGTTCTTGCTACTGAGAGTTGTACATTTATTGAACTGATTTTTTTTTTTTTTTTTTTAATAAACCACTTACAGTGATTTACCCTTTTGTACAGTAAGACTGGAAAAACTATTCCCTTTACGACTTCATAGGAACTTTGTCTCTACAAATTTTACAAATATTTAAATCATTGTTATTGTGGCAGACTTCAGTGACGATGATGCATTTTTAAAACCAACAGTTGGGGGGAAAAATGTCTGGCCCTCAATAGAGCATTCATTAAAAGATGCAAAGAAATTCAACGTAATGGCAAAAAAGCAAAAAGCTTTACCAATTAGACATGCAGATTTTGCCATACTAGAATGGCACCAAAAATCGCTTCTTCATATTGGTGAAGACTGCATGATTTTTATTCATCTGCCTCATGCACCCGCATGGGCAAAGAAACATTTGCCCTTTGTTGCCCTTGATATTGTCAGTCAGAGTAGGAACTTAGCGGCTCATGAGAATTTCACTGTTTACATGTTCACATGTGGGAAAGCCTTTGCAAATGAACAGTAAATTAAATATATTAACACATATCACAGTCATTTTGAACACTGTTCAGTCTTATTTTTGCCCTACAAGATTTTATATTGGTTATTGCTACATTGCAAAATTCACTATGCCTTGAAACCGTAACACACCCTTTAGCTACAAACATGCTAAATATTCAAGTGACACATCATTAAACTGTGAAATAGGCATGTCTGATCTAAAAATATTTATGCCATCTTTAGTCGTGACCCTGGGCTACGTTTATTGTATACATGTGTTCAACAATGCTGGTCCTTGCTATTGGCATCAAACAGTGGAATGGATAAAATTTTAAAATACAGTTTATACTTTTCTTACTAAAAAACAGAGCAGGGAGGCAGGGATGCTGTCAGTAAGTTGCCAGTATCACCTTACATAACAGCTGGCTCTTATGCTTTATGTACAATTTGAAAGTGGACACTTACAGTTCAAAATGCACCATCTGCAAAGCAGTATCCTCAGAGACTCCAGGAAGCAAAAATTTCTATTAAACTGAAATGGGTTCGAATAGTTCCATTTCACACTACAGTGAATACATCATTTGGACAAAAATCAGTTCAGTGCTTTTTGTATGACACAGAAAGAACCATGCTTAAATGTAACTTATTTATGTAAGGTTACCTATGGTACGTTTTTTCATTCTGTGCATAATCTATTAAAAGATTACCAAGGTTCACAGAGTTGATGTGAACACATATACACATGCATGCGTTAGTATATGACAACAGGGATACGTCCTTTATGTGGTAGGGGAAACTTGAGTACCTTCTGTTAGAAACATCAGTTACGGATTTTCAAAGATTGATTCATATTGTTTTCAATTACTTTTAATCACAGCGTTTTAATTACTCGATGTATTTTCTAAAGCTTCTGTTGCAGAGTGAAAATAGCTTGCATTTCTTATCTTTGCCATAAGGAGCAGCAAAACACAATAGGGAATAATTTCATTCTGCATATTTTTTTCTTTGTTAAAGCTAAACCATAGACTTTTACTGAATTTTTTACCGATATGGGTTTCAACATTATTCCTCATTTCACAAGGAATGCTAAAAAAACTCTTTTTTTAATTTTATTTTAGATATTTAGGAAACATAAATGGCAGCAAATTTCACAATGAATTTGCCAGTCGCTGAATGTTGCTATGATTTTTAAGTAAATAATGTTGATTGTCTTTTATTTTACTGTGACTTTAAGTATTTTAGTTTAATATTTATTACTGAAAGCTGCCTTATGTTACTTTGGCTAATGTAGTGTACTTTAAGAGCAAGATTTTGGAATTTTTCTAATTCAGAGCGACGTGTCCGACAGATACTGTATTAGTGTAAAAACATAAACAGATACTGTATAAGCCATAAAGACAGCCATGCATGATTAGCTGATGATGAACTGCCTATAAGTTAAAGGGTTATATTGTAGATGCTGTTAACAGCAATCACATGTTATATATTAGTCCGTTTCAGCAGGGAAACAATCCCATCTCACAAATAGAATTGTATACATTTCTTAACAAACCATTCCTTTTTTAGGGTATGCAAAAAAATTAATAAGGAGGGGATTAGACTGCTTTTATTAATTATCACCTCCTGTTTGTGCTCCTTATGGTTGACTATTGTACCTTTTTGTACTCCAGAACTGACAGTCAGACAATGTCATAATCCTCCCAAAATGTCAAGTGTTTCTCAGCAGCACCAAGGCTGGAATTGCTGCCAAAGCACCTAGGAAGGGGCAGCGGCAACTTTTGTTGAGCAAAAAAAAAAAAAAAAAAAAACAATAAAAAGATGGAACTGCAAGGTTCCTGAATTCTACGTTCTGTGGAAAAAAGGCCCGGCTGAAACATTGTGTCTCCAGTCGGAGCCGCCCGCCAGTCCCCATCCAATTACTATTCCTAAATATGTCAGGGGAATCCCTGGTTCATTGCCCACCAGTGACACCTTTGGCCTCCCAGACACCTGTGGGTCGTAGCTGGCAGTGGCAGATGTTTCGGATCACCCGACTGATATAATGACCTGCCCACAGAGCTAGCAAAAAAAGGTGAGGAGAAAAATCTGTCAGTGGAGAGCTTTTGATAACTGGGTCACCAATGACCAAACCACTGCTTCAAGCATCCCTTCAGAAGCCAAGGCTGACATCGCTGTGCCAATTTAATTAGGGCCTCTGGTTCGAGCAGAACAGAGGAAAACATATGATACCTCCTAACATTTCACAACAAAGACTTTTTTTGGCAACTCTTTCTCAGTGCTATAAAATATTAATCCACTTGTCCATCCATTATCCTTAACCTCTTTTCATGGTCAGGGTTGTGGTAGTCCAAAGCCTATCCTGGATTTCCTGGGTGCCAGGCAAGGAAACTATATTCTGGATGAGACGCTAGCCTATTGCAGGGTGAATATTAATTGTATTTTAGCATCATTATTGTTAGCATTGACAGGAAATGGCCTTGCATTTTGTAAATGAGTGCACTTTTTAAAAACCTCGTGGGAAAAAAGCCATTGGAAAATGTAACAGCGGAAGATCCCATAAAAGCAAATAGTACTGTGCTAACAGTCACTTCATACAATTTAAATAAATAAATAAAATGTATGATTATTATTTGGCAAACAAATTGCAAATAAATTTGAATGTTAGCACACTGTTGTATATATAAGGACTCATCTAATATATATTATTTTAATCTGGTGATAAAACCTTAAACTTTTAATATCACCGCACATGCTTATGTCAATGAGCTCATGCTGATACATTTCCCTTTGTTTCTGCCTGCCACAATGAGGGCGTTCTAGTACACCTATAGCTCCGTGTATCTGGTCAGGGGAGTGGCGTTTCCTTCCAAATTGTATCTGTGGGATTCACTCCTTCTTTTGTTTGTGGGTAACTTGTTTTCTGATCCTATTTTGTTCAGCAGAACAAAGGTGTGGAGGAATCACTCAGACTCAGCTGTTGGCAGGGGGGTTTTATTTGGGTCTCAAGGGTCTTGACCAAATTCCCTTTCCTTCTCTATTCTTCTGAACATAACCTGTGTGGAGGCAATCAAAGCGAGAGGAGAAACTACACCTGGTGATCATCACATTTATTAAGCCTGCGGATGGTTAAGGTGTCTGTTTTTCTTTCTTGACCATTGCCGTTGCTCTCTTCATTGTCCACTACATTGTTTATAGTTGCGCTGGGCTAGAAAATGGTTAAAGCTCTTGTTTCATACAATTTTAAACTTTTGAAAGTTTCTTATAGAAGCGTGTACAACCCTCCCTCGATTTATGGGCTCTCACACAATTTTTGCTAGAACGCAGTTTGATTTTTAATGCCATTGATTTACACACGATCTGCTCTGCATACTGTGCTCTAGGCAAAAAAAAGGACAAAAAATCTTGTAATTTCATCTGAAAGTTAATAAAATGAGTAACAAAAGAGAGAGAGAGAGAAAGAAAAATTAGTAACAAAATGTAAATTAAACACAAATTCCCTGTATGCTGTGTGTGTGTGTGTGTGTGTGTGTGTGTGTGTGGCAGCAAGAAAATCCATCAGTGCCTGCGTGTAACATTACTAGTCCTGCTTCTCCAGGCCTTGTAAGAGATCAGACTTAAAATTTTCTGAACTCCTTAGAATGTTTTAGTAATATCTGGTAAGTTGGTTAAAGGATTTATAGAAGGGCTATGGATTCTGGAGGAACCAGTCAGGCATCTGAACTCGGGTTCAAATTGCTTCATCTTATTTACCGAACTCTGAAACTTAAGTCTTTCCTTCTGTGAGCTCCAGAATGTTCTACAAAGCTGTGCTTCATAAAAGTGAGTTGAATGGACCTTCCAGGCTATTCCAACCACCCTTGTTTGAACTCAAACTTTTCCCCTAAACCCTTGAAAAAGGGAAGAACAATAAAAATGTGATTTATGATTTATATGTCAGTATAGCATAGTGAATGATTGTGGTGGACGTGTGCGTGGAGTTTATTTACATCGATTATAGTGCTAACTGGAGCACAAAGCAAACAAAACAACATGGCAGTCACAAGTCACAAAGCTGACAAGGAACAAATAGAGCTGAAGAAGATCGCTTAGCAGGAGAACTGAGGTTCTCTGTGCTGGTGTGTATGGCAGTGGTCAATATGCAGTGGAGACACTCAAACAATTTATAATATAATGTAGCCATATTCTAACATTACACAGTACAAAGCACAGAATGAATTGTAATGTCAACTATTTGCATAAACCTTACAAAATAGTCATTTATTCCAGTCTACCTTACCAATTGTTTAGGTATACAGTAGAACTGCTTAATATGATCAGTAAAAACCCTATAAATGTTGTATGAATTGAGGGCTTCCATCTGCATGGGAAAAAAATACCACTTTGAAAATTCAAACATGCATCATAGAGGCCTGGAAATGTCCAAATGTGAAAAGTTACATAGATTTATCTACCTCGCAATACTATAAACTTTACACATTGACTCACCTCAAGTCACATTACGATGAGCTGTGTTCAAAATATATTTAAAAAAGCATGCAGTTGCAATGATTTCCACAAGGCAATATAACCTGCATACAGAATTCTAATTTTCAGTGAATTAAATAAGATTATTTATAATGTTTATGCAGTGAAATGATATTGTCCATAAAAGGGCAATAACTGTTATGCACTAGTATTCCTTTGACAACTTTTACTATCGCACAATCTGTTCCAGCACCTTTCACAGATGTTGAAAATCCACCCTGCATTCTCCCAGGCAGGCCCTTCAAGATGGAAAGGGCAGGCGGCATTCAGATCCAAAAAGGAGGGAAAACTAAGGTACTCAATTAAGTCGGAAATGAGTGTAAATCAGAACATCATGCACAGAATAAACAGAGGTCTGTTTATTCTCAACAGCCACGTTTATTTGAAGGTGACGATCAAGATTTTCACCAAATTGTTAAAAAAAAAAAAAAAAAAAAGACATTCCGCATGGGAAATAAATTTGTTTTGATGGCTCGCACATTTAAAAAAAAATAAATAAATAAATAAATAAATAAATAAAAAAAAACAAGTTTAACCTTGACACTTTTATGAAAGCATTTATACGAGAATAGTTTTAAAACTTAAGGACTGTCTACGTTTTTAATAACTAAACTGCATTTCATGTCCTTAATATCACCTCCAGAAATAATGGACATGGGAACGTAGAACTATAAGAACAACTGTTTCCGCTAACATGTTCTTAGCAGGAATGATCCTGCACCTCCAACAATGCAGTACTTCATTAAACAAGGATTACATATAATTCTGAACAGCAAGAAACAATGCCATAAGGAATTTATATACCGCCACATAAAAATTTAATTATACTTTCCAAGGTACTGCCATGTTTTATAAAGTGCGATAAAATACTGACACAAACCTTCACATAATTTACTTTGCTTAGTGTCATACCGTACAACTCAAAAAAGGGCAATTAATCTATTTTTTCTTTTTGATGGCTGAAGTGGTTGGGTGCGTTGCATCTCTGCAGTGAGGTGAGCAGCTCTGTGAAGTGGCTTTAGAAATGTAATGATGTTTTTATCTTGGACAGAAACCAAATCAGATCCTAAACTGCTTACCCTGCCATCTTTTAAACCTCTCCAGCGACTTTCCAAGTGGAAGACAAAGCAATCCATTTACACCGATCTCCCTCCCTGAACAGTTTTGCTGGTCTAAAATTGTTATGTCAGCTGTCTTTCTTTTCCTCTTGTCCTGCACTGAGGATTTTTATGGTTATCTTAGGGGATACATAGCCATCCTTGCAAACAGGTGAGACAGTTAACTCATCGAAAATGGGCATAACAATTGGTCGTGAAGCATCAAGAAAAAAACATCTGCAGTTCATAGTCCCCCATACAGACAGACAGACAGACAGACAAATGAATAAAATTCCAGGAATGGAAATTGATGCTCCAGCTTATTACATTGTATTAACAGGGGGCAACATGGCGGCACAGCAAGTAGTGCTGTGGGCTTGTAATGCTCGAGCTATTTGGGCGCAGGTTCGAATTCAAATTGGTCCAAGTGAAGTTTGCATGTTGTCTGTGTGGATTTCCCCCCAGGGAAAGACAGTGCTTTCAGGTTTATCAATTACTTTGAATTGTGTGTGTCTAGCATCTGGGCGATGGACTGGCATCCTATGTCAAGTATACCTTCTTAGCCTTGCACCCAGTGATTGTGCCATAGGCTCCAGGACAAACAGTAAAAGATAATGGATGGATGCACATTGTTTTTATTTCTTATTACATCAAATTTTACAGTTAATTTCAGAATATAATATTTCAGGTATAATTCCTTTATCATGTTAAATCAAAGTACAGCTAACCCTCCCATGTGTGGAAAAACTGTGTAAAATTGTTGTCCCCCTTGGGGGGGGGATAAGGCAAGCGTAGGAAATTAAGGTGAGCACCTCCTGGGGGGTTTGGGGTGGGGGTAGGGGTCGGGAGGCCCCCAAGAAAATTTTTGAGATTTGAGTTTTTTTAAATTTTAAATTCGTATATATTTATGATATAAAGTGAGAAAAATACATTAACATTATACATATATTTTATGCATTTATGACTTAGTAAACTTTTTTACATTTTCTTTACTTTCCATCTGCTACGCAGAACATCCATGCAGCACCTATGTGTGTGCTAGTTCTTGTACATTATAAAACTTGCCAACCTAGGTGGTTGAAAGTTATTGCACGTGCAGGGGATGAAATTTCAAAATCGCACATTATGCACCATATGCCTGCATCAGCCAGTTTTGCACCTTTTCCGTTAAAAAAAGCAGATCACATTATCTGCAGCTGTAGGTTATCGGAATTGCTGATTTTAGAGCCGAATGGAAATCAAGGCGATGTGTAACACTTGGGTTGACTTTTATTCCATGCCTAAGACCTAGAGCATACCTTCAATTGCCTCTGTGTCTATACAAGGCACTATAGCTTCAGCACAATTATTTTGGTGCGAATTGACGTCGCCTCAGAATATATATGGTTGCTTGGAGACTATAAAGGTTGTAGTTATAGCTTACAGACTTCATTGGAGTTGTCTCTCTATCTTAGGCATTGAAAACCTCAGGTAGGTTTCATAGATTACGCTGCTTTGACAATAAATAGCACAAAAACACGATAAAAAGAGACAGCGCAGATGTATCAAAATACAGTAAATCTGTGCTTGTGTTCAGTCTTCAGGTGTTGTATATTTTTACAGCTTGGCCATTAGACAAGAAAATATGCCTCCTCGCCATTAAAGCTGGCTGTTCCCTTGGTGTTAAAACATGGCTAAAGTGATGAATGGCTGGTTCAATTTATACCGGGCTAAGAAGCATCATGATTCCCACACAACCATAAGTTTCCTCAGAGATTAGCTGAGAAAGCAACTGTATTCGTCGAAAACTCAATTTTATCCATGCCAGGATTAATGGCAATTTTTTTTTTTTTTGACAATCGCTAAGCTCCGCCAAGGTTTTCCCATATTTCTATTTTCAGAATTCACCTGCTGAACCACCAGAGGGCCACCGCTTCAGCTAACTGTGCCGCTAAGTCTTGCTTAAGGATTGCTTTACCATGAAAATGGGCACAATAAGCAAGGCATGACCGTTTGCTACCGGAAAGAATTATGTATGCTGTTTTTAAGTATCATCAAGCTGATGTCAACTCCTGGCTGCCGCATGTACAGACAGGCCTCCCCTTCCCTTTCTAAGCTTGAAAGGGGTGTATCTATCATTGTAGTGACTGAGTCCATTAATCTGGATGGCGGTCCAATTTTTTAAGACATTATTATCTTGCCAAGAAGAACCCAGTTTAGGATCATTTTTTTGCAGTATGACAATCGCAGGTTCATCACTTGTGCTCCAAATGAAACTTCTGGTTTAATTGGATCCAAGACCTGTTGGGGTTTTCCAAGCTGTCAGACTGATCCTTCAAAATGTTTTCTTCTGTACCAGGATTGAGACGAGTCCATCCATCACCTTCTCTAGTGTCTTCCATGCCTATCTTTAACTTTAATAACTACGAACTTTAACCAATAGAGCTGTTAAAAATACCACCCTTGTATGCATTACTTACCACGAGTCAGTTTCTCCTAGTATAAAGATACATTAATGCTTAATAGTATCATATTTGCTTTTCCTTTTTTGAAAACAAAACATTTGCTTTGACCCTTTTGCTGTTGGGATTATCATATTGCTGTAAAAGTAACATAAATTTGCCGCTGCTTTTCAGTCATGTTTGAATACATTAAAAAAAAAAAAAAAATATATATATATCATATGCATTAGGTTATATTATATATATATATATATATATATATATATATATATATATATATATATATATATATATATATATAATATAACCTAATGCATATGATATATATATATTTTTTTTTTTTTTTTAATGTATTCAAACATGACTGAAAAGCAGCGGCAAATTTATGTTACTTTTACAGCAATATGATAATCCCAACAGCAAAAGGGTCAAAGCAAATGTTTTGTTTTCAAAAAAGGAAAAGCAAATATGATACTATTAAGCATTAATGTATCTTTATACTAGGAGAAACTGACTCGTGGTAAGTAATGCATACAAGGGTGGTATTTTTAACAGCTCTATTGGTTAAAGTTCGTAGTTATTAAAGTTAAAGATAGGCATGGAAGACACTAGAGAAGGTGATGGATGGACTCGTCTCAATCCTGGTACAGAAGAAAACATTTTGAAGGATCAGTCTGACAGCTTGGAAAACCCCAACAGGTCTTGGATCCAATTAAACCAGAAGTTTCATTTGGAGCACAAGTGATGAACCTGCGATTGTCATACTGCAAAAAAATGATCCTAAACTGGGTTCTTCTTGGCAAGATAATAATGTCTTAAAAAATTGGACCGCCATCCAGATTAATGGACTCAGTCACTACAATGATAGATACACCCCTTTCAAGCTTAGAAAGGGAAGGGGAGGCCTGTCTGTACATGCGGCAGCCAGGAGTTGACATCAGCTTGATGATACTTAAAAACAGCATACATAATTCTTTCCGGTAGCAAACGGTCATGCCTTGCTTATTGTGCCCATTTTCATGGTAAAGCAATCCTTAAGCAAGACTTAGCGGCACAGTTAGCTGAAGCGGTGGCCCTCTGGTGGTTCAGCAGGTGAATTCTGAAAATAGAAATATGGGAAAACCTTGGCGGAGCTTAGCGATTGTCAAAAAAAAAAAAAATTGCCATTAATCCTGGCATGGATAAAATTGAGTTTTCGACGAATACAGTTGCTTTCTCAGCTAATCTCTGAGGAAACTTATGGTTGTGTGGGAATCATGATGCTTCTTAGCCCGGTATAAATTGAACCAGCCATTCATCACTTTAGCCATGTTTTAACACCAAGGGAACAGCCAGCTTTAATGGCGAGGAGGCATATTTTCTTGTCTAATGGCCAAGCTGTAAAAATATACAACACCTGAAGACTGAACACAAGCACAGATTTACTGTATTTTGATACATCTGCGCTGTCTCTTTTTATCGTGTTTTTGTGCTATTTATTGTCAAAGCAGCGTAATCTATGAAACCTACCTGAGGTTTTCAATGCCTAAGATAGAGAGACAACTCCAATGAAGTCTGTAAGCTATAACTACAACCTTTATAGTCTCCAAGCAACCATATATATTCTGAGGCGACGTCAATTCGCACCAAAATAATTGTGCTGAAGCTATAGTGCCTTGTATAGACACAGAGGCAATTGAAGGTATGCTCTAGGTCTTAGGCATGGAATAAAAGTCAACCCAAGTGTTACACATCGCCTTGATTTCCATTCGGCTCTAAAATCAGCAATTCCGATAACCTACAGCTGCAGATAATGTGATCTGCTTTTTTTAACGGAAAAGGTGCAAAACTGGCTGATGCAGGCATATGGTGCATAATGTGCGATTTTGAAATTTCATCCCCTGCACGTGCAATAACTTTCAACCACCTAGGTTGGCAAGTTTTATAATGTACAAGAACTAGCACACACATAGGTGCTGCATGGATGTTCTGCGTAGCAGATGGAAAGTAAAGAAAATGTAAAAAAGTTTACTAAGTCATAAATGCATAAAATATATGTATAATGTTAATGTATTTTTCTCACTTTATATCATAAATATATACGAATTTAAAATTTAAAAAAACTCAAATCTCAAAAATTTTCTTGGGGGCCTCCCGACCCCTACCCCCACCCCAAACCCCCCAGGAGGTGCTCACCTTAATTTCCTACGCTTGCCTTATCCCCCCCCCAAGGGGGACAACAATTTTACACAGTTTTTCCACACATGGGAGGGTTAGCTGTACTTTGATTTAACATGATAAAGGAATTATACCTGAAATATTATATTCTGAAATTAACTGTAAAATTTGATGTAATAAGAAATAAAAACAATGTGCATCCATCCATTATCTTTTACTGTTTGTCCTGGAGCCTATGGCACAATCACTGGGTGCAAGGCTAAGAAGGTATACTTGACATAGGATGCCAGTCCATCGCCCAGATGCTAGACACACACAATTCAAAGTAATTGATAAACCTGAAAGCACTGTCTTTCCCTGGGGGGAAATCCACACAGACAACATGCAAACTTCACTTGGACCAATTTGAATTCGAACCTGCGCCCAAATAGCTCGAGCATTACAAGCCCACAGCACTACTTGCTGTGCCGCCATGTTGCCCCCTGTTAATACAATGTAATAAGCTGGAGCATCAATTTCCATTCCTGGAATTTTATTCATTTGTCTGTCTGTCTGTCTGTCTGTATGGGGGACTATGAACTGCAGATGTTTTTTTCTTGATGCTTCACGACCAATTGTTATGCCCATTTTCGATGAGTTAACTGTCTCACCTGTTTGCAAGGATGGCTATGTATCCCCTAAGATAACCATAAAAATCCTCAGTGCAGGACAAGAGGAAAAGAAAGACAGCTGACATAACAATTTTAGACCAGCAAAACTGTTCAGGGAGGGAGATCGGTGTAAATGGATTGCTTTGTCTTCCACTTGGAAAGTCGCTGGAGAGGTTTAAAAGATGGCAGGGTAAGCAGTTTAGGATCTGATTTGGTTTCTGTCCAAGATAAAAACATCATTACATTTCTAAAGCCACTTCACAGAGCTGCTCACCTCACTGCAGAGATGCAACGCACCCAACCACTTCAGCCATCAAAAAGAAAAAATAGATTAATTGCCCTTTTTTGAGTTGTACGGTATGACACTAAGCAAAGTAAATTATGTGAAGGTTTGTGTCAGTATTTTATCGCACTTTATAAAACATGGCAGTACCTTGGAAAGTATAATTAAATTTTTATGTGGCGGTATATAAATTCCTTATGGCATTGTTTCTTGCTGTTCAGAATTATATGTAATCCTTGTTTAATGAAGTACTGCATTGTTGGAGGTGCAGGATCATTCCTGCTAAGAACATGTTAGCGGAAACAGTTGTTCTTATAGTTCTACGTTCCCATGTCCATTATTTCTGGAGGTGATATTAAGGACATGAAATGCAGTTTAGTTATTAAAAACGTAGACAGTCCTTAAGTTTTAAAACTATTCTCGTATAAATGCTTTCATAAAAGTGTCAAGGTTAAACTTGTTTTTTTTTATTTATTTATTTATTTATTTATTTATTTTTTTTTAAATGTGCGAGCCATCAAAACAAATTTATTTCCCATGCGGAATGTCTTTTTTTTTTTTTTTTTTTTAACAATTTGGTGAAAATCTTGATCGTCACCTTCAAATAAACGTGGCTGTTGAGAATAAACAGACCTCTGTTTATTCTGTGCATGATGTTCTGATTTACACTCATTTCCGACTTAATTGAGTACCTTAGTTTTCCCTCCTTTTTGGATCTGAATGCCGCCTGCCCTTTCCATCTTGAAGGGCCTGCCTGGGAGAATGCAGGGTGGATTTTCAACATCTGTGAAAGGTGCTGGAACAGATTGTGCGATAGTAAAAGTTGTCAAAGGAATACTAGTGCATAACAGTTATTGCCCTTTTATGGACAATATCATTTCACTGCATAAACATTATAAATAATCTTATTTAATTCACTGAAAATTAGAATTCTGTATGCAGGTTATATTGCCTTGTGGAAATCATTGCAACTGCATGCTTTTTTAAATATATTTTGAACACAGCTCATCGTAATGTGACTTGAGGTGAGTCAATGTGTAAAGTTTATAGTATTGCGAGGTAGATAAATCTATGTAACTTTTCACATTTGGACATTTCCAGGCCTCTATGATGCATGTTTGAATTTTCAAAGTGGTATTTTTTTCCCATGCAGATGGAAGCCCTCAATTCATACAACATTTATAGGGTTTTTACTGATCATATTAA